>OY759153.1:10967716-11570216 GCA_963662125.1 Diplazon laetatorius
AATGTATTTCGAATCATATTATCCCCTGGCACCAGAATAAAAAATTCGAAAAAAAATAAGGACCACCCTAATATACATTTATATATATACATATATATTTTCATATGGAAAAAATCGTTCACTAACTCGCCATCAACGAACACAAAACTTGTTCAATAATAGCTTCGTCTTTGTTGAAAAATGTTTTGAAAGTAATAAATCTTATATTTTTCAAAAAAATAAATTAGCAAGTTGTGGATCACGAAGAGGCTGGATGAAGCCAGTCACGAGATAGGCGAGTGCCCGGCGCCGATCCAGGATGTATACTAATTACAACGGTTATTCGAACGCGGGTAGCAAAAAAGTTGATTATCCGGGACGAGTGGCCGGAGGAGCTGGTCGATGTGTAGCAACGCGGCGGAAAATATTACGGGAAAACGGTCGGTCGATCCTTCGAGGATGGGGGGGGGGGATGTGGTTACATCGCTCGAACGTCGAGGGTACGACGAGGCCAACAAAATATCAATTTTTTAAATAAATTCAATATAAAAAATTATATTTAAAAAATATCAAATTTTTTTACGATACAATTTATACTTACACTTTTTATAAAACCTTTCGTATTACTTATGTGCGAAATATTATGAGCTTTCATTGAAAAACAAAAAAGTTAAGGGGGTACATAGATTGCCGGAAAAATAGATGAATTTTGGGAATTATTATCTGAAAAACTATTGGTCCGATTGAATTCAAGTTGGTTTCGTACGAAGGTATAGACATTGAGGTATGTTGAAGAATTTTTCGTTCGAATGTATAGTGAATGGGAGCGCTGGTTATTCCGGCCAGCGTAAAATAACTTTGTCGTCGGCACGGTTTGGCGGTTTTCACTTTATCCGGCAGTCGGTTGGTCCGAAACCAAAAATTTCAAAAAGATTCTTGAAGTTCAAACGTCTTGAGCTGTTCGGCACGTAGGATTTTTTTTTTCACAAAATGGCGCTTTATTGAAGTTGAAATTCACTTTTAAACCTCAATTTACGACCTTCGTTGATTGATAAAAAAATAAATAAATTAGTTTTTAAAAAAATCCTACGCGCCGAACTTCATTACCTATCCGTGCATATTGTGTTTAAATTTTGAAGGAATCGATCAATCCGTTATCTGAAAAAAACGTGGAAACCGACATTGAAAAAGTTATTCTACGCCGGCCAGAATAACAGCGCTCCTATTCACTATACATTCAAACGAAAAATTCGTCAACATACCTCAATGTATATACTTTCAAGCGAAACCAACTTGAATTCAATCGGACCAATAGTTTTTGAGAAAATAATTCCCGAAAATTCACCTATTTTTCCGGCAATCTAAAAGTCATGTTACGACGTTTGCATCATAAAAATCATTCGGAAAATTTTTAAAAAATCTGGAATACATCTCGAGATTTATTTTCCACGATCCAATATGATTATTTCAAAGGTTTTTGTCGGCACATCCATTCATTCATAACTATTCGAATTGTGCGATGATATTTAACTGCCAAAAAATTCGTTTGCTCCCTAATAGACTCCACGTGAGAAGGGATGGTTGAGAAAGGGGATAAAATGGGAGGCTCAACCGAGTGAATGATGAATATATCGACGTGTGTGTTGAGGCATTAGAAAGCGAGACGTCGATGCACTATTGAAATGTAATATTGTGAAAAATTAATTGCACCCGATAGAGCGGAAAGAACACGCGTTAGGTGCATGAGATAGGACTGTGAGGAAGGAATTTCAGCCACGACATTCACTCTTCATGCGGTTTGATGAACACGCGTTCTCGACAACACGAAACCCAACGTGGTAGTGTGTGAGTTTGTGTGTGTGTGTGTGAGTGTGTGTGTGTGCGAGAGCTTCAGGAGAGAAAATCAGGATGCACTTTCGTGGTAAAATTATACACCGGTTGCTGAGCGTGTTGGTATCAAGTATAATTGGCCGATCGAGTACGAAACGAATGACCATATGTGAGTATACAACACACGCATGCAGCCACTTTACACGGTAGCTGTGATGCACCACACAACCCGATTTTCCATCACCCGTGAATTATTCGGATTTAATTGCCGTCGATAAAATGCAAATTTCTTGAAAAAAAAAACAAAAAGGAAAAAAAACAAATGTAATTTTCAAGTTTTGAACATTTGTAAACATAGATTTTTAGTGGGATGCTGTGAAAAGTGTTTCATTTTCCTCACTACGACTGTTCGACGTTTTTCTCACAAATAAATAAATAGATAAATAAATGAATAAACGAATAAATAAATAAACGAATAAATAAATAAATTAATGAGTAATGAGATACCAGTAATGAGTTTGATATTATTTGAAATGTGCATAAAGCGACGGAGGCCATTGGTCCAAGAGAGATAGCAGAAGCATTGGAAATGCATTTCCCTACCAAAAAAAAAAACAAAAAAAATACACGCAAAATTTTCCCACGATAAATAAATACATCCAATTAAATTGAATTTGATTATAATTATTTTTTGATATTTTTCTTTCGAATATCACACACAGACACACACAAACGCGGATTCATTCGTGCAACATGTTATTAAAAATATTCAAAAAATTCTAGACAGTACCAATTGATTGTTCGAAAAAAAAAAAGAATTTTTTTCATCGAAAATTCATTTACGTGTTTTGATTGAATGCATAATCGATACAACACATTCCAAACTTCTCAAAATACTCCAATGGTGCCCAATTTAGCTCCAGTTCCAAAAGATATCTCAAATGCAAAAAAAAAAAAAATTCATCACGATTTTGAAGACATTTTTTTTCTATTTTTTTCATTTTCCAACGCACCGTAATATACAAACCGTCATAAAAGAAAAAAATAATTACGTGCGTGTGTGTGTGTGTCCCTCAGAAAATTATCGAGGATGGACATATCGTTGAGTCTGGGGGCATTATCTATAGGACGATGGGTGGACGACGCAGCATCTGCCTCCGCGTCCGGGTTACATCCACCGGTACCGGTAACCGCGCTGATACTTCGTTTGATGCATTCCCTATCATACTTGCACAAAAAATGCGACACTAACATACATACCCACACACAAGAGTGGTCCTTAATGGGGGTGTTGACGAATTTCGTCAAGTGCACCCCCCAGATCGGTTTGAAATAAATAAACAAAAATATGTGCGAAACCCCAGCACTGTGGTCCAATGAGAAGACGTGGCTGTAAGCTCGTTTTGTTTCCCATTCGAATAACACGGAATTTTCCGACCGATTCGGTAATTATTTTTTCGTGTTGTTCCTGAGCACGCGACAAATTCTTCATCCACACAAATCCATCGTCAATGGGTATGACTACTCGTACGATTTTTTCACAAGACCCTCACCTGTGTATTATCGATAACGGCGAACCGATGAACGATGGATAACAACTGATAAACGATTTCAACACAAATCGAAATTTATTTGCGTCAGTGTCTTGTAAAAAAATGTACGAGTAGTTATACCCATTGACGATAGATTAGTATGAATAAAGAATTCTTCGCGTGCTTAGGAACAACGCGAAAAATTAATTACCGAATCAGTCTGAAAACCCCATGTTATTCAAATGGGAAACAAAACGAGATCACAGCCACGTCTTCTCATTGGACTACAGTGCTGGGGTTTCGCACGTATCTTTATTTATTTATTTCCAACCTATCTGGGGGGCGCACTTGTCGAAATTCGTCAACATCCCCATTAAGGACCACCCTACCTCGCACATATAGCCACGTGGCTATATGCGCGAGGACTGGTACCTGCAGGTACGCGATCGCGAATAGTTAAAAAATGTGGAGATAAAAAAAATCTATGCAGGCGTGGTGGTTAGTTGGCGATGCTGTATAACCCTGTGCAGTCGATGGAAGGGGTGAGAGACTGGCGGAGAGGGAGAGGGGGTGAGGGGGAGGACGGAAGGACGACGAGAGGATGGGGAAAGGGGAAATGCGAGAGAGAGAGGAAGGGAGGATGGCTAGAACGAAGAAAGATGGATAAAAAAAAACAAGAAAAAAAGAAATTCAAATAAAACAAAATGACCGAACGAACGGTCGAACGTCGAAGAGGGCGAGGGCGAGGAAGGGCGTCGGCCGGCCTCGCCAAGCGCCACTCGGTCAAGCTCACTGCCATCGTCTATCGCAAAACCCGCGGGGCCTCGTCGTCCAGCCACTACTATCCCTCCTCCCCCCCCCCCTTTTCCCCCTCCCTCAATACTCTTCGTTATTATTTCCCTCCTGTCCTCCCTCCCCCCCCCACGACCCACTACGTTTTATCGTCCCATTCGCGGCTGTGAGACTGTTCGACCGTACGTAATTCTATGCCCTGGGAAAACTAGTTTGCAATAACGATTCCAGCGGCTGGACACCGAATGCGGGGTTCGTCGGAGGCTGTGTGTGGAGCTGGAGTCCTATCCATCGAAGCGGGTTTTGCGTACGACGCGAGAGAGAGAGAACCCTGCAACGCTGAACGCTTCCCCCCCCCCCCCCCCCTCGCCCTGTGCCACCTTCCCCCTCGAGGGGTTCCTCGTCGGAGGGTCCGGACGTCTCTTTCTGTCGCAAACATTGGGACTGGGTAAAGGCTGCACGTTACTGCGACGATGATGACTCGCGACCACTTCGTCCTGACACCCTTTTATGGTTTTTTTTTTAAAATCATTTTAGGGTTTGAAGAAAACGATATTGATAGTTTTTTCGTCGATTAGCGACGAGAATGTATTGTTTTTTGCTGCGACAAAATTTAGTGAAAATTCGAAAAAAAATTTGAATTCGATTGTCCAATTAATCGCAAGGATGCGTTTTTTTTTTTTTCCAAAGATTCGTTGATGTATTTTCGACATGTTTGTAATCGCATATCGACGAGTGACGGGGGTGACATAATCGTGTCTGTGTTCCCCGTGTGTTTATGTAATTTCTCATTTTTCACGAGTGTTAATTGCAAAACTCTCTCTCTCTCTCTCTCTCTCTCTCTCTCTCTCTCTCTCTCTCTCTCTCTCTCTCTCTCTCTCTCTCTCTCTCTCTCTCTCTCTCTCTCTCTCTCTTTGCTAAATCCAACGAACAAACATTTACATATACACGAATATGTATTATATATATATGAGCGATTCCACGTGACTTCAGCCACTCAAAAAAAAATTTTTCCACAAATAATTTAAAAAAATTGGCTATTTTTTTGCAATATATTCACCGAGTGCCGATTTTTAAAAAATTTTTTTGACGGTTTTATCGTTAATTAACGTTTTTTTGTATTTTTCCATTCAAATGGCTGTATCTTTGGCAGGATTTGACGTATTTACATTTGTAAAAAACAAAATAGTGCGTCTTTTTAAGGCCTTCCAGAATAAAATTACTTTAGATTTTATCAAGCAAGTTGAACGCCCGTTTCAGGGCAAATTATGCAAAAATATTTTTTTTCTCAAAAAATGCATTTTTAATTTTTTTTTTCAAAATTTCCCCAAATTCTGAATACGAAAAAAGAATGTTTGGTATTTTTTATATCGTGGGACCGGCAATCGGTAATTCGTAATTTTACCGATTTCATTAATAGATTTTTTTCAGTTAGATTTTTTTTTTTTTTCATGTGCTCCAGTCGCTTTACGCGAGTTCAGAAGTCTCCTTGAAAGAGAAATTAATGATAATCAATGCTCGTTGAATCGCGTAAAGCGAAAAAATCAAACTGTAAAATATCTATTAATGAAATCGGTAAAATTACGCATTACCGATTGCCGGTCCCACGATATAAAAAATACCAAAAATTCTTTTTTCGTATTCAGAATTTGGGGAAATTTTGAAAAAAAAAATTAAAAATGCATTTTTTAAGAAAAAAAATATTTTTGCATATTTTTCCCTGAAACGGACGTGCAACTTGCTCAATAGAATCTAAAGTAATTTTTTTCTGGAAGGCCTTAAAAAGACGCACATTTTCGTTTTTTACAAATGTAAATACGTCAAATCCTGCCAAAGATACAGCCATTTGAATGGAAGAATACAAAAAAACGTTAATTAACGATAAAACCGTCAAAAAAATTTTAAAAAAATCGGCACTCGGTGAATACATTGCAAAAAAATAGCTCAATTTTTTAAAATTATTTGTGGAAAAATTTTTTTTTGAGTGGCTGAAGTCACGTGGAATCGCTCATATATGAACCTGAGGAGCGCGGACTTTTGACACAGCTATGCAAATATTAATTTATATATATATATATATATATAAAGGTGTTATACAAGCGTGCGAATAAAACGCTGCAACGTGCGCCGGCGTGACAAGTTGCCCTCCGGGCCAAAATTGCACAAAACTATTACGCTCGTTATTATAAGCAAAATCTGGTTGTAGTTAGTTAGGAATAATGGCAGTCTGTTCCACTATTCCCAGTCTCACTTTCCCCAGTTCTAATTTTCCCAGTCTAACTCGCCATTCGTTGGCCGGTTGGTTCACTTATCCGGTGCTGGCTCGGGTGAATGAACCAACCAACCAACCAACGGCGAGTCAGACTGGGAAAAGTAAGACTGGGAAAAATAGAACTGAGAAAACCAGGACTGCCCGGAGGCAGAATGCCACCGTCGAAAAATTGCGACACACCCCACACGATTTTCAAACGAATCTTGTTTCTAAAAATAGAAAAATACAAAAATCAAAACTTCCATTCCTGACCTTTTTGTTTTTCACCCGTACGTAGGCTTGAGCCTACGAAGAAAATGATTCCTCTATACAAGAAAGTAGTAATAATAAAAACAATAACGACAATAACAACAACAACGTGAATAGTAATGGTTAAAATGATGATGATAACAATAATATCAATAATAATATTGAAAGTAATTGTAACCCTCAGTCCGTAATCCAGGGTCGTTTTCGTCCTGCCCATAATCAAAAGTTGTTGTAACTTCTCGAAAAGGCAAGAAAGGTCGCTACTAGGCTTCTGTGAAAAAACTTAGGCACCCCAAGGACCTGTCCACCAAGTTTCAGCCCGGTAGTCCTCTTGTGGCCTTCATGTCAGGTAATCGAAGTTTGCTCCGGACGAAAACGACCCTGGTTTACGGAGTACGTTGACTGAAACTGCAAGTAATTTTTTTTTCTATTTTCCGTTTTAAAGTGGTCATTGTGACCGTAAAAGTAACAAAATAAAATTGGGACCACGAAAAAAAATATAGAAATTTTTTTTTGTCTAGTTTTGTAACAAAATAGCGCAGCGTCCAGTAAAGAAGTCTCCACGATATTGCGTCCTCGTGAGAAGGACAAAATAAAAGACACATCAAAAAAGAATTATTGTTGATTTCATTCGTAATTTTTAAGGAATTAGATACTTTTCACTGTTATTTCTACGAAATAAGGGGTTGATTTTTACCAATTTTGACATTGCAAAATTAAGCATTTTTTTCAAAATAATTAAATGGCATATTTTTTTCATGAAAGCTACACTATTCCTCTCTAATATCCATTTTGGAACATTTCGATATCTTCATTTTTCAAAAAGTTATGATTTTTTAAATAAACTAATGATTTTGTCCTAGGTTGCCTCATATTTTGTATAAAAAATATATTTGAAAAATTAATTTCTCATAATTTTATGATTGAGACTTTTAATTGGAGGCTTGAAGAACCTTCGTGATTTTTTTTCAGATTTTTTGCAGCCGTTTAAATGTTTTAAAAAAAAGGCAGGACGAAAACGACCCTGGTTTACGGATTGAAGGTGCCGAAAAAACGTTTACGGACTGAGCGATAATAATCATAACAATAATAATCATATTATTAATAATAATAATAATGGTACGAATGATAGTGATAACAATAATATCGATAATAATATTGATAGTGATTGTAATAATCATAACAATAATAATCATAGTAGTCAATAATAATGATAATACTGATAATGATTATGATAATGATAATAATGATCCTAGTACGAAGGTCAACCGGAAATTTCGTAGCGTCCGAGACGCAGATATACATACGAGCGAAATAAAATCAGTCCATCGACCGCGCGCGTAGTCTCGTAACGCGATATATAAACCAGAAGAGTCCCGAAGCAATCTCGTTCATAACGGTTCTAAATGAACGCACGCGCGCGCGCCGCGCGACGTTTCTAAAACGCGGTTTCGGGGGGATTCCCCGTTCCGCGAGAACCGTTTAAACAAGAGCCGAGTGCAACAAAATTCCGCAGCGAAATTCGCAAACGGCGTTAGCGCGGCACACATAGCTTCGACGTGAATAACGCAGAAACACAATTGTTACTTTTTTTTTTACAATGTTTGTTTTTTTCCTCCTCGCGCCAACGGCCAGAAAGAAGAAGAAGAAGAAGAAGAAGAAGAATGAAAAAAAGAAGAAGAAAAGGTTGGACTTGTGTATTGTCGAGTTGGGGAATTTGTTCGAGCAAAAGAGTCGGCCTAAACGAAAGTGGGACAGCGTCAGACGTGGCCCTCGCCCCCCCCCCCCCGCCCCCTCCTCCCTGCGCGCGCCACTCGCGCATCGTTGTGATCCATCCAAATGCGTTTGCGCATCTATTTTCGTTCCACGGATATTCGTTGGATGCCCTCCGTCGCCGTGGCCCACGATTTATGTACAAAAAAAAACCAAATAAAAAGAAAAAGACGAGAAAAGAAAAGATAAAAAGAAGAAAAAAAATAATCACAAGTCAACATCGAAGTTTAAGGTTCTCGAGTTCCGAGCGATCCTCACCGGGTTTACGGCCACGGTCGAATCGTATTTTAAAAGCCATACGATAAACGCCAGTTTCGCGACCTCAAACCAAATTGATGTACTCGTCGTGCGAAGAGCCCAGGGGGGTGGGGAAGGGGGGGGGGGGTGCATCGTCGGTGCCGAAGTTTCCGTGGCATTTATGGTGGCTGACGGTTGATAGACGTGCCAACTGTTTGGGGAAATGAAAACTCGTCGTGTCGGTGGGGGAGGGGAGGCCGGGGAGATTTGGATCTTGATCGAAATGTTTGTCGCCGGGTGAAGGGGGGGGATGTGGTTAGTTTGGCGGAAGTTTGGCAGAGGCTCAGGGCCGACCGCCGGGATCACCAAAGGTCGAGCCAGTCCGGGGGACGAAGCAACGTGCCGGAAAATAACACACGAAGTCACTCTGCTAAAGAAAATAATAAAAAAAACAACCCTCCGAAAGTTTTGGGGGGTTGATGAGATGATGAAGAAACAAAAGAAACATCAGAAACTCCATGATTTCGAAGCACGTTGAATTAGCTGTGACAGAGTTGGCAACGTTGTGGCAGAACCAGCTGACGCATTCGCGTTGTATCCGTGAGTTCGGGCTGCCGTCCGGGCACGTTTGAATTTGGCGCCATTCGTCATCCGGCTGAAGTTCGGCCGAACTCCTTACAAATTTGGTGATAGGGGTAAGTCGAAATATAGCTGCAAATGGTGGCGCTGCGGTCGAGCTGGGTCCGACCAATCGGTGCTATAATGCTCACCATCGGCCAAGCTGCCCTCACACACGTGTAGAGCAAACGAACATAACCTTGTGTGTGATGCGCTGGCATTTTACACGCAAATTGGTTGAAGCCGTAAGTTGTGATTAAAATGAAAGTAATATAAAATTGTAATTAGAATGTATGATAAGAGAATTTGAAAAAATGTTCTTACTTGATGTGGAGAGAATAACGAGTACTGTGAAAGTCCATGTAAACGAGGTACATATGTATTAATTGCATTTTCTAAAAATTATTAGAGGTTCAATATTTAATATTTTCTAACTAAAAACACGTTTCAAAGTGATTTTGTATATATAAGTATGATTCATTCACTTCGATTGGAAAATGCACTTACCTTCGGAACCTCAAACATTTTACTCCAACTCAAGCCACCACCGAGATATTTGCCGCTGCAATTTACTATAGAACAAGGTTTGGGCATTTTTGCACCTCATAATTATTCATGAATCACGGAGAAAAACAACTATTGCGAATTGTTAGGGGTTATTTTGATGTACCGTGGAGATCCTCACGGGTGACTTGAACTAGCCGGGTCGATGCGAGTACCTCATTGGTCGGACCCAGCTCGATCGCAGCGCCACCAAAGCAGCTGTTTGCGGTCCCACCCGAACTAGTGGAGTTCGGTCTCTTGGTCTAGTCTTCTTGCCAGCGACATAAATTCGCTTGAAAATCGCTATTCTCCTGTCCTCCAGGCTCCTCGGTAGGTTCGAGCCGGTTTACTTCCAGCAGCGCAGACGTGATGGCGCCACAGGACGTAAAGTCGTTATGAAAATTAGCAAACGGATAGAACAATTCGCGAGATGTCTTTTCTCGGATATGCAAATTTAACAACCGACCATTTGGTTTCCGGGTTGTCCGTTTTTGTGCGTCTATGGGCGCCCTTAAACCCGGAGAACCCCTTCGCCAATTTCACGAGGCTCTGATGTTCCGGAAACCCATTCACGTGTGCGATGGCGCTGCAGCTGAGGCAGCGTTAGAAGGCAGAACTAGCGAGGGAGGGCCAAGGGCTTGCATTATGCATGCGTATTGTGTACACCTGTTGCCCCAAATCACGGACGGTCGAGTTATGTATATACATATATATATATATATATAATATTATATAATATATACGGATAATATCTCGCTTCGTTCTAAACCGAGCATGGCAAATTGTTTTTTTTTTATAATGTTACGAGCCTGCAAGCTCACGTTGATAGTCTGCAAAAAAACTAAACAAAGAATAAACGATGATGAAAATTAAATTTTCCATTAGAACATAACGTTTGAAATTAATTTTTCGCGAAACCGGTCGTCCTTGATGAAGGAGTATTTAATTGTTCCATTCCCATCTCGTTGTGGAGAAAGCTCTGTAGATAGTGCGAAAAACGAAAAGGTTATTGCAAAGTATTTTGAGACTTTCAGAAAAAATTCATGATTTCTGAAATGTTGAAAAAAAAAATATTGTTTAAATGTGTGGGATATCGTTCTTGAGTTGAAAAATCGATGGAAGAGTCGATCAACTGTTTCAGGAAAAGGATGTACATTTTCATGATATTGCAATATTTTTTTTTTCATTCTATCTTAATAATCAAACAATAAAACCGAAAAAATCCTTTTTTTGGTTTTATTGTTATTGTATTATCAAATTGGCAATTATTTTTTGTTTCGTCATAACTTTGTTTTTCTTCTTATTGTCAATTTTTACAATTTTCCGAATTGCTCGTCAAGCCTAAAAGATTATAAAACGATTTCACACAAGATATATATTATATACATATATGCATAATAACAATGTAATTTTTCAGTCTTCAGGGTGGCAAACGAGGGTGGGGGTTGAGAACCCGCTCGTATCGTCGCTTTATTCGAAAACGCGGATAACTCGGGACGCCAACCCACAACAACAACAACGGGGCACGACATTATAACACAAGCTTTATATGACACACCGAAGCCAGGGGATGAGCGTGGAAAATGTGTGGAAAACGTGGAAAGTAAATGGGAGAACAGCGTGGGGTAGATGGGAAGAGAGGGGGGGGGGAGAGGACGCGTCGAGAACCGCGTGGCTAACTTTGAAATTGGTTTACGCCTCTCTTGTTTTACCTATTCTGTTTGCCGAGGCTATATGACCCGAAAATTTCTCCGTTGCTTCGGGTCCTGTCTCTCGTTTTAACGTAACCTCTCGTCTCTCTGCCCTTTCTCATCCTTTCCCCTCTTCATCTTTCTATCTCGGTCTCTCTTTCTCTCTCTCTAGCTTTGTATCCTCGCGGTTTCTGGTACAGCCAACAGTTTTGCCCTAGTCCTAAACTTGTATATAAATATATATATATATATATATATATATATATATATATATATATATAACGCCTTTCTTCCTCGCACCCTACACCCCTCTACATGCCATAAGCTGACTACATGCAACTATTGCGTCGACCTGTTGCGCTTCATTCATTTTAGTACACTGATTCACTACCTGACCCGTCCCTTGGATGACGCTCGCGTTTTCCCCCGCAACGTATACAGATATATATATATGTACAGATATATATATATCTGTGTATATGGACCATTCTACCAAATATAGGCATCGGTTTGGATGACCCCGCCTCAGAATCTTTTCTGATTTTTTTCAGGATGTAGTCCTTGACGACCTGCATGTACCTGAATTTTTTCAGATTTTTTTTCTTCATTATTTTTGCTGTGGTAATTATGGGCATTTCGTGACATTTCCGTTTTTCTTTTTTTTTTCAATTTAATTTTCTCAGTATTTTATCGCTGAATAAAAATCACACTAGTAAAAAAGTGTAGACCTTTATTAGCCCTACACCTGATAACTTACGAGTAATTTCACCAAAAAAAAAATTTGCTAAAAATAATCTGTCTTAAATTTAAAAAAAGGAAAAAAAAAATACAAAAGTCAATTGAGGGGGATCTAAAACTCAACCTAAAATTCTCATCTTCTGTCAGAATTTTTTTTTCTATCTAAGCTAACTATTTCAGGTTGGGCCCGTTGGAAAATCAAATTTTTTTTTGCAACACCCTAATATATATATATATATATATATATATATATATATATATATATATATATATATATACACACATAAATATTGATGTATACAGATATACACTGGTAAAGCGTGTCCCCCGCGTGCGTCAATTCACCGGTTCGCACCCTTCCGCCCTATCGCGGTCCGTCCTTCGCGAGAAAAGCCCTAACTCGCTTTCTCAACGAAGCTCTCACTCTCGTTCGTCGACCCTCCCCCCCCCCGCTCCCCTCCCCGCTATCCCCTTGCCCCAATGAAACTACGAAACTTTCGATACGACCGACTCGAACGACCGTGTAAACTTCCCTCGAAGGGTCCGAGAACGACTCACACCACGACGCCCGTTAAAATCTGGCTTTGATGCGGTTACATTTAAACACCTCCCCCCCCCCTTTACTTTCCTCCGTCCCTTCGTGATTGCACATGGTGCGAAAGCGTCTCATCATCATTCCCATCGTTTGCGCGGCATGAGAATGACCCAGCTTGCGCGAGCTTGCGGACAGCTTTCACGAAATTTTCGTGTTTTACGACCACTGACTGACGGATTATATTGTCGGATCAACGTGGATTAAACACGATTCTCGGATTAAACTTGTTGTGTCGCTGGTTACGACTTGACGTTGGGGATAAAAAAAAACAAACACATTTTTATCGTTTGTCTTTTTACTTTTTTTGGTTTGTCAAAGGGGTATATATCCTGTCCAGAGGCACACATTTTTTTCGAGTCTTTTCAAGTTCGATAAACTTGTGAATCAACAAGTTCGACAAAAAATTATATATTTACCGTCCCTTTTTTTTTAAACCAGATTGCTTATCGATGTTTTGAGAATGCACGGATAAACTTTTAAATAAAAGAATATTCAGCATTCAAATAGTTTGTATTTATACATTCGAAAAGTTGTATTTTTTTCAAGCTCGAAGAGTTAATTTGTTATTATAAACGATTAATGGTTAGATTTTTTTTTGTTTACAGGCCGGTGAAGTGAGGGGGGGGGGAGGGAAAGGTGCGAAAATATGCAACAAAAATCGAAAAACCGGAAATTGCAGACTAGAATACGCCATAATTTTATTTGCAGCTTTTTTTCGTGGCGTTGTTGTTGACGGTTTTTTTAAGCAATAAATGTACTTTTTTTTTTTTTTCGTTTATGATCATTTTTTACGGAGGACGGTGTGAATCGTCAATTATGGATTTTTGGGAAACTTTTTAAAATCGTGAAATTGAATTCTTTGTAATTTTAGCGCAAGCTCGAAAAGTTAATTTGTCATTATAAACGATTAATGATTATTATTATTATTAGATAGATCATTATTATTATTTATTTTTTTTCGTTTTCAACAGGACAGTAGTTAACTATTCGAGAACACGGTCGACCCAAGGTCATTTCGTGCCCAAGGACTGCTTTACGATGAATGCGTAATTTTTTTCATGTTTTTCGATTTTTTCTATAATCATTACTAAATAACGAGACGACAAAATGAAATCAAAAAGAAAAAAAAACCAACAAAAGTTGAGGCGCATGCATTCTTCTGTATGAAAAAATGAACTCGAGTCGCGAGGTCACGGGTCACGAAGCTACTTAAAAAAAGAAGAAGAAGAAATAATAAATATATTTCTTGAAAAATCAACCATCGTGATCGTTACCGAATTAAACTACATGAAAAATGTAAAAAAAAAAAATAATAAAAGAAAACAAAAAAAAAACAATCACCGCACACCTTTTCAACGAGTGATTGACCAGATATCTCATACGGAATTTGTCTTAGACCCAGAAATAAGCATTCACATTCAATGAAAATGTGATTCAAATCAAACTTTTCGAACTAAATGATAATGAATTTTCCCAGATTTATTAAATATATTTTAATTCATTGTAAAATAATAATTTACGTAAATTGATCATAATTATAACACAAATGTGAAAATATTTATTTGACCATGATAATTACATCATGATTATTTGTTTCGAAAAGTATTTGAAAATACATTTTCATTGAATAAATGACCATTCCTGCTGAGAACGATATACGACGTTTCGATTGGAAACGGAAAAAAAAGTCGGACGACAAGTTGAGTCACACACCGGGGCTGCGATAACTCGCGATGCACTTATGAATTCTCTCGTGAGATTTCTCGGGTTCTCTCGGTCGGTCCACGCACAAGATCTCGCCCCCCTCCCTCCCTCCCCGTCGCCTCCCTCGCGTCGGTCCATGACGCACGTCTTCTCGATCCGGCATACCCGTCGGACGGGCAGCAGCCACAAAACCAAAGCCACGAGCAGGGCGGGGGAGGGGGGCAGTCAAGGAGGGGGGAGGACAGCCGTGGCGGAGATCTCCCGACCCCGTCTGGTCCGGTGAAAACTCGTTCTGCCGAAAATCCGCATCATCCCATCTCCGTCACTCTCATTGGCATTATTATAATCTCCGTAACAGTCTCGAAGAGCCGGCAAAAAAAATGAAAAAAAAAAGTAGTTATTTTTTTTATTTTTTTTATTTTTTATATTTTTTATTAACATTGATCAACGTGAAAACAGACGGAAATCGAATGAGATAGTGGGGGCCTCACACGCTCTGACGTCCGTAAAGTAAAAAAAAAAAAAAAAAAAAGTTAATAATAAAATTCACTGGCATTACAGCATACGTGTTATTGATTGAAAATAATTATGTAAATACATGAAAGAGGGAACGGCAATGAGAAATTCGTATTTTCGTTCGGATGGATTTTAATTTGTCGAATTCTCGTTGTAGGTACAAATAATGACTCCGTAATAAATTGATGATAATGGGTAATAGTCGAAAAGTAGTACTAAAATTAATAATTGCGTTTGAAGTGATGCTCTATCCATATAATTCTAAAATGAAATTAATTTCATTCCAAATGAAAAAAAAATGTCATGAGAATAAATATTATTTTTTCATTTGAATATTCAAATTAGTAATCTTTTGAATAAAAAATATGTGTTTCTCTTTGTTATTATTAATTCCCGTGTTTCTTCTTATTATTAATCAATTTCCGTAATGTGTGTTTTTTTTTATTATCAAGTTTTTAAAAAAATATTAATTCGTAATGGATATATATTATTAATTTATCGAATTGTACGCTCAAAATAGATCATAATTCTTCGTAGTTCAATATCGAAGATATCAAGATGATTTTGAATCTTTCAATAAATTTTTCATAATCACCGCGGTGACTATCAAAGCAAGCATCGAAAACCTGAAAAAACGATTTCTTTTTTCGTATTCTTTTTTCATCATATTCTTTTTTTTCGCGTTCACATACACGAGCCCATAATCATATACATGTTTTTTTTTTTTTGAGCACCGTGCAACAGCCAGTGAGTACTTGGGGACGTGGGGTGTGTGTGCACGAAGGGGCATCAACAGGAAACGCAGAAGCACTTAAAGACCTAGACCCGTTCTCGTACGTACAGCGCCACCTCTCCAGCGCTCCTCGCGCCTCTCCAGGCTCCGCTTCTCGTTACGCTTCACTTCACGACGCAGCCCCTTCTCCTCCAATCCCCCCCTCCGCACTCCCCCCCCCCCCCCCGCAGTTCGATAGACTTTCATCCGACTTTGCACCTCGGTGCAGCAACGCTCGGTGCAACGAAGCGCATCTCTCTCAGATTCTCTCGAACCCCAACGATTTGTCCCGATCGATCGACTCTTCATCGACAAATCACGTTCGTACAATGGTTTCACGATTTAAATGAAAAAAAAAAAAAAAAAAAAAAAATGGTGACGACGTCATTTGGATGAGTTTCGAAGTTTCGAATTTTCAATGTTTCGAAATCTCATAAGTTAGAATTTTTTTTTATGCGGAATTTAAATTTATCGAAACAATTAAATGTCCGAATTTTTTCGATTTCGACTGATCGTGTAACAGAATCGAAAAATCGAAATCTCAACGATTCGCAAAATAAATGTTTCGACTCGCCAATTTTCGAACGGTCAATCGTTCGACGGATCAAACGTTCGACAACGTATATATATATATATATATATATATATATATATATATATATATATAGTGGCGTAGCAGCTCGTTCAACCGCTTGAACATTGCAGCTCTCGCAATCTTCACGCCACTATACCTATATATATATATACGCTGTCGAACTTTTGGTCCGTCGAAACATTGGCGAGTCGAATCCGTGATCCGTCGAAAAATTGCGCTTTCGATAAATTGCATTTTGATTTTTTTTTTTAATTATGACCGTTCGAAACTTTCCCCGTTCGGATCAATGGAATTTCGAAACCATGCAAGGTCGAAACATTGAAATTCGAATTTAAAAAATTTCGAACTCATGAGCCTTCGAAACATTGAAAATTCGAAACTTCGAGACCTACCCGATGATGTGTCTTCGCCTCACATTTTTTTTCCACTCATGACCTTGGTAATAGTGGAGGGGAAGTCGAAAATCAGTATGAGCAACGTTCCAGGAGGGTCAAAATCCCGAACGCGAAATGTTCCGAATGACAAAAATTATCAAAGTTAGATGTATGCCGCCGCTGACTTTTTTCATAGGAAATTCAATTCTCTACAACATTGTTCATGTGAACTTTTCGTCTATATAGCGTTGTTTATCCATTGTTTTGGACGGGTAGGTGCAAAACAATAACCAAATAAATGCATTTTTACCCACATGATTACAAAACATTGTTAATCAATCAAAAAAAAATCTCGTAATAATTACACGAAATAGTATTTTCATAATTAGTTTGATCGAAACATCCGCACCCTATGCCACAAAATTTGCGAAAAATCTTCATTTTATTCAGAGTCCGGATACGACGGCTCCCACGCAGTGAATTAACTCACCCGTTGCTCACCCGTCGATTCGAATGGGAACGCAAAAAGTGTCCTCGGCCTTCCTCAAAGTCGTGCTGCTCGTACAATCGAGGCCTACGTCACCCACGCTATACACCCCACGATCACACATACATAGCCATACAAAAATGTATGCATAAAAATGTCCGCGAGTTCCTTCGCCGTCCGAAACTCAGACGCAATCGGAATTGTAATTAAGGATTCGAGTTAACGCTCGTAGGTTGTAGAACGCAACCCAATTTAACCGTACAAAAGTGTAAGGTAGGTTAGCGAGAACGGGTTGCGCGAATCGCCGCGGGTCCGCGAGGAAGAGATTGTGGAAGGGGCGGGGAGGGGGGGGGGGGCGGGGTGGAAGAGATCAGGATAGGATTTGTTGGGGCGAAGGGTGAGGAGATGATTTGGAAGGTTCGGTTGGGAGAGAGGTGGAAGAGGAGTCCACAAGAGAGACAGAGGAGCGACCAAACGTAGCTGCTGCCGCTGCTGCTGGTCGAGTTAGCAAAGGGCGTTAGTAGGGAAGGGGACAAAGGGATCGGAAAAAAACCGTGAGAGGAGGTGAGGAGTACGAGGATCTGTGTGGGACGACACGCACGAGTGTAACATCGGGATATATGCATCCCCATCCCGCCTCCTTCTCCCCAAATCGTTCATCCTCGTCTCCACTCTCTGCATTTTCGACTCCTCCCTCCTCCTCCACGCGTCTCGAGAGTGATCACACACACACACACACACACACACACACACACACACACACACACACACACACACACACACACACACACACACACACACACACGCGCGCGCGCGCGCGCGCGCGAACACACACTTGCACCATGTATAGCGGGGAGCAGCCCGGGGGCCCCGAAAAAGAAGAAACCGGGGAGGGGGCTCGGCAAATCAGGGTTGGACGGAGATGAGAAAGGCGAAAGAACGAACGATGGAGGAGACAACGAGCGAGGAGGAGGATCAGCGTGGAAAATTGTTGGGTGGGATGAGACGGATATATATATGGTATACGGTGGGATATATAGCCGACGGGAGAAAGAGCGGGTTAGGGAGGGCGAGGAGGCGAGAAAAAAGTCGGGGGAAACGAGGGAGATGGGGAATGCGAATGGGACGTGAGGGAGGGAGGAGAATGAACGCGGGGAGCGGGATAAAGAAGTGGAAAAGAAGGAGGGGGAGACATGGCCGGCCCGAGTGGGGATGAAAAAAATTCGCACGGTAGGAAAAGATGGGATGAGGGTGGATGGTAAGGAGCCGGAGAAGAGGAGGAGGAGGAGGAGGAGGAGGAGGAGGAGGAGGAGGAGGAGGAGCAGGAGGAGGAGGAGGAGGAGGTAACGAGGGACCGAGAGGGAGCGCGAGCATGAACACGTAGAACGGCGAGTAGGTAGGCAGCGTAGAGACGATGCGTCGGTAATAGTCGGTGCACGCTGTTGATGCTGGCTGGTCCAACGTTGGAGTGGGGAGGAGGGAGGGGTGAGGGAGGCGAGACACGGCTAGAGAGAAGGAAAGACCTTGGGGGGAGACCGAGATAACCGAGCGGAGGTGAGGGAATTCCTGTGCACTCGTCGACGTCGACGTTGCTCCCGTCCGCTCCCTCCGCTCCCCGGCTGCCCGCAGACCCTTCTCGACCGTGCCGCCTCCCCGCGTCGTCCCTTCGCGCGTCTCGCACCGCGCAGAGACTGCGATAGAGCCTCCTCTCCCCTCCCCACTGCCCCTCCCGTGTCTCGGGGTTTTTCGCGAGTGTTGGAACAGGTGGAGCCGCGAGGGAGGGAGTGGGGAGGGGAATAGGCGAGTCCCGGTGATACGAAAAGGCGCGGAAAAATGGGATTTGAAGGGGAGGAGGCTGGCCGACTGGGGGCGCTGCTGCTGCTGGTTTTGCTACTGGTGCAGTTGCGGCGGTGTCCGCAGAGGGATGAGGGCCGGGAGGCGAGGAGTGGTAGTAGTGGCACCGGTATAGCGCGCCCCGTGTAGTTTTCCGTGGTGGTGGTGGCGCATGGAGGCGGTAGCGGAGAAAGAGAGGCTGTTGGGAAGAGCGAGGAACGCGGGGTGGACGAAAAGAAAAAAGTGGAAGAGAAAAATCCGGTAGCCAATGGGAGGTTAGGGAATTTTTGCCGAGAGGCCGAAGAGCCGTGTGGGAAGAGAGCGGGAAGATCCGACAACGTTGCACACCGGAGTTTTTGTTTACCGCGCGGGCGCCCCCGGACCGTCACAAGCCGAGGGAAGAGTGCAACGCGAGATCGCCGCGCGCACACGCTCGACAACGCACCATCGAGACTACGTATGGACTATAGATACTCGCGCCTAATACCATCTTCGAGCTAACGTTTTTTTTTTGAGGCTTCACGCACCGGTTCACCTGGCCGCTGTTGCTGGTGGTGCCCGCGTTGCTGTTGCTGCCAGCCGGACGCGTTGTCAACGTCGACGATAACGCAACGTCTTCGGACGAGAGTTTACGCGGTGGATACGCGGTGACGCGGTGTTGGGCTCGAAACTCGGAACGAGCGACGTTCGGTAAGGCCGAAATTCGGGACGCGCAATGCTCGGGACGAAAATGCTCGCGGAACGGTCAAAAGTTGGAATATTATATGTATATAGGTATAGTTGCGTACCTCGTCCGCCGGCCGCGTGACTACATTGCTGGACTTTCGAGCTTTCCTACCCGTAAACTATCAATGTTAGATGTATGCCGTCGCGGACTTTTTTCTAGGAAATTCAATTCTCTACAACATTGTTCATGTTGACTTTTGGTCTATATAGCGTTGTTCAGCCAGCGTTTGGACAGGGAGATAAAAAAATTGAAGAAAATTAATATATTTTTACCTTGCCGTCCAAACGCTGGCTGAACAACGCTATATAGACGAAAAGTTTACATCAACAATTTTGTAGAGAATTGAATTTCCTACAAAAAAGTCTAGGACGGCATATATCTAACATTGATAGTTTACGCGTAGGAAAGCTCGAAAGTCGGGCAATGTAGTCTCACGACCGGCAGACGCGGTACGCAACTTTACCTGTATATAATATTCCAACTTTTGACCGTTCCGAGCATTGAGCGTCCCGAGCATTACGCGTCCCGAATTTTGGCCTTTCCGAACGTTGCTCGTTCCGAGTTTCGAGCCCAACCCTTCGACGGGTCTGAAACAGATCGCGCAGGACTCGAGGAGTGAGAACAAGAATTTTCATGGAAAGTTTGGGGCAAAGTTTGGGGAAACACGGCGAGAAGTTGAGAAGGACGGAGAGGGGGGGGGGGGGAACACACGAGTGTGTTCCATCATACCTGCTCGAGTAAAATTCTTTGCTTCCCGCAGACTTCTCATCGTTTGTCAAGGACTCCTAAAAAAGCAAACACTTTGGATTTTTGAGGAGAGTCGTAAAAAATATGTTTCGCTGACAGGCTTTTATATATACATATATATTTCAATTAGCGCCTTTGTCGACCTTGTACCCTCAACTTTGGTAGTCGATACGTTGTACATGAATTTCGACAGCTTCTTCGATACCGTGACGATAATCTTCGTTTGCTGTTGGGAAATCGTTGAATCATCGATTTAATTTTTGATATATGTCATAGATGATTCAATTGTTGGTTACTTATATGTAAAAAAAATTTTTTTCTGAATACTTATCCGAGTGGAAAAACATATTCGTCATGTATTGTTAATGATAACACGATCGCATTCATATATATATATATATACATATATATTTTATATCGTTGTTGACAACACCTCGATAAATAAAAAAAATATATTTTCTACTCAAACTGCCATACCCGTTATCATTTTGACCCCCCCCCCCCCCGCCCTCCTAGAGAAGGGTTCGAAAATCCCGAAAGCTCAAGCTCTGGGGAAAGCACACTCATCTAGTGTGACGATTTTGGAAAATTCGAATTATATCGTGTTTCGTCACATTTTTCTTTTTTTAAAATAATTTAATAATTTCATGTTAATAATTTTTTTTTTAATAAATGGCTTTGATCTCGAGTATACGAATGAATATTTTGATTCGAAATTTTTTATGGCAATTGCATAAAACGTTGCCCAATGTGTCACCCCAAATGTTTTATACATTTGGTACAATTCTTTTTTTTTTTTTTTTTTTAATCCCTGAAAATGGCGCTTCTTATCACGTGGTGACATTAGACAAGCCCATTGAAACTCGTTGTCGTAGTCGAGTAAATGTCCCAAGTGGAAAAAAAATATATAAACAATTGATAGATTATATTCAGAACTGCGCATGCTTTTTATATGCAAACTATACATTATCTGCATAGATACCATTCGTATCTGTGGCAAATAATCAGCATAGATACCATAAGTATCTGTGGTATCTATGCAGATTATGTATAGTTTGCATATAAGAAAAACACATGCCCACTTCTATATACAATTTATCAATTGTTTATATCTTTTTTTTGTCCACTTGGGCGTGTATTTGTGTGAAGGTAAGATGCAACCATACCGTGCTCGTGGGACGAAGATGACGAGTTAAGGGTCGTTGAAAACGAAGCCCGATGAGCTTGTCTCACGCGACCGGATATACCACTCGAATGCTCGAAATAACGAGAATCATCGAGGGCGAAAAAAAAAAAAAATGTCTTTCGTCGTGGCCCTCATGTAGGTACCAAATGCACGTACGTGTGTGTGTGTGTGTAGCCCACGTGTGCGATTGCGAGAACCCACGAATAATGCGAGATGCGTACAGCGTGAGAGAGTCAACGATCTTTGAGGTGGCTTCTTCTGCTTCTCTTTACGAATGTCGTCTGAAGACATCGCTGCCGATTCTCCCTACTCTCTCTCTCTCTCTCTCTCTTTCTCTCTCGAAAAAGGCCCCAGAAGCATTCCCCCCTCCCCTCAAATCCATTTCGCTCGTTTTCACGATGCTATTGCTGTGACACACGCATGTGTCATACAGGAGGATTCACAATGAATATTAGGGTGGACCTTAATGAGGGTGTTGACGAATTTCGACAAGTGCACCCGCCACATAGGTTCGAAATAAATAAATAAAAATATGTGCGAAACCCCAGCACTGTGGTCCAATAAGAAGACGTGGCTGTGAGCTCGTTTTGTTTCCCATTCGAATAACATAGGATTTTCAGAATAATTCGGTAATTATTTTTTTGTGTTGTCTCTGAGCACGCGAAAAATTCTCTATTCACATTGATCTATCGTCAATGGGTATAACTACTCGTACGATTTTTTTCACAAGACCCTCAACTGTGTATTATCGATAACGGTGAACCGATGAACGATGATAACAACTGATAAACGATTTCAAGACAAATTGAAATTTATCAGTGTTTATGCCTTGTGAAAAAAACGTACGAGTAGTTATAGTTCATTAAGAATGTAGTTATATGTGAATAAAGCATTTTTTGCGTGCTCAAGGACGAATCGCGTTTTTAAGAAGGACAACAATTATATATTTCGTTTAATTCAAGCACATCATCAATTTACTGAGTATTTTTATGCATTGTTGAGTTTGAAAATTGCATCGTTGAAAGTTAAAGATTGCAATTTTTTTTCTCCGAATGTTAGAAAGTGAACGGAGATTTTTTTGTGAGGGAACAAAAATAGAAAAACTAATCTCATTGATTGACGAAAAAAATTTGCTTCGAGGATTATCACAGAACCCTTTTTTTTTCATTTCAACTCTGTACACTCAATTTAAACAATCTACGACATGATAAACAAATAAAATAAATAAAATAAATAAAAGAAATAAAAGAAATAAAATAAATAAAATAAATAAAATAAATAAAATAAATAAAATAAATAAAATAAATAAAATAAATAAAATAAATAAAATAAATAAAATAAATAAAATAAATAAAATAAATAAAATAAATAAAATAAATAAAATAAATAAAATAAATAAAATAAATAAAATAAATAAAATAAATAAAATAAATAAAAATAATTAAAATCAAATAAAGATTAGTACGTCGAAATAACAATACGCGAAATAAAATGCATTAAACTTTGAATCCCCGTGTAAGTGTATATATATATATATATATGTACACAGACGAAAAAGACTTTTTGACTCGTGTTGTCGTGGTGCACGCGTTTCGACGTTCGTGACTGCAACGCGCGCAAACCGTTCCGTTCTCCACCCATCGTACCACGTAGGGTACGACGATCCCATTTTGGCTTCGAGCATCGGCGAGGATATTTTCGGCCCTGAAACTGCATTTCCCAGCGTTAAATCCCACAGAGCTGAGACTTCCCCCCCCTCCTTCCTTCGCGGTCCCCCCTCGCCGCAAGAAGAACGTCCTCTCCTTGCAGCAGCCTCATCCCCCAAGCGTCTTTCACTCGGGACCCGACGACTCGAACGGCAAGAAAGACTCGATCTCCTTCGTTGCGCTTCATCTCCGGGAATCTTCCTTCGCGACTCAGACGTCGTCGTCGAGAGAGAGAGAAAGAGAGAAAGAGAGAGAGAGAGAGAGATTTAATTGATTAACATTTATCATGCCATAGTTGGACTTTAGGCAATTGGTACAATACATCGTTTAACATTGAATAAAACAACAACAAAAAATAACAGAGATAAAATATTGATAGTAAACAATCGATAAAGATTAATAAGTGAAGCAAATTAAAACTAACTAAAACTAAAGCTAAGGTAAATGGGATAACAATTGTGGTAAAGTTAAATTGCTGAGAAGAAAATACAACAAAATATCGCTTTCTCGGCGGGAATACAAAAAGCTGTGCATGTAACAAAATAAACTAAGAATAAAAGTGAAAATAAAAATAAAAATAAAAATAAAATAAAAATAAAAATAAAAATAAAAATAAAAATAAAAATAAAAATAAAAATAAAAATAAAAATAAAAATAAAAATTAAGAGAGAGAGAGAGAGAGAGAGAGAGAGAGAGAGAGAGAGAGAGAGAGAGAGAGAGAGAAAATATGCGTAGACGTATTATAGTCACGGAGGCACCGATGATCGATGCTCCGATGAAAAATGAGGCTCTGGTATGCATTTTCAACCTACAAAGTTTTTCTCTATCTTCACCCCCACGCTCGCCCTCTTTCTCTCCCTCTCTTTCTCCTTCTCCTTCTCCTTCTCAACCACACACACACACACACACACACACACACACACTGGTTGGCATCTACAAACCGAGCACACAAACCCAAAAGATCGTGGCAATCGAATTCGGGGGAAAAAAAAAATCCAAGACCTAACGAATCCTCACTCGAATCATAAATCTCTCGTACAAAACGATCAATCTCTCAGCTGAGGTTATCGCTCGGCCGGCGGCGGGAAAAAAGAAATAAACGAACATATATGTTTCCTCAGAAAAGGATATTTCATTTGAAATAGCGAAAAAAGATTTTCCGGATTCGCTGATTATTAGTTTTGCATTTAGAATCGCACACTCACACATCCGTGTCAAAAGACGAAGACAAACTTAAATTTTTCTGCTTCTATTTTTAATTAAAAATAATGATAAGTCACGCAATTTGGACAACTAACTGATTAATCCGGGAATTGATGAATCATACGGCACTCGGATTTGGATAAATAGCGGATTATGAATAATTCATTATACCCGAGGAACGATGATCGGGAATACCGGTTAACATTGTAATTTTGTTGTAACATAATTTTTCGGGGTTTTGATCGGTTCCCAAAAAAATTCATCGATAACAAAAAAAAGAAACAAAGAAAAAAAATAATTGTTGCAATTTTTTTCGTTTTTCCGAAAGAAAGAAAATTCGGGCGAATCCGGAGCTGGCGATGGTGAAAACACGTTGATGGGACGAATGATAATTCGTGGTTGGTGTATAGTTTTGTTGGCGAAAGTGGCGAGGGAGGGTGGTTGACCGTCAAGCTCGGATATTTCGAGCCAGACGTCTCGGGGGAGTCGCAGTTGCACTAAAGCGATAAAGCCACGCATCGCGAGACGTCGCGGATGCGAGGGGCGGGGGGGGGGGGTGTATGGGAGACCGTCACTTTGCCCTACACGCGGGTTCACGGATGCAATGCGTCGTCGAGGAAAGAGTAAGAGAGAGAAAGAGAGAGAGAGAGAGAGAGAGAGAGAGAGAGAGAGAGAAAGAGAGAGAGAGAGAGAGAGAGATTTTGATTTGACTTGATTTGTTCATTATGCCATAGTCGTAACTTTAGGCAATAAAGAAAAATTAAAACAAGATAACAATAATTCAAGAGTGATAAATAATAACAAAATAAGAATTAAATACATATAAAACTGACCTTCTTTTCATGAAAATTTTAAGGTTACTTTTTGTATCATATTAAGGTAGTACCCTCCAAAAGAGAGTTCCTCATCAGATTTTCACGAAACTTGGCATACTTATAGGTATTGATAAGAAAAAGGTTCAGTTAAATTTTTATGGCTTTCCGGAGCGCAAGAAAAAATACATCAACACTTTTATTTTCACACGTTTAACATTGAGCCTTATGGAGAATCACGCTCAATTTGATATAATACAAAAAGTCCTCGTCAGATTTTAATGAAAACACTTGAGCTGCAAGTTGAATATTCGGAGAACATTTTGGGCACTTGGAGGTAGAGATCAGGAGACTGTGATGATAATAATAAGCAAATAAACATCGGGAAAATACAGTTCATATCAGGAGTTGGTCGTGATCCAGTAGACATGGCAACGTTGCGCGTTTGTTTCCCATCTTCGCTCTCTCTCTCTCTCACTGATCGACATCATAACACGCGACGTTGTCACATCAAAGTACTACGCACCTCAATCAGAACATGGTATATCTTAGGCTTGCTTTGACTCTTACAGTTTGTGAGATACTACCTCAAAAGTAACACAGAGGGCAGAAAAAGAGGCAATGGGTCCGACAGACCCACAGTAGAAATTGGCGGTCAAACTTACAAAAATCCCCGATAAGACAATCAAAGGTTAAAAAAACGGAAAAAAAACATAAAAAGTACTTGTTGCCGTTGAAAACGGCGTTGATGACTAATGAACCCACGACCCGTGGAGGGTCACACGGGGTTTCCAGCGGCCAAAAACGTTTCTTGTATTGCTCACCCCTGAACAATGATCGTGCACCGTAAGCGTTAACTATTTTCGTCGTACACGAACACACAGAGACGTGTGGCAAGATCAAGAGAGACCGAAAAAGATGAAGATAGGGAGAGTGAGTGAGAATGAGAGAGAGAGAGACGAAGAAAGACGGAGAGGGTGAAAGAGCCAAATAAACTGCCGGAGATGCGTCGACCTCGGAACTATTCTTACGACGACGTTGCCGCGACACGTCGGCCAAACTTGCAACGCGCTCACTGGCGAGTTACAAGTTCGTGGACGTTCTACGATCTTCCAATTGCCGGGCCATCAACCCTCAGGATCCCATTTGGAAGCGTAGAGTCTCGCGCGCGAGAAAGAGAGAGAGAGAGAAAGAGCCCTTCTCGCAACCGAAATACCGGCGTGTTTCGCGCCAGGCATATCTCACGACCAAACCCGTATATCCATCCGCACGCGCATGCGCAAGCGCGACCAGATCGTTGCCGAAAATCGTCACCGACTATTTTCACAATCTCCCACTTTATCGTTTTTGCTCATCCCCCCCGAGAGGTTGTTCGGTGGTTCATTTGCGCATGGCAACAACAAAAAAATAATGACGCCGTCGCCATTTTTTTTTCGCCAAAATAAATGTGATAATGAGAAAACAAACGAAATTATTATTATTTTCATAACGATTGACCGAGGTCCGCGGTTTTCCGTCACCTACCACTATCCAAAAAGTCTGAGAAGAATGGGAAATAATAATAATAATGATTATTCGGTTATTATTATTATTATTATTATTATTATTATTATTATTATTATTATTATTATTGTTTCTGCAACTGTTAATTCAACGATGTTTTTTTAACGATGGAAGTAATGATAATTTGAAATATATATTAATATAATTTACATTCGAAATTGCGTTTTAGCTTGGAATAATGCTTATTAGGATGATAACAATTTGTTGCTGTCTTAATGATTATACACTATCACGGCTTTTCCCCATTTACGATTTTTATAATTGTTTTTTATTTTTTTTTTAATTCTGAAAGCGTTCGTTTTATTCCCACATTTTCAGTGATCAGACGTGAAAAGCCTTATATTAGCTTATGTATTTTTTTTCAACGAATAATATAATAATAATAATAATAATAATAATAATAATAATAATAATAATAATAATAATAATAATAATAATAATAATAATAATAATAATAATAATAATAATAATAATAATAATAATAATAATAACAACAATAATAATAATAATACATTTTTTAGAAAAATTACAATCTTTTTACGACACACAATCGAGCTTGCAGTCTATTATAATATTATCACCGATGAAAAAAAAAAAAATAAACCAATGACGATGAACAAGACAAAGAGAAACGTCGAACGTTTCGCACGGACGATAAAAACCAACCGAAAACCCATTGAATCGCGTCGATTCTAATGCTCCAATCGCTAATCGCTTAATTACTAATCACCCTAATCCAACCATGAGCCGTAAAAATGCATTGGAATAAAAAAAAAATTGACAACAAGGCAGACCAAGCACTGCAATGAACTTTTCGAGCGTGTGCCACGAGGCGCTCGTATTTTACTTCGTTATTTTATAATCCGTATAAAATCCTTTGGTGATATAATAATGTTAAATACGCATGAGCACTCGATGTGTGTCAAACTGGAAAAGAAATTAAAAAAATAAGTTTAAAAAAAATTTGAAAAAAAAAAAAACACAGAGTTTCGACCACGTGGAATAATTCGCGGCTTGTCACAAACGGCAACGCAGTTGCAACACAGATGACTGACGATCATCGCGTGACGATCGCGCGTCTTTTCCTTTGTCGTTTATCAGATGTTGTACCATTGCGGTTTTCTTTTTTCAATATAACACACGAGCTTCGCCGGAATAATCGTTTTACAGTTAACCGCGCGAACATGTCGTTATGTGTATGTGCATGTATTTATATTTATATGTATATATATATATATATATATATTAGGGTGCACCTTAATGGGGGTGTTGACGAATTTCGACAAGTGCACCCCCCAGATAGGTTGGAAATGAATAAATAAAAATATGTGCGAAACCCCAGCACTGTGGTCCAATGAGAAGACGTCACTGTAAGCTCGTATTGTTTCCCATTCGAATAACATGGGATTTTCAGACTAATTCGGTAATTATTTTTTCGTATTGTCCCTGAGCACGAAAAAAATTCTTTATTCACATTGTTCTATCGTCAATGGGTATAACTACTCGCACGATTTTTTCACAAGACCCTCACCTGTGTATTATCGATAACGGCGAACCGATGAACGATGATAACAACTGATGAACGATTTCAACACATATTGCAAATTTATTTGTGTTTATGCCTTGTGAAAAAAATGTACGCGTAGTTATTCCCATTAACAATAGATTCATGTGAATAAAGCATTCTTTTCAGATGCTTAGTTAAATTGTTATACTTTTTGTTGTTCTACAAAAAAAAGTAATAAACCCAAAAAAGTTGTGAGAAACTTTAAATTTGTAATTTTCACCCTCCAAAATTTTCCGACCCCGCCCCCCCCCCTTTTTTAGGTGCTTAGTTAAATTGTATACTTTTTGTTGTTCTACAAAAGAAATATAGACAAACCAAAAAAAGTCGTGACAAACGTTCAATTTTTAATTTTCACCCTCCAAAATTTTCACCCCCCCCCCCTTTCTAGGTACTTAGTTAAATTGTATACTTTTCGTTGTTCTACAAAGAAAAAAATAATAAACCCAAAAAAGTTGTGAGAAACGTTAAATTTGTAATTTTCACCCTCCAACATTTTCACCACCCCCCTTTTTAGGTGCTCAATTAAATTCTATACTTTTCGTTGTTCTACAAAATAAAATAATAAACCCAAAAAAGTTGTGGGAAACGTTAAATTTGTAATTTTCACCCCCCCAAAAATTCCCACCCCTCTCCCCCCACCCCTATTGAGATTGACAATGAATAGGCAATAAAATACGTCGCGCCTCTTTCGTCGACATCGATCACGAATCCTCGTGGCACGCGTCAACAACGCCGGCGATCGAACAAACTCACGACAAATTAGCCCGGGGATGTGGGAAAACACGATCGTCGTGAAGAATGGGGGGAAATAAAATATGCCCGAGTCCGAGATAGCCGGCAACAGGATATAAACGTTATAAGGTTAACGTGAACGAGAAGAATGAGAAGCTGTGAAAAATAAGAACAAAGAGACAATCGCTGACAAAAAGAAAAAAAAAAGGGAGAATAAGAAGAAAATCAAGAAGAAGAAGAAGAAGAATAAGAAGAGGAAGAAAAAGAGAAACACGAAGAGAACAGTGAGAACTGTGGGGATGAGAGAGACGATGAGTAGGGCACTAGTGGGACGAGCAACTACCGTTGGTCCATTCACTTCTCCACTTGCTTCTTCTATTTTCTTCACCCTCCCCCCCCCCTCCTCCCTCCCGCCCAACTGCCTCCCCACATCCACACTTTCTTTTTCCATCCTCTTTGCAGCACCCATGTCCGATTCTTCTGTTGCTCTCCCGCACCTTTGCCCCCCCCCCCCCCCCCCTCGTCGACGACGACATAGACGACGATGTGAAGGAGCGAGCGAGCAAGCAACCAAGCAAAACAACTTCTCGAGCGCCCCTGAATTCCATAACGGCCGAGTCTTTCACTCGTTCCTCCATTTTTTTTTGTTCTTCCTCTTCTTCTTCTTCTTCCTTCTTTTTCTTTCTTCTTCTTCTTCTTCTTTTGCTTTTTTTTTACCTCAAACCAACCCCTCTTCATTCGTTCGCTCACTCCTCCTCCCTGGCTTCCTACTACCGTCCCGCATTTTATTTCCATTCCTTTTTTCTTCATTCCTCCTTTTTTCTACCCCCTTCCCCCATCCGCTCCTTTCTTTTCTTCATATTTTTACTTTTTTCGTTGCACTTTTCCGCGCATTGTTCGCCAAGAGCAAAATGCACTCATCGCTGCCTGCGCGAGGTACAAACACGACCCCCATCCCGTCGTCACTCCCCCCCCCCCCCCTCCCTGGCTTCCCCTCCTCAACCCGTGTCTTCACTCAGGGCTGAGGTAAGAGTCTCGGTTCAACCCTTCTCGCGCCCTCCAACGTTTCCCGTTCCACCCTCTCGTACTGCCAACTAACTTGGTCTTTGCTCGTGACCTCTGACTCTCTGTTTTCCATCTCTTCCTGTGTATATATATATATATGAGCGGTTCCACGTGACTTCAGCCACTCAAGAAAAAAAATTTTCCAAAAATAATTTTGAAAAAATTGAGTTATTTTATTGCAATATAATCACCGAGTGACGATTTTTTGAAAAATTTTCTCACGGTTTTATCGTTAATTAACTTTTTTTTTAATTTTTCCATTCAAATGGCTGTATCTTTGGCAGGATTTGACGTATTTACTTTTGTAAAAAACCAAAATGTGCGTCTTTTTATGGCCTTCCGGAAAAAAATTACTTTAGATTTTATTGAGCAAGTTGAACGTCCGTTTCACGACAAAATATGCAAAAATATTTTTTTTCTCAAAAAATGCAATGTTTATTTTAGTTTTCAAAATTTTCCCAAATTTTGAATACGAAAAAAGAATTTTTGGTATTTTTTATATCGTGGGATCGGTAAACAGTGATGCGTAATTCAACCGATTTTATTAATAGATTTTTTTCAGTTTTGAAAAAAAAAATTTTAATCGCCACTCGGTGAATATATTGCAATAAAATGACTCAATTTTTTTCAAATGATTTGTGGACATTTTTTTTTAAGTGGCTGAAGTCACGTGGAATCGCTCATATATATATAATCGCTCATATATCTCTCTCTTTTTCTCCCTGTTTCCCTCTCTCTCTCTCTCTCTCTCTCTCTCTCCCAAGATCACTGTACCTCGCACCTTTTCTTTTTTCTTCTTCTTCCTCCTCCCACATTCCTACCCTTCTTGTTCTCCTTATTAGGCTACTACCCCCGTCGTGGGCCCCGCGCCTTTGTCGCACTTTGTTGCGCCCTCCTTGTAATATCCCTCCGCTCCCTTCCTCACCCCACTCGACTCGCTACCCTCGGCCGCTATCCTCGTCCTTTAAACCATTTGGCTCTCGTGCCATTCACCTGTAGCCACTCATTTATTCAAACTTTCCGTCCGTTCCCGCCGTGTTGCAACCTTATGCCAAAGGCTGCGACAAGTAAAGACGCGAGGGGATAGGGGGAGGGGGGGGGGGGTACCAGTGAAAGCAGAAGACATGTTGAGAATTGTGTAAACAAGCACTTGCTCAAACCTGTGGGGCGACGACCCCCCGCGAGGCACATTGGCCAACTTTTTGCCGGTTTGATGTTCCCATTGTTACCATTTATTTACTGTAAGAGTCACAGCAAGCCAAAGATATACCATCTCCTGATTGAGGTACGTAGTACTTTGATGTGACAACGTCGCGTGTTATGACGTCGATTAGTAAGAGAGAGAAGATGGGAAACAAACGCGCAACGTTGCCATGGCTACTGGATCACGACCAACTCCTCATATAAACTGTATTTTTCCAATGTTCATTTGCTTATTATTATCATCACAGTCTCCTGATCTCTACTGTCAAGTGCTCAAAATGATCTCCGAATATTCAACTTGCAGCTCAAGTGTTTTCATTAAAATCTAACGAGAACTTTTTGTATTATATCAAATCGAGCGTCATTCTCCATGATGCTCCATGTTAAACGTGTGAAAATAAAAGTGTTGATATATTTTTTCTCGCGCTCCGAAAAGCCATAAAAATTTAACTGAACTTTTTTCTCATCAATACTTATAAGTATGCCAAGTTTCATGAAAATCTGACGAAGAACTCTCTCATGGAGGCTACTACCTTGAGCGTTATGCCGGTTCTCAGGTGTTTGAGAATTTGAAACGTCGGCGTTATCTACTGTCATCGGGTTTTCTACGCCTCAGTCGATTCTCGCAATAAACATGCCAAAGTTAATCGTCGGATTTTTTTGTAAATTAGGTCCTCGACATAAGTGTCGAGGACCTAATTTATAGATCCTCGACACTTATGTCGATAAATATATGCTAGGATCTTGAAATATTTTAATTCCAGAAACGAAAAAGAGCGAACGCACGCGGCACCGCAGCGTCACTCGATGAAGAAAGACGAAAAAAAAATAACAAATGGCAGAAAACGATATTTCAGACTCGGAAAACGATATTTCATTGGAGAACAAAAAAAATTCACCATTTCAGCTAAGGTGACGAAGAAGGGCCAAAAGAGCCCAGAGGATCACCCGACAAAATAATCTCCCAAAAGCTTCATTACCGCTCCATAAAAATCAACCCCTCGATCACAATCGTTCGGGCTTCCCAGGTTCAAGTAGGTTCAGCCGCACATAACCAGACGTCCCAGCTCCTTCGATGTTTCAGTTTCGAAAACACAAAAGAACGAGTCAACCTCGAACAGGAACGAAAAAAGAAACAAAAAAAAAACAAATGGCGGAAAGCTCAGGTAGCTCCTCGCCCCGAAGCGACCCCCGAAAATCCCGTGGAAAGCTCGGAAAACGATATTTTAGACCAGAACAAAAAAATTCGACCCCCGCCCCCCGCCGCCATCCCCTCGTGGCGGAGGAGACGGAGAGGGGCCGGAGGATCCCAGGATTACGTGGAAAAATCGTGGCCATGGAAAAGTACGAAGAGCGTTGTACGCGACGATGCAGGGCGCAGATCGCCGCGGGCGCGGAGGGTGGAAAAAAAGGACCGAGGTGGAAAAAAAAACACGAGTCGGAGGGCCAGCCACCGAAGGAGGGAGAGAGGGGGGGGGAGAGTTTCGGTGGGCCGTGTGTGTCTCCCCGTGAATACTACACGTTGCTGGAGACGCGGTGCATTACGAGCGGGACATCAGGGCATCCCAAGTAAAAAAATATATATGAGCGATTCCACGTGACTTCAGCCCCTCAAAAAAAAAATTTTCCACAAATAATTTTAAAAAATTGAACTATTTTTTTGCAATATATTCACCGAGTGCCGATTTTTTAAAAAATTTTCTGACGGTTTTATCGTTGATTAACGTTTTTTCGTATTTTTCCATTCAAATGGCTGTATCTTTGGCAGGATTTGACGTATTTACTTTTGTAAAAAAACAAAAATGTGCGTCTTTTTATGGCTTTTTAGAAGAAAATTACTTTGGATTTTATTGAGCATGTTGAACGTCCGTTTCAGGGCGAAAAATGCAAAAATATTTTTTTTTCTCGAAAAATGTATTTTTAATTTTTTTTTTTCAAAAGAGAGAAGGATGGAGTAATGGAGGAAGGAGTGAGTGCAGGGAATTGTAAGAACAAGTCCATGTTTGAGGCAGCTTGGCTAAACAATAAACGTTGATAAAAAAATATATATAATTTATATATAAACTATAGAGTAGGTATTATATACATATATAGTGCGAACCTAGGCAAAGAAATGAATGAATAAATGAAGGTGAATAAATAAATAAATAAAGGAAAATTAAATAGGAAAGAAGAAAAAGGGTGGCGAAGGCCCATAGTACTAGTACAAATGAATGTAATTTCGAGAATAGAATATGTAATGTAGTTAATAATGCTAAATAATTACCATATTAATCAATCAATCAATATATAGTCTATATATATCGTCCATATATAATCTATAGATAAACTATATATAAACTATGTATGCCCAATCCCATAGATAGTTTATATACGGATTATATATAATTTTTTCACTTGGGAAATATTGAGGATCACTTTGCAAGCTTATTCATCAGGCTACGAGACACACAGCATTGTTCTTGAAAATTGTATATAATCTATAAATGGGATTGGGCATATATAGTTTATATACAGATTATCTAGTTTTTATATAGTCTATGATCTATGTATAAACTATATATAAACTATGTATGCCCAATCTCATATATAGTTTATATATAGATTATATGTATACAATTTTTTTATTTGGGATGGCACAGCATGGCCGATGCCAGACCGATCGAGCGTCCGGGAGCGAGCGAGACAAACACGACACGAAAGAGAGAGAGAGAGAGAATGAGAGAGAGAGACGAACGATGAAACCGAGAGCGTGGTACATGCGACGCGAAAGAACCGAAAGACAGAACGAAAGAACCAACCCACGATCTATAGTTATACAGAAAAAAAGAAAGAAAAGAAAAAAAAATGAAAAAAAAAGAAACGTTTGGGGCACACGGTGAACGGTTACAGGGAGATTCAGAGTAACCCTTTTTTTTGTGGGGTAGGAACGTCGATGGTTGAAGCTGAAGCTGCGACAGACATGTTCGAATGGCGTGGAAATGTTTCTTTCGTCTCTTTCGTTGGTTTCGTTTTTTTTGTTTTGTTTTTTTTTAACTTCTTTTGGCTTGATTTCGATGATTTGGGGATCGAGTGGGATGGCATTGTGGATGATTGAAGAGTTATTGCGAAACTCGTGGGGAAGGGATGATGTTTTGAAAAATAATTTTTTTTTGTTGTGATTTTCGAAGCAATTTCGGTTGGATTGGAGCGTTGTCTGTGGGCAGCTTCGATATCATTGTCAGGCGAATTAAGAGGAACGAGATTTAATGGCAATGATGTTGCTGAGGATTGTCAAATTAGTTGTTGTTGTTGTTTTTTTTTTCTTGAACATTTTAACAGGGTATAGTAATTGAATGGAAATTTATTTGAAATGCTTCGTCGAGGAAAGAACGCAGATCTATTATCACCTGACAATTATATCTTTCTACCTTTTTGCAATAGTTATGAATATTACGGTAAAATTTATTTATATATTTTTTTTTACAATAGATTGTGAAATTTTCATACTTATGATGGACGATCATTAAATCCTGTACGTATCTCAATTACATTTCCATTGAATATAAATTGCCATTCTCGGTTCTTTAGGTACTTTTGATTATCGGAGATTCTATCGTAAAAAATTTCAAGAAATTATATGTACATATTTTGTAAGTGCGAAAAAAATTGGAACAAGATTTTTTTATTTATTTATTTACTTTTGATAATTCAATTTTATTTTTAAGTAATCAATAATAATAATAATAATAATAATAATAATAATAATAAATAAGAATTAAAACCCAGAAGCGAAAAGATCGTTAAGATCATTGATAACTTCTTCGTTCGCGTATTTTTGGGACCAATCAAACTTATCAACGCGTTCCTATCACCAATCATTTCGGGCAGCCTGTTCCTTTCGTCGAACAAATCAAACACCCGGGAACAAGAAAAAATCCAATTACAATTACAAAACGAAATTCCTCGGTGACATTGCCGAAGTAACGAAGTTCGAGATTGTGTTCGACAATTCGGGAGGGTGGCAATCTGCCTTCGGTTGCAGTTCCACTAATTCCAGTTACACTTTTCTCAGTCTTACCAATCCCAGTTCCACATTTTCCAGTCTTACTTTTCCAACATCAAAAATAACATGAACCAACCAACGAACCCTCGGCGAGTGAGACTGGGAAAAGTGAGACTGGGAGAAGTAAGACTGGGAAAAGGGAGACTGAGAAAAGTGAGACTGGGAATAGTGACACTGGGAAAAGTGAGACTGGAAAAAGTGAGACTGCAAAAAGTGAGACTGGGAAAAGTAAGACTGGTGGTCAATTATGATTTGAAAGTCGACCGGTCGAGTCGACAGGTCGATTTTTACACGAAATGTTGCGAAATTCCACTTTCGACATAAAAGCAGCTCTAGATGCAACAATTATGAAAGAAATCGTTAGTAAATGATAAGTAATTGCGAAAAATATCGTGTGAGATAGTAAAAAATCGCATTTCCGATCAGTCGAGTCGACCGGTCGACTTTCAAATCATAATTGACCCCGTGGGAAAAAAAGAGCTGGGTGAAGTGAGACTGAAAAAGTAGGAATGTCCCAAAGGCGTCTGCCTTTGACTGCCCACCGTCCCAAAAATTCGAGATAAATGATAACAACAATTTAATGACACAAACAAGACCCTCAATCATCAAATTAATTTTCAATTGCTCAATTGGTCAGCGCCCATAATCTCGCATCCGAGCCATTCAACGATGGGGACGAAGGGGAGGGATGAACGAGACCACGAAACTTATTTTGAATTGCTCTGTACAAGTATGTGTGCGTGGGGGAAGGCTAAGGGGAGGGGAGGGGGTGGCAAAGAGGAGGGTTGGTATCCGCGGATGGAGCCGAAGGGGGTGGCTGCTCGTGGAGGGTTGGTGATGATGCAGGAGTGTGCATGGGTGAGGATGAGGAGGAAAAAAACGCAGGATGACGAGGTGAACGGGGAGCGAAAGAGGGCGTACGGAGTTGGGGGGGGGGGAGGGTGAAGGGACGGAGCAGTTGCCCCAGTAAAAATCGATCCTCCCCACTCTTTCACACAACTCTTTCTACACGGCGCTAGCCGCGCCGGGGGCTGCTGCTTTTTTTGCGCCCGAGCGGGACGAGCCCAATGGTTGGGTTTAGATAGAGAAAAAGAGTGAGAAATCGTGATGCGGGGGGGGGGGGGGGATGAGGACGAAACCCGGGGGTCGGGAGGAGGGTTGCGGGGTTCGCGCGCGTAGCGACGGGCGACGGCCCTCCGCGTACCCCATCGCCGCGCGGTCTCGCGGAGGTGGAGGAAACGGCCGACGACGACCACTCTCTCGCCTTTCGTCTCGCTCTCCGCGGATTTCTTTTTTTTTTTTTTTTTCTTTCTTTATTTTCGATTTTCCCGTCTCACTCACTCTCCCATGCATTTCGCTTGGTTTCTTCTGGTCCTCTTTTTTTTGTGTCCTTCTCTCTCTCTCTTTCTCTCACTTGCTCACTCAGTATGGCGTGCATTTGGCTTTCCATCCCTCTCACTATCTCTCTCTCTCTCTCTTTTTCTCTATCTCCGTCTTCCTCTCACAAAAAATTTGACTTGGTCTCTTCTAGTCGTCATCTCTCTCTCTCTCTTCTTCTCCCTCAGATACATTTGGCTTATTCTCTTCCAGTCCTCCTCCTCTCTCTCTCTCTCCCTCTCTCTCTCTCTCTCTCTCTCTCGTCAGTCTCTCTTTCTCTCTCTTTCCCTCTTGCTCTCGCATATACGTTTGGTTTGGTCTCTTCTAGTCCTCTAGTCTCTGGCTCCCTTTTTCTCCTCTCTCTCTCTTTCTCTCTCTTTCTCTCAATTTCTCACCCTCTCTCTTGCTTTCTTTTTTGTTCACTCTCTCTATCTCCCTCTCTTTCTCTCTCTCTCTCTCTCTCACAAAAAATTTGACTCGGTCTTTTTTCGTCGTCATCTCTGTCTCTGTCTCTGTCTCAGATACTTTCGAGCTTGGTCCCTTCCAGTCCTCTTGTCTCTCTCTCTCTCGCTCCCTCTGTCGTCGACTCCTTCGACGTCTTCGAGCCTCGTGCTACAACCGTGTTTTCCCCGCAGCGCCTGATACCATGTGTGCGTGTGCGTATACCCGTGATACTCGCACTCGACATTAGACGCCCGGCATGTAAGAAATTATGGCACCAATTTCGACGAGATTTTTTTCTCGTCTGCCAACATTGTCGAGTGGCCTCGTCGTCGAATAAAAATTCGTGACACGAAATTATCATCATACCACCCATGTGAAAATAATTATTACCTTCTTTTGAATTTTTCCGATATATCACTTTTTACCAAACTATTCCAACAACGGGTCTGCTGGACCCCGGAAAAATATTACAAACTCTCTCCGCGGTTGAGAATTGAATTCGTTCAACGAGCGATAAAGTGGATGCCAAAGTCTGCCCCCCCCCCACCTCCCACGCTACTTAAGGCAGTACCCTCCATAGGAGAGTTCCTCGTCGGATTTTCATGAAACTTGGCATACTTATAGGTATTGATAAGAAAAGGGTTCAGGTAAATTTTTGTGGCTTTCCGAAGCGCCAGAGAAAAGATATCAACACTTTTATTTTCACACGTTTAACATGGAGCCTCATGGAGAATCACGCTCAATTTGATATAATACAAAAAGTCCTGGTCAGATTTTAATGAAAACACTTGAGCTGCAAGTTGAATATTCGGAGAACATTTTGGGCACTTTAAAGTAGAGATCAGGAGACTGTGATGAAAATAATAAGCAAATAAACATCGGGAAAATACAGTTTATACGAGGAGTTGGTCGTGATCCAGTAGACATGGCAACGTTGCGCGTTTGTTTCCCATCTTCTCTCTCTCTCTCTCTTTTACTCTCTCTCACTCTAAGACATCATAACACGCGACGTTGTCACATCAAAGCACTACGTACCTCAATCAGGACAAGATATATCTTAGGTTTGCTTTGACTCTTACAGTTTAGATACTACCTTAAAAGTTACAGAGGAGCGGAGAAGAGGCAATGGGACCAGCAGATCCATTGTAGGAGTTCAGGGCCTACCGGAAAATTCGTATCGTGCTTTTAATTTCCATCATCGCGCGCATTCTAAATAACCGCCCCCCCTCCCTCCTGACGCTGCCAACTCGCTTCTTAGCACAGCTCCTTGACCAAGGGCACCTGAGAAACGAACGTCATCAACATTAACAATCCGTAAAAAAAGGGGTTATTACCATTATGTGTTACATATTTAATTACCCCTCTCTCTCTTGCACCGCGGCGAACGCCGATAACGCTAACTCTCTCACGCGCTCGGCGCGAACCGTCGACGTGATTAGTGCACGTCGTCTCAAACTTCGTTCCGATATTCACCGAGTGCCGAGGAGCCGCGTGTAACCGCGTGGAGATAACCTCACCCGGGGCACGCACAAAGTTTGTACACAAACATCGTCGTGCCAAAATGAAGAAAAAAAAACATGAAAAAAAAAAAAAAATCATTCGAGGAATAAAAGAAACCAAGCATCGTCGGTATTAGTGCGTTGCGACGCCGCTACCACCGTCGCAGCGCTTCTCTCGCGTCCCCGTCGTTTTGTTGCGACGATGAAAAATTACCCAGGACCACCACTAGCACCGGCAGCGCCGTTTTTTTTCCATCCTCTCGTTCTCTTGCTCTTTCGCGATCGCTCTCTTACTCTCTCTCTCTCTCTCTCTCTCTCTACGTATATCCTTCCTCTCGCTCACTCAGTCGCTCTCTCTCTCTCTCTGTCTCTCTCTCTACGTCTATCCTTCCTCTCACTCACTCACTCGCTCTCTCTCTCTCTCTCGCTACATCTATCCTTCCCCTCACTCACTCGCTCTCACTCTTTCTCTCTCTCTCTCTCTAAGTCTATCCTTCCCCTCACTCAATCGCTGCCCCGCTCTCGCTCACTCACTCCATCTTTCTCTCTCTCTCTCTCTTGCTTTCCACGTCTATCCTTTCCCTCACTCGCTCACTCACTCTCTCACTCACTCTCTCACTCTCTTTCCCTCTACGTTTATCCTTCATATTCCTCTCTCTCTCGCTCTTTGCATCTATCCTTCCCCTCTCTCTTTCTCTTTATCGTTAGAGGGGGAGATTTTTTTTCGCACGCGGGAGCGCCACGAGAGAACAACGAGAGAGAATTTTCTACGTCGAGCTATGCTGCCACCGCCACACCACCGTCGCGGCCGCGACGTCGTCTGGCGTGCAGAGTCCGCGTGCCTGACAGACAGCTGCACCGGAGCCCTGATATATCGACCGGACCGCCACCTCCTCCTCCTCCTCCTCCTCCACCACCTCCACCTCCTACAATTCTTTTTTTTCTTCCTCTTCTATTCCTTTCCTAACCGTTCGCCCCTCCCCCCCTGCCCCTGCGTGCTCCAGCGTTACTCCATACCCACCTCGTTCAATCCTTCGCGTATCCCACTCGTCGACTATTATACACCTGCACATCTAGCCCCTAGTTCTGCCCCCTCCCCGTTTCCGTCGCTCCCCCCCCCCCCCTCGTACAAAGTCCGCGAGCTTGAGAGAGGACGCAGAGAGAGAGAGAGAGAGAAGGAGACAAGGTTGCGAAAAAAAAGAGGGGAAATAAAAAAAAATAACGGGAAAGAAAGGGGAAAAGGAAAGTCGGCGCGTCACGAAAGGGGTGGGCGCCGTAGGCACTAGGTTCAACCCCCCCCCCCCCCCGACCCATCCACCTACCCGCCCCCTGCCCGCTTCCAACCAACCCTCTCACGTTTTTTCGTCCAATTTTTTATTTCCTCTCTTTCCTTCATCTACTCGCGTGTACTTGTGTGCTCACGTACGTGTGAGTCGTACATACATGTATATATGTATGTGACGTTTCACGACAAAAAGGCCTTGACGAGAGAACAAGAAAAAAAAACGTTGATTTTCGAATTTTCGATTTCGATATTCTCCGTGCTAATAATACAAGCCTATGAATCGCTATTTCGTAATGAAAACAGAAATGAATAAATAATAATGAAAATACGGAAAACGAAATTAATTCGTTTATCCGCGAAAAATGTCGAATTGTCATTGAAGTTGCAAAGTGCAAGACGATATGGGGAATCGTTCGTCTGGCGGTGAGATTGGGAACCGAAAAATCCAAGCACCCCACCACTTACCACCGCATAATTCGGTTCTCTCGGGTCCCCTCGGGTTTCGTTGGCTGTGCGATATTCCGTTGCAGCCGAAGAAACCCGAAGCTCGGCGAGACACACGCGAACACAGCGGTCGAAGGTGATCGCGTCGTGAGTGGAGGGGGCCATGTTTACCCCCCCCCCCCTCCACCCCCCCGCCCTCTTCGAGTATGTGGATTCGAGCTCCCGCCGATCGCTTGTCCCGACGAAATTTCGCGCTAGGGACTTTTTCTCGCGAAACGTCGCGTATATATGTATAATGTATATATATATGCATGGCCACACAATCGTGTGCGTTAGAGTGAAAGAGACGGATGCCTCCGCGCGCCCTCCCACAATTCGACGGCCGAAAAAATACTAATGCGCCGCGGAGCAGCGGATATGTAATTCGGTCCTCGTACGTACGGGTTTCGCGCTCGCGGAGGTAGGAAAAAAAGTCGTGTGTGGGTGGGCGAGATGGGTCGTTGGATTGGCGCGGGTCGGGGCGGGCAGGGGGGAGGGGGCGAGGAGGACGAGAGGGGGAGGGCGAACGAACCGCGGATCCACGATGAGTCCAGGATGCGGGCAACCCAGCGTGGACTCGAACCCGAGTGCCCCGGGTTTTTCACAATTTATCATGTCCCCGGACGAGAGTGGGAGGGGAAAGTCCCCCTCCCGACAAAAAATAATACGCGAGACGACACGATCTTGCGTATTTCTTTTATTGCCTTTCTTTTTTGTTTTTTTTTTTTACCGGACAACGTTCATTGTCACGAAAAGGATAGAAAGAAAGAAGAAAAACAACGATGACGCTGACACGAACTGTGTCAATTGTCATCGTTGTTTTTTTTCTTTGTTTGTTTTTCAAAGTCAGGATTACAGATTCCTACTTATCTCCGTTTCCAAAATTGCAAACAAAGATGAAAATAAAAAATAATGCAGCTTTTGTTTCGGGAATTTGCGGTGTAAAAGAATGCGCACGATGGGTGTTGCAATTCGTGAGGTTAGCGAGCCGATGGGTTTTTGAGATATCACGACAAAATGGTGGCTCGGCGACTACAAGTTTTTTATTCTGTTGTGACTTAGCTTTTTTTTTAATAATTCACTTGCGCAATATCGTAATCGAGAGTTGTTCCTCACAGGACTCTCATAGTTCACGAGAATGATAATTAGTTGGAAGAATCGTAATTAAGCGCCTAACCTGAAAACGAATATTGGCAATAGAATGATCAACAAGAACTGCAGGAATGAGCTTTTTTTTCGCTTTTTCCCTAGAGTTACGCGCAGAATAGATGTTAGTCTAACGCTATCTGTAATTTGGGGCATCTTCTTTTCTTGCGGTCAAGTTCAGATTGTTCAACTTAATAAAAAAATGAAAAAAAAAAAAAAAACACGAGCACGCCTTAATATTGAGATAGAGAGCTGTAATTTGGGGAACTTGTTCTCTTTAAGATCAACTTCAGATTATTCAACTTGAGAAAAAAAAAAAATTTTCAAGTCGATAAAAATAATAATAAACATTATCGAGCACTCCTTAGCGTTATGATAAGGGGCTCAAATATCGAGAACTTTAGTTTTATGAGGTCAATTTTCGATTTCGGGACAAAAATCGAAAATCGATTGTTTAACGACTACTCTAATATATATATATATATATATATATATATATATATATATATATATATAATCTAAAATAAAATTAATTATGTCATTGATGCGAAAATATACTAAAAGAAAATTATCGACCACATCGGTCGATAGAAAATGATTTAAATCGTTTGATTTGGCGTGACTTGCCCCATATACATGTACACATATATATGATATAACGTTTGGAATATTCGAAAATGGTTGAAAGTACGACCATCGAGTGGATAATAATTGTCGGAGATAAATGTTCGAAGCATGTCGTTAAGGTAGTAACGCACAAACCGTAAGAGTCAAAGCAAGCCTAAAGCTATACCATCTCCAAATGAGTTACGTAGTACCTGTGTGTGACAAAGACGCGTGGTATGATGTCGATTAGAGAGAAAGAGAGAGAGACGATATTTTCCGATGTTTATTTGCTTATTATTCTCGTCACAGTCTGTTGATCTTTACGGTCAAGTGCCCAAAATGTTGCCCGAATATTAAACTTGCAGCTCGAAGTGTTTTCATTAAAATCTGACGGCAACTTTTTGTATTATATCAAATTTAGCGTGTTTTTCCATAAGGCTCAATGTTAAACGTGAAAAAATTAAAGTGTTGATATCTTTTTTCTCGTGCTCCGGAGGGCCATAAAAATTTAACTGGGCCTTTTTCTCATCAATACCCATAAGTATGCCAAGTTTCATGAAAATCGGACGGTAAAGTCTCCTATGTGCGTTACTACCTTAACTCGGGTGAAGCTCGTAAACGAGAACCCGACCGAGCATTCGTATTGCGCAGTGGCGCGTCTTTTGACCCGAACGAAAAAAAAGAGCCCCCGTGCCACCGTCGCGCGCATGCGCCATCAGGATAAAACGTTTGCGCGGGACCGAACGAATCTCTCGCGGACGATCATGGCCGGGGGTGAGACCGAACGAAAAGTCAGGCTGAAGCGGCAGGGTCAGACTGAGAAAAGTCAGGCTGCAGCGGTACAGCTCATTACTCAGCCGCCATCTTTTATTGCACAGATGCCAGCGCTCCACTCGGCAAATTACCGTACCACTCATTACTCAGCCGCCATCTTTTATCGCACAGATACCAGCGCTCTACTCGGCAAGTTACCGTACCACTCTGCTTCCGACAAAAAACCGCTAGGATTTGATAACGTTATTATCGTCTCTTCTCTTCTATTTTTGATACTTCGGTAAATTAAAAAAAAAATTTTACCCGCGAAAACGATCGTGATTCAAACTCAGACCTTTTTCGTCGATCCAATTATCGATGACGTCCACTTAACCACAAATGAAACAAATAAACACAATAAATCATAATTTTAATACACTTTCGACGCGAATTATCATCATGATAAACATTAATGCGTTAAATAAACGACGACGTAACAGCTTTTTCTTTCTAAACAAGTTTTTATTATGTACAACATGCCTACTAATTATCACGCAGGACTTTCGCTTGTCGTTTTATTTATTTTTTTTAATTTTCATTTCTTCATTTGGCCATATATGCTATATTTAAATATAGATATATTTATATCCATGTGTGTATATATATATATATGTTACAAGAGAAGATATAGCGATAAAAGGGTCACGTATCGAATAAGGAACTGACGTCTGGATTAGTAATGCATTTATAACGTGTGTATTATTATTGTTAGTTCCTTATGCGCTTGTATTATTATTTTTCTTCGCTTTTATTCTTGTCGCTTGCTAATTTATTTATTCTTGTCTTTCTTTACAATTGTTTTTTTCCTTTTTTTTTTCAAATCAACGTGTCGCGTCAATGTGGACAACGTCTTTGGCATGTTACGAGTTGCGGTGATAAGCGGCAGTAAGTGAAGCATTTTTCTGCAGGTGTAACTGTAATTCATAATTACATTTCGAAGACTATAAAAAAAAAAAAAACTTTGTATTATTTAAACAACATTTTTTTTACGCAATTTTAGTAAAGGCAATGGGCTACACGTGGCGGGCCTCCGTAAGTGCGAGAGAGATAAGCGCTATTGGCGATCGCTGCGGTGCAAGAGAGAGAGAGAGAGAGAGAAAGAGAGAAAAAGAGAGAGGAAGCGAAATATGTAGCACATCACCCTCAAGATGATATTGGTATTACCATTGATTTTCGTTAAGCGACTTATTTGTGGAAGCTTTTGCTTTAAAAAAATCAACCATTTTTTCAAAAATCAAAAAAAAAAAATTATTATTTTTTTTTACATTTTTTCAAACCCTTCGTGCGATTATCAACGCATAATATATCGCCTATGGAACGTATTTTATCGTTACGTATAACACGACTTGTCCGACTGACTTTCAATGGACACAACAAAAACCGCATAAAATAAAGAAGGAAAAGAAAAATCGCAGTCGATATAATCAATCGTGTGATTACTTAGTCGATACGTTTACAACCTCATCGAATTTATCACGCTCACAATTTCACAATCAACGAAAAAACAAAAAAATATATTATAATTGTACGATTTATTTTTTTTTCGTTCGATCTTTGTTATTTTTAAAAAATTAAGATTACTTTTTTTTTCATCTATCGCGACTACGGTAACTTTTCGGTTCGCACTGATTCACAACGTCACACGGCTGATCAATTTGATCGATTTTTATTATTATTATTTTTTTTTTTCTTTTGTGAATCTCGTCGGTCGCGACGTCGTTGAATTTTTTCCAAAATTCGTTTTTCAGCACATTGAACAAAATAATAATTTTACATTGGAAATTATCAACGCTGATATTATCGCACACGCGAAAAAAAATTAAATCATTAACAAATCCGACTTATGAAGACTATAAAAATTATTTTTTCGAAAGAACGAAGAAAAAAAAATGTTATTCGAAACAACATAAAAATGGGGGATCATTGAGAGTTGGTGGAGCTGAGCCGTTCCACAGATCACATTATTTCAGTACCTTACCCCACCGTCCAAAGTCCAAGAAAACACATATATTTATATACATATATTCATACTCGTGTGTGGGTGTCTGTCTGTTTGTCCGTGTGTATGTATGTCTGTGTGTGTGTGTGTGTGTGTGTAATAAATTCATCCTCGCAAAATAATTCAGCAAATGCTTCAAATAAATATTTGTCATACGTAAAAAAAAATAAAAATAAAAATAAAATAAAACGCAGACGCTATTATTATTCAACAATATCAATGTTTCGCAAATTAGTCAATAATATTAAACCGCAAAATATTCACGTACTACGTCTGTGTGTATATGTATATAAGGCTACCTTGTAATTCAAAATCATATTTTTTTTTTTCGCCTGTTCGGTTTCCGATTTTCAAGTCTTTTTCAACCTCCGTTGACACTCACAATTTCGCACAATCGAACGGGGAATGTATCGTCTACGACGAATATCTCAGTTTTCAAAACTACAAAATATTATTATTATTATTGTTATTGTTATTATTATTATTATTTTTTTGTCTTTTTATACATTCGCAATTATCATGTAAAAAATGTAATTCTAATCACTCGTTTTACTTCACACGTGAACGATAAAAATGACTAATTTTCCTGTCCCCCTGTTTTTCCATTTTTCAACTGTCTCGGTGCATTCTTCTTCTTCTTTTCTTTCACTCTTTCGGTTATTAAAAAAAAAGGCTCGCGGTTTGCATAAATTTTTTGTGGAAGATTTGACAATCGTTATATATCTGTTTCTTCTTTTTTTTTAATTCGTTTTTTTTGTCTCAACAAATTTTATTCATTGTAACCAGAATATTAAAATAAAAAAAAAATCAACGAGTTCAAAGTCCATAAAATTCGTGATATCTGGGATTTATGACCGCCACAAATTTTGCTTGCCAAACGTCAACATCTTTGCTCATTGTTCAATCCTTTGGTTCACTTATAATTTTTTTCAAACATATCAACAACTAGTTCCTTAATAAAATTATGGAAACAACGGATTAATCTTATGCCAAGATAAAACGATTTATCAATCTCAAATTTATAGAATTATTTGAGAAGCAAATTTGCAGTCAAATCTTCCTCAATGAAATAATTTTGACTATCTTTTTTTTTTTTTTAAATACATTTGACGACATTTCGGCCCGTGGAGAACGCCAGAAACCACGAAAGTTCATCCAGATAACTCGATGAATTTTCCGTGCTCAAGAGGCACTGGCGTTTATATATATATATATATATCTATAAATCTGTACGTATCAGGGTGTGTTGAAAAAAGGCAAGATTTTTTTCGATTTTCATGGCGATTCTCACATTTGTAGTAGACACTATCTGGCGACATCTGTCCAAATTTCAACCCAATCGAACTGTATTTAGAGGTCCCGCTTTCGCGAATCCGATTTTGCATTTGATTAACACGTCAACGATTTTCCTTTTTCTCAGTTGCAATTTATTTTTCCGGTAAATGAAAAATTCCGGGGATTCAAAGTAAGTGCAAAACGCAGTATCAAGATTACTTGAAATGGTGCTATTTTTTGTTTTATACAATTTATTTAAAAATTCAACAAATTTCGTTTTAACGAAAATCATTGAAAACTGACGAAAAAAAAAAAATTATCAACTTCTTTCTCATCGAGTTATCCAAATTTATCTTCATTTTGAAACAAAAAAAAAATATCCCAATTTTAAACGACCTCAATACTATAAATTCTACTCGCTTTTCATCCCCAAACATTTTTCATTTACCGGACGAAAAAAATTGCTACTGAAAAAAGAACGAAAAAAAAAAAAATGATTTGCGTGTTTAATCGAATGCAAAATTGAATTCGTGAAAGCGAAATCTCCAAATACAGTCCGATTCGGCTCAAATTTCAACGGATATCCATTTTCATAGTTTGTATTTCAAACGTAGGAGTCGTCATGAGAATCGAAAAAATCTTGTCTATTTTTCAACGAACCCCAATATATATATTTATACCAGGTGTCCCGTTTCAATCTTACACTCGATTTGTTTCGAAAAATACGACTCCGATCAAGAATTGAGTGTAATAAAACTCGAAGGGTAATACACTTACACTTCCACTTACACATGGGATGTTGAAGACTTTACCTCCGCGTGATACATCCTGGATAACGCTAAAATAGTCAATTGAAAAATTGTGTTCTAACCAAGAAATTATGAACTTCATCGAAAAAAGTTTCCCACAAAAGATGTCAGTTTCGACATGACAAAATTTTTGGTGCGAAGCAATAAGTATCGTTCTATTAAAAAAAAAACATATTAGCCACCTTAACACCGCTATTTTGGATTTCGGAAAAAAAAAACATTTTTTTTGTACGTCCCCTTCCGGGCCCTTCAAGTTTTATTATACTCAATTCTTGATCGGAGTCGTATTTTTCGAGATAAATCAAGTGTAAGATTAAAATGAGACACCCGGTATATATAAGTCGCATCTTAACTCGGATAAAGTATGGACAAGAATGTTCTCAGGATAATATTATCCACAGATAACGTTTTCTTTTGTTTTTTTTCTGACTGCAGTTACTACGTCTATCGCTCGGTCCATTAAATTCTATTTAGGTACAAATATTGTTGTTGCGATTGTTTGTTTTTCTTTGTTTCTTTTTTATTTATATATATATATATATTTTATTTTTGTTTACTCGCCGTCCACGTCTACGTAGCAGCGTCTTCGTGATTGCTGCCCTCCTGATCGAGTCTGGACGAGCCGCATACGCGACATTTGCAGCAAACTATGCACGGCGCGGCGAGCAAAAGAAGCGGCGACGCGACCAACAGCAGCAGACCGAAACCCGCGAATATTCCAATTACTTGAGTTCTGTGCCATATTACCGAGGCACGCGAGTGACCCAATTTGTTTTTACACGGACCCTTGTCGTAATGACGCAACAAAAAGTCGTCCTGAAACAATGTTAATCCATAAATTTTCATTAAATATTAATTCAAATAAATAAATAAATAAATAAATAAATAAATAAAGTAATACATGGTGTCCGGTAAAACTTTCGTAGGAACATTCAAGGACATTCAAGGACAATTTCCAGGACATTCGCGGGTTGTGTTGGGGCATTTGTCGAAAGTGAAAGTAGACAAAACAGTTCATAAACAAATAAAATAAAATTTGCTCAAAATGAAAATCGGAATTTTGTTGTCGCAAATAATGATTTTTATTTTTTGGCAACGAATATTTTACGCCATTTTTGTGCGAAGATCGCATACTCGTTGGAAAAAGTTTATTTTTTCACGATTATCATTCAAACTTTTGTCACAAAAGGCATGAAAATGTGAATTTACGTACCCCTCTCGCATGCGTAAATTTTCCTTGCCTCTTTGCGTTTTTTCGACACTTATCGGAAAATGTTAAGGTAGTACCCTCCATAAGAGTAGTACCCTCCTCGTCAGATTTTCATGAAACTTGGCATACTTATAGGTATTGATAAGAAAAAGGTTCATTAAAATTTGTATGGCTTTCCGGAGCGCGAGAAGAAACTATATCAACAGTTTTATTTTCACACGTTTAACATGGAGCAATATGAAGAATCACGCTCAATTTGATATAATGCAAAAAGTCCTCGTCAGATTTTAATGAAAACACTTGAGCTGTGAGTTGAATATTCGGAGAACATTTTGGGCACTCGGAGGTAGAGATCAGGAGACTGTGATGATAATAATAAGCAAATAAACATTGGGAAAATACAGTTTATATGAGGAGTTGGTCGTGATCCAGTAGACATGGCAACGTTGCGCGTTTCTTTCCCATCTTCTCTGTCTCTCTCTCACTAATCGACATCATAACACGCGACGTTGTCACATCAAAGTACTACGTATCTCAATCAGGAGATGGTATATCTTAGGCTTGCTTTGACTCTTACAGTTTCTAGGATACTCCCTTAAATCGTACTATCACTGTAATGTATCTATTGTTTCAACAATTGTTTTCTTTTATGACGAAATTAGTTTTGAAAAAATAAAATAAAATATTCAGTATGCACGAATGTATATAATGTAATTCTCAGCGAAACTGACTGATGGACATTTTTTTTATAATTATTATTTCCAATAATACACGTTTTTATAGAAACTCAAATTGCGGGAAAATACAAAAATTTGAGGGAATTGAGTGAAATTCGCGGACATTTCAGGACTTTCAAGGACGAGCAAAATTCAAGAACAGTTCCAGGACTTCAGGGACCACTGGAAACCGTCTGATAATTCGATCGATTGAATTTTCATTGACGCATGTACGTAATAATGCGACAAATTGTATGAGTGACTTACGTCGAGGGAAGCCAAACAGTACCAGCAGAACACGTGTTTGCAACGTTTGCACATCATCTGGGCGCAACCCTCGTCCTTTTCGATGGGAACCGAACACATGGGACAACATTTTATGTGATCGTTGTCGAACGGTATGCCCAGAGGAAGATTTGGACACGGCCCGTTGTGCCAGGGTTCGCGACAGGCGTAACAAAAATCTGTTGAACAATTGGGACAGTGAACGGGTCCCGGGGGAGCTCCGCCGCTGCTGCCACTCGTCAACGAACAAATTGTCTCACAGCCGGCGCGTGGACACCACGCACGTTCCTTGTCCATCGATACGTCTGCGAAAGACAAAAAAAAAAAAAAAAAAAAAAACAAAAAAAAAATAAATAAATAGTATTAAAAAAAAAAAAATTCAAGAGGCTATTTTCATTGAGGTTATCGTAATTGTGTGAATTATTGTTGAACCCGTGTGCTCTCACCTCGGTTGAGACGAAATTTTTTGTGCTTCTCCATTAGACCGGGACTGACGAGGGTGGCTATCTCCTTCAGCGAAAGAACGCTGGCCCAACCGCACTGCGAGTCCGGACAGCTTATCTCATAAGCGCCTTCTTCAATTTCGTATTCGACGTAATCTCGCATACACTGAATCCATCGAAACACAAATGTATCTCGTTAATCATTAGCAACAAGTTAAAAAAATCAACGAATTGATAAAAAGTTATTTTGTTGGTTAGTTGCTTTGGCCGTGTTATTTTTACAGTATTTTCACGTTATATGATGTTGTTAACGTGCTTTGACAACGAACGACCCTGCCATAGATGTAATTTCGTAAGATCATTTTCCTCTCTTGGAATTGAGAGCGAGAACCCTACTTTACCGATATTATTGAAATTATTAAATTATTATTAAAATAATATCGGTAAAGTAGGGTTCTCGCTCTCAAAACCAAGAGAGGAAAATAATCTTACGAAATTACATTTATGGCAGGGTCGTTCGTCGTGAAAGCACGTTAACAACATCATATAACGTAAAAATACTATAAAAAGTTATTTTCATAAATTCCGCAGTCGCAAATGTCTGTTGTCCGAAATAAAGAAATTCGTAAATTACGCTCGATGTATTTGCTCGATTTTTTTTTTTTTTTCGTTTTACAATGCGTACCGCACGCAGTAAAATTCGAGTAAACCAGAAACATGGAACAAAAGCCAATAAACATAACCAAACAAATGGGATAAGTTTTTTTTTCGAAACTCTTCTTATCGGACAAGTTTGTTTATTCGCCGATTCGACATTGATACGAACGCAAACACGTTCGAAGGCTCGGCGGTAACCGAGCTCGGAACGACGACGAATAATTGACGGGCGACTCACGTCTTTGCAGTAGAAACAGCCGCACTCCTCCATTCTGAATATCTTGGAAAGCGACACGTCGGCCAAGCACAGCTTGCACAAAAATTGTCCGACCGCGGTCTGGGACAACAGGCTGGAACATCGCGAGCAAACTCTGCTGCGATTGATGGGTCTGGTCTCGAGCGCCAGGGTGCTCAGTCCCACCGCAGTTTCGCACTTTCTCAGAGCTCCCGGTCCCAGACTCAACCAGCTGCCCCCTCTGGCCTCCAAACTGGCGCTGCTCTCTCGCCTCAGCAGCGGAGTCTCCGCTCCTTTGGTCGGCGTCGTTCTCTCAGTCGGCGACGAATTAGCCGCGCTCGAATCTTTTCTCAACAACGGCAATTTTATGGCTTGAAGTTTGTTGTTCTTGTCCAATTTTTTTTGGCTCGACGTCGAGTTCTTGGTCGGCGGATTGACCGACGTCACCGAACTGGTCGCCGTACCCATGTCCATGAGGGGTGCTCGTCGCGAGACGAGCCGATGTAGGCTAGGCATCCCCTGATGTACGTTTGGTTTTTTTCCCGTTACCAGCCTTTTCGATTCTCCATTCTCAACCATCAACGGTATATGACGTCGCGAGCGTCGCACTCGTACAGCCGCATGAGTTTACAACGCTCCTTAGGAGCTACGACTACTTTGCCATCGTCCAACATCAACGAACGAAACTCCTCTAATTTGTCACGACAAAACTTTATACGACCGAGGTCCGAATATCTCCGATGATAAACAAAAAAAATCAAAACTAAGTGAAACACAACCTCACTTTTCACATTCGACCGATCAACAACAGTGAAGAATTTAAATTTTACACGCAATTTAAATTGATAAGCATCGATGTTGCAGTATGAATGTTTTTTTTTTTTTTTCACGAGCGACTACTCGTCGCGTCGTAAAGAATCGGGAACAACAAAAAAAACACGCTCACACAGACTTTTTTTTGTTTTCTTTTTGTTTCTTCGCAATTTTTGCAAAAACAATGACAGAAGAAAAAAAAACGGACAATCGGGTTTCGTATGTTTTGCGAGATACTGCGTTTCCGACTATTGTCGAGACGGAAAACAGAAAAAAGAAAACAAAACAAGATAAAAAAAAACACTATTTGTGTGTGTGAATGTGGATAGTCGGTTGGTCGATAAATCCAATGATAATCGAAAATGTGTGTGTGTGTGTGTGTGTGTGTGCGTGTGGGTGGGTTGCAAATCTCGTGAGATATCACGACCGACCGAGTTTTCACGATTATTTTTTGTTTTTTTGCCAAATCGTGTTTATTTTTTTCTTCACCCACTGATTTTACGTCATTGTCGTTGAAAATTTTGACGTTCGAACGTTGCAATTTGTTTTTTTCACGATGGTCGTGTCGGTGCTTGACACAGTTGGCAGCTCGTCGCACTCATAACCACTCATAACTGATCATAACTGTGTGTGTTGCTCGAGGAAGGCGCGGGCGGGAGGCCGGGGGGGGGGGGGGGGGCAACGCGGTGGTCCTCGCGAGGAGGGCGTCAGGGGGAGCGGAGGGGGTTCGGCAGCCAGGCAGCAATGCTGCGTTCACGGATGGCACGGTGTTGGTCACAACACACACTTCATTAACTCACCACTACTTTCACCGTGTGGTCCCCCGTAGAACCAGAGTTCACACAGATGCACCACCGTCGACAGCTACACAACTTGCTCGTACGTTTCGTGTGACAGTCGCTCTCTCTCACTCTCTCTCTCTCTTTCTGTATATCCGTCTCGCTCTCACGCGGGCGAACTGTCCCTTGCTCTTTCCTTATCTATATCCGTCTCTCTCTGGCTCACTCACCAGCGCTAACTGTCTCTCGCTCCTTCTTTATCTCTCCTCCTCCTCTCTCTCTCTCTCTCTCTCACGCACGCAAACGATCTATCTCTCTCTCTCTCTCTCTCTCTCTCTCTCTCTCTCTCTCTCTCTCTCTCTCTCTCTCTCTCTCTCTCTCTCTCTGTCATTCGTCTCTTGACGTTTCGATTCGCGAGGTATATATTTCTTTCTTCAACGTTGAGGACGACGACCACACATACGTACTTTACACACACACACACACACACACTGTTAAAATAGCATAATATATGTTTTCACATTGACATTTCGACGAAACACGCGCATGCTGTGTCTGTCTCTCACGTATCTCAGTCACGACTACTGTGCTTGACGGTCGTGAGTCTTGAAAAAAAAATTGAAAAAAAAAAAAAAATCGAATAAATAAAAAAAAAGATCACATTGTCCGTGTGTGGGTCGCACTATTGTTTTCGCGTTGATACGCACACACCCATCTCTGACTCATTTTCTTCACACACTGATAAATAAAAAAAAAATCAAGAAAAATTGCAAAAATAACAAAACAACAACAACAACAACAGCACGGAGAAATTGTGATGGTGGGCGATTGGGGAAGGGAATGCTGGTGCTGCTGCACTTAGCTCTCTCCGCGAACTCTCGTGTTTATCTCGAAACTTATCGGAGAAACATCTTTTGATCGGGCAGAGCCGAAACCGAAATTTTATGGAACCAAATGTTGAATTTTCAATTCTACAAATCCGTCCCACGTTGGCCCGCAAAAAAAAAAACGAAACTTATTTAATTTTGTTCATCGAACGAAAATAATATATTCCAGTGATTAAATTGATTCATTTGGTTGTTTGTAATGTGTATTTTATTTTATTATTGTTTTTTCTTTGTTTTCAGTTTCACAGATAACGGCGACTCGTGACCTTTTACCGCTCTGGCGGCAATGCGGGACTTTAATCACGTTTTGCGGCCACACGACGAGCCGTTTCCGCGATAGTTCGATATTTTCCGCTGGTCGTACGTCGATCGAAGTATACTAATCTACTGGCCGGGCGGGTTTGCGCCGCGACAAGGACAAACTGTTAACGATAGTACGGTTAAACACCGCGTGGGTACGCTATCGGTACACGTACCGACGGACGAGTGGAGGAGGAGGCGGGGGGGGGGGGGCGAGACCGAAGAAACAAATCATACGTTATAGTGAATCCACCGAACCCCTGTATCGGAAGAAATCATTATTTTCTTTGTACAGATTGTTGTCACAAAAAGTGGGGTTAATTGAAACTAAGCTGGAGGACGATAGACTATATATCGCGTGTTACGACTATATTTTCGGTCATTGAGCGTGTGTTGTCGTTACATGTGTCGAGCAATAAATCTTACGGAAATTCGTTTTTCCTTTCCTTCTTCCTTCTTTATTACCCTGATAATGATGAGGCGGAATAAATTGCAAGATGTATTGGTGCGATGAAGATGGGGCTGGTGGCGCTAACGTCGCAGAAACGGAAGTTATCGTTATTATTGTTATTATTATTATTATTCATTTATTTCGCATCAACTCGAGGCGATGTTACATATTGACCGAGCTGCCGATGATGGTCCGTGCTTACGTCGCGCATTCTTACGTCGTGCAGTCCGTGACGTCACCCGAGCCCCCCCCCATTGCCGAGCTTGCACGACGGTGCGACGGACCAGTGGGTCTCAATCACGTCTCACCGTCGAAACTTCTTACGCACGTTGTGATATTCCATTCGATTTGCGAGTCACGGAATTCGCTATGTGCATTTGCTGGTGAAAAATTTCGAAATGACTGTCAGCGCTCGCGGTGTTAAAAATCCGTACTTAGGGCAGGTATTTTGTTAAGAGTTAGATGAGCGGAACAAGCGTTAATTAAACTTATTCAAATTCAATCGGTGTATATAGTAAAGGGTTTTCTATGTATAGTGAAGACTATTGTATTCTATCTTCTATTTGCAGCACAGTAGTAGTTTAAAAGTTACTTATTAAGTTACACAATTAAGTTCGCAAGCCGAGCAACAAACATAACCCTATTTTCCGTCGACTTGTTTTCTTGCATTAGTCAAATCATGGACGGAAAAAACAAAAAAAAAAAAATTGCCTGCTGTGTAGTGAATTGTCTAAATTCAAGAGATAAAGTTTGTATCAAATGTGGCATTTATTTTGGATGCAGCATGTGTCACTATTTGGTACCGCGAAAACGATAGACGACAGCAGACGACACAGACGTCACTTAACCGCGCGTTCAGTGATCCACTAAATTCATATTCGCGTTAGTTTAAAAATGTTGACATATATAATGATAAAATTTATACATTGATTCCTACATTTTTTCGCAACGATTTTATGGATATGGATTTATGATTCGAATCGTAAGATATTTGTAAAGAATGATTTTCCTTTCCGGTATCATTGCACGTAATAGTAGTCTGCCGCCGTTAACGCTGACTTCTGCCGCAGTAGCGCTAGTGGCTTCGTGCACATAGCGATTAGGACGACTACCCCCACCGCGCTCGTTTCTGAACCTATATATATATATGACCATGCTTGTTATCATCTTTGATAGTATTTGAGGTCAGAGATAATTGTTTTCACATTGATAAACGAAGAAACCATATTAGCCTATCAAGGTAGTACCCTCCATAAGAAAGTTCCTCCTCAGATTTTCATGAAACTTGGCATACTTATAGGTATTGATAAGAAAAAGGTTCAGTGAAATTTTTATAGCTTTCCGGAGCGCGAGAAAAAATATATCAACACTTTTATTTTCGCACGTTTAACATGGAGCCTTATGGAGAATCACGCTCAATTTGATATAATACAAAAAGTCCTCGTCAGATTTTAATGAAAACACTTAAGCTGCAAGCTGAATATTCGGAGAACATTTTGAGCACTTGACAGTAGAGATTAGGAGACTGTAATGATAATAATAAGCCAATAAACATCGCAAAATGCAGTTTATATGAGGAGTTGGTCGTGACCTAGTAGACATGGCAACGTTGCGCGTTTCTTTCCCATCTTCTCTCTCACCCTCAATAATCGACATCATAACACGCAACGTTGTCACATCAAAGTACTTCGTACCTCAATCAGGAGATGGTATATCTTAGGCTTGCTTTGACGCCTACAGTTTGTGGGATACTACCTTAATTCGAGACAAGTTATCCGGGTTTGAGACTTTAAGCCTAAAAATATACAACAAAACCAAAGATAATTCAAATTTTCTAGATTTTCATTGTCCGATATATATTGATTTATTTTTAATAAACTGTTATCATTCGCGTTCGGAATACAGTGGCCGTAATGGAGACTAGAGGTAAGGAGTACGAACGACTGTGAAAATCGCGGTTGAAATCTGTTCGCCAAAACTTCGAAACTAATTTTTGTTGATGAGCGAAGTGAAGTGAGCGATGAGTTGGTAGTCTCGATAGTTGATTGGTCCAGCCCCCCCATGACGCTAACTTCATCTCGGTCCTCTTTCAGTTCAGAAGTTCAGTGGTGCTTATTTTCCAGGCTTTTGCGAACGTTTCTTTCGCCATGGACATATAGATATGGACTGCTAATGTCGCGAGAAAAAGTGAAATCGCAATGGAAAGAGAGAAGACCTTAACCTCTCTCTTTCTACAGCTTTAGCTTAGGAAGAGATTTTTTTTTTTTAAGCCTAGTTTGGCTCGTCCCATAGAGGGACCTGTGCCACTTTCGTCTAGGAAGAGAGATTTCATCCCCTTTCCAACATCCCCTTTCCAAATAACCGTACCACAAAAAAAAAAAAAATAAAGTGGACAAAGAAATATCGTAAATGACATAAAAGAAATTTTCTTGTATTTAGACTGCGATATTATTTCGTACAATTAATCTCTACGCGTGAGTACAATTATCGTTATCGTTACAATTATATACACCTAAAGACAAATATACACTGTGGTAGTTTGCAAAAATTCTTCGAATACCTCGCCCGACTCTGTACACTCCTTTTCGCACTATATAAATATAAAAATTGAGCAACTTGTACTAAAAATAATAATAATAATAATAATAATAATAATATTAATAATAAATCGGATTTTTTATAGCCACAGGATTAGTTCGCACGAAAATTTGATAGAGATAAGATGGGTCAATGCAGCACGGACGTGTAAAATCGAAAATTTACAAATCATGAGATCTTGGTATCCGTTCTTCTTTTTTTTTTTTTTTTTTTTTTGAATAGAGTAATCCATAGCATCTAGACTAGAATGTTGCCATATATCAATTTCGTGTCTCTGACAAAAAAAAAAATGTCCATCCATTACCCACATCAGAATTTTCACGCCGTTTCGAATTTCTATTACTTGCACTGTGAAACAACGAAAAACAATAAACTTCTATGGAACGACGATTCGAGGGTCAACCACACATCGTTGTCCGGTCGTTGATTCACAATTTTTTTCATCTTCCCCCTCATTGTTATCGTAAAAAACACGAAATTGCCGATTCATTTGATCGATTGTGAAAAAAAAAGAAAATAAAATAAATAAATAGACGAAAAAGATCATGCCATCGCAGAGCACAGGACGTCACAATACGTCGATAATGATACACTGGCAGTGTGGTTGAATAATAATAATCGTCGACAAAAATCGGGGGATAACGAAAAAAAAAATATTATTATCGAATAATTGAATAAATTAATTGTTTAATATCTTGTACGAAGAAATTAATATCATATGTATATATATCACGCGGTTTGTAGGAAGGAGCTGTTCGAATTTGTTGGAATAAACTGGCTCGTTCGTTAAAATAAATTATGCATCGATGGGAAAAAAATTAACGAACGCTCATGGCTCAACCTCGTCGGCCTCGTGTGAGCATCAGATTGCAATACAACAACGGGAGCCGAGAGAGGTGGGGGGGGGGGGGGGATTCATCGCATTAAAAAACAATAATTATCGATAATAATGATACAAAAATCCATCAGTCACGTTCCTGCCGTGTGTACTGGAACGAAATCCGAAAAAGGAATTTGGATTCGGTTCGCGAAGGGACTAATGTTTTTTTTTCTTCCGCCGCTTATTTCTTCTTCGAAACATTTCCTCGTCAACCTCGTTACAACGAAATGTTTCCAGGCTGACTGTAAAATCCGAATCTGGAATGCTTGTCCACGGCTCTCACGGCGAAATAATAATTGTTACCTTCGGAAAACTGGAATGAATTGGAATTAATAATTTTTTTTCTTCTTTCAATTATTCAGAAAAATACAGAACACGGGTGGTTCATCATCTTCTTCTTGGGGTTGGGGTCGAAATCCCGAACGAGCAATGTCTAGAAAGGGCGAACTGACTTTTTTATAGGAAATTCAATTCTCTACAACATTGTTTATGTGAACTTTTGGTCTATATAGCGTTGTTTAACCAGCGTTTTGACGAGAAGGTAAAAATGCATTGATTTTCTTATCGTGTTATTTTTTCATGTCCAAACGCTGGATAAACAACGCTATATAGACCAAAAGTCCACATAAACAATGTTGTACAGAATTAAATTTCCTATAAAAAAGTCAGTGACGGCATATATCTAACTTCGACAATTTACGCGTGAGAAAGCTCGAAAGTCAGGAAATGTTGAAAACCGCGCCGACTGGTAGGCGTTCGGCATATAGTACGTTCGCTACAATCCCATTCGGGATTTTTACCGTTCGGGACATTTTCATTCGAAGCATTGCGCGATCGGGATTTTGCCCTTTCGTTTCAACATTGTTCGTAACGAAGGAGAACCAACGTTACGAAACACGTACCTGAGTTAAGGTGCATGCCATTGGAAGCGGTAGCGCCCTCACGTCACCCACTTTCTTCCATAACATTGGACTAGGCTGTACTCCAGAAACTTCTTGATAAGCGAACAATTGATAACTCGCTATTTCCGCAAATTTTTCGTTAAGAGCCATGTTCCATGACAAAACAATTCCTGAAAAACGGGCAACAACGGTCAAAGTCACGACCGAAAGTGGTGTAAAAACAAAATGTTATCGACCAGCTGATTTCTGCGTTCGGAGGGTAGGACTCTGAGAGCAGTTTATGACTCACCATTGGAAACTTTCGATATTTTCAACGAAGGCGCGGGGGGTGGAAGTTTCCACGCCGGATTCGACGGAGGGTTCAGAGGTTCTGGAAGACCCGCTGGATGCTACGAAATCACATAACAATCACGTTACGGTTTATTCAATTGCGTTTCGAATCGAAAAGAAATGCAAGAACGACTTCGAACAATCGTTTTTGAGTCAGTCTCTGGGCTGTTCATTGGGATCAACGATTCTAATACCTTGTAAACTTGTATCGTCGCTGCTGTTGACATGGGTATAACCCGAACTGTGCCGTTAGTTATGGTTCCACTTAGTGGATAAGACGTTCTAACCGCCGGAGCAGGACGAATCTGGAAGAATTGAGTTCAACGGTCAATTTAACCTGGAAACCCGAGTCGAAAATGTTTCGTGTGCTTTTTATATTTCGACTTTTTGCACCGTTCTGTTTGGATTATGACGATAATTATCACGAATAAAAAGATTGTACAGGGTGGAAAGAAATTAATGGTCATCCTTTTACCAGGTGAATCTCCAGGTCATGTTTGGCGAAGATCTACAAAAATATCGTGCCGCAAAATTGATTTGACCTTGGCATTCGAGGTCAAATTTTTCGATTGTCTCAAAAAATCTGGCTTGTCAAGAGGAACAAAAGTCTCGATGGGGCCATAAGAGAGTTCCTCGTCAGATTTTCATGAAACTTGGCATACTTATAGGTATTGATAAAAAAAAGGTTCAGTTAAATTTTTATGGCTTTCCGGAGCGCGAGAAAAAAGATATCAACACTTTTATTTTCACACGTTTAACACGGAGCCTTATGGAAAATCACGCTCAATTCGATGGAATACAAAAAGTCCTCGTCATATTTTAATGAAAACACTTGAGCTGCAAGTTGAATATTCGAAGAACATTTTGGGCACTTGACAGTAGATATCAGGAGACTGTTATGATAATAATAAGCAAATAAACATCGGGAAATGCAGTTTATATGGGGAGGTGGTCGTGATCCAGTAGACATGGCAACGTTGCGCGTCTGTTTCCCATCTTCTCTCTCTCTCTCTCTAATCGACATCATAACACGCGACATTGTCACATCAAAGTACTACGTACCTCAATCAAGGGATAGTATATCTTAGGCTTGCTTTGACTCTTACAGTTTGTGGGATACTACCTTAAGAAAAATATCAATGACCTTGGAATCTGACAAAGGGTGGCGTTGGGTCAGGGGGGTGTACGGGACAGTATGAGTCTCCTGACTAAGGAGGTGACAATTGGCGTATTTCTCTTATGGTTTACTATAAAATGTATCGCAGTTTGACGCCGTTGAAACCAATCCACTAGCGGCGCTGGCTGTTTTGTGCTCCGTGTGCTTTGGTATTGTGATTATGCAACAACGAACGAAACGCGCGGTGCCCTATCAAGCACAGTCATCATCCGACCTCATAATAGCTCAGGGCTGAGTTCTGAAACCCTGCTCGAGTCAACTGTAATCAACTCGGGCGGTTAATAAAACCCGTTCGAGTCGACTCTTTCGGTGTGTTAACTTTTCCAACTCGCGTCAAAGAGGTACATAGAATTGACTGGACATGCGCAGAACGCGATTTCTAAAATCGAAAATAAATAAAAACTCACCGGTGTCGGAGTGGACGTGACGACAACTTGTCTCGCAGGTCCCATGCCACCCTGCATCACGTAAGTTAATCTAGGAGCGTTCATGTTATTCTGCAACGACAAAACAACATATAACACAAAATTCGTATTTTCATTTTTTATCATTGATCAATGACAAACGAAAACGACGAAAATGTTGCGACATACGAATACCGAAGACGGATTTGTCCAAGCGATTGGACAAGAATTATGTGACAACAATGATGATATTGATATTTCATGAAACTTCAATGTTCGGGGATGGCTATTATCTCGTAGGCAAGAAGACTAGAGACCAAGAGACCGAACTCCACTAGTTCGGGTGAGACCGCAGATAGCTGCTTTGGTCGCGCTGCGATCGAGCTGGGTCCGACCAATGAGGTACTCGCAACGACCCCGCCAGTTTAAGTCACCCGCGAGGATCTCTACGGTACGTCAAAATAACCCCTAACAATTCGGAATAGTTGTTTCTCCCTGATTCATGAATAATTATGAGGTGCAAAAATGCCTAAACCTTGTTCTATAGTAAATTGCAGCGGCAAATATCTCGGTGGTGGCTTGAGTCGGAGTAAAATGTTTGAGGTTCCGAAGGTAAGTGCATTTTCCAATCGAAGTGAATGAATCATACTTATATATACAAAATCACTTTGAAGCGTGTTTTTAGTTGGAAAATATTAAATATTGAATCTCTAATAATTTTTAGAATGTGCAATTAATACATATGTACCTCGTTTACATAGACTTTCACAGTACTCGTTATTCTCTCCATATCAAGGAAGAACATTTTTTCAAATTCTCTTATCATACATTTTAATTACAATTTTATATTACTTTCATTTTAATCACAACTTACGGCTTCAACCAATTTGCGTGTAAAATGCCAACGCGTCACGCACAAAGGTTATGTTCGTTTGCTCTACACGTATGTGAGGGCAGCTTAGCAAATGGTGAGCACGATAGCACCGCATTGCTCGGACCCAGCTCGACCGCAGCGCCACCATTCCCAGCTATATTTCGACTTACCCCCGGCACCAAATTTGTAAGAAGTTCGGTCTCCTGGTCTCTGGTCTACTTGCTCGTAGGGGAGAAGGAGGAGCCGAAAGAAAATGAGAAACTCACGACTAAGGCAGTTGGCGTGGGCTGACTCGATGGTTGAACGACTCGGATGCCGGATTGAGCGCTGATGGCCACGCTGCCAGGCAGCGTTTGGATGACGGTGTGATAGCGGGGCGCAATTTTTTGCACCCCCGTTACGTTAGACGGGGCTTCGGTAATGGATGTCGACATTATCGTGTTCTGCGTTAACGCGGGATCTGAAATTCCAACATTGCACGTTCTGATGAATCAGTCTATTCCGTTTTTGATTGGCTAACGAAAGAACACCCTTCTCAACGTTATTGGAGACCGGTGGATTTTAGTGCGTACTCACTTTTCGTTTTATCCTCCTCCTGAGTGAGATCAATGAGGTCGTTGTTATTCGGTTTGGACACTTGAATCGTCGTCGCTTGACGAATCGGCTGATTCGTTATTGGTCCATTAACGAGAATGGTTTGCTGAAATGCGCACGGATTAACGTTATCAAGCCTCTGGCCGGTTATTACCGATCACTAACACACGGGATAAAATGGGAAGGTGGCAGTTTGACTGGGGTTGGGGCCGAAATCCAGAACGAGCAATGCCCGGAAAGGGCAAAATTCCGAACGCGCAATGCTTCGAACGACAATGTCCCGAACGGTAAAAATCCCGAATGGAATTGTAGCGACCGTAGGGGAGACCGGGGCAATTCGGGACGCGGGGCAACCGGGGACAGTGCGGATAACGTCGAATGAATACGTTCGAATGCGCACTGGAGCTAATGTAGGCTGCGTCCCTATGTTAACGTTTCACCAACGGCGATTAGCTGACGTGTCCACTCAATTGCAGTGTGTGCACAATTTTTTGTGTTTCTCGACATTAAAAGTTTTTTTTGGCCACATCGGAATTTATTGCCTGTTGACCAGCAAAAAGGAATTAAAATTCTACAAGATAAGTTTTCTTATCTCGTACTGTGTAAGGGATTTGATTTATAGTGTCCAACGACGCTATCTTTATTTGTGTAATCGATATAAATCGTCAATGTTAGAAAATCGCGTCGGGGCATTTCGAGACGCACGTAGGCGGGACATTTCGGGACGCACGTACGCCCACGAAACTGCGAAACAAATCCGGAAATCAACGAAAAAGAAGCCGGAAAACCTACATGAAGCTAGTACAAGCATTGCAAAAACACCAGGGCGAGAGCAACCGCGCAGGGGGCAACAAAGAAAAATTGATTGATTTAAGCGACGACGATTGTTATGTTTAACACATAAATATCTTATAAATGTGAATTCGTGGGTTACGAATAAATATCTGGAACAATTAAAGAGCTGTAAAAAATATTTCCAAATTTTTATACAATTTTTTACTTGCTTTTGCGCGACGTGTCCCGAATTGCCCCGGTGCCCGTCCCTAATTACCCCGGTACAGGGGCAATTCAGGACGCTTAACACTCATTGACTTTTTCACACGCACCCTGAACCACAGCGAAGTTGAAGAGAATCTGGTAACAGCATTTTTTAGGGGAGGGTTCAAGCTCTCAAAAGGTATGTATAGTTTTTGAAAAAGCAGTTTTGTGTATTCGTTAAATTAAATAATACAAAACTTGTCTCGAATTGCCCCGGTCTCCCCTACTATATGCCGAACGCCTACCAGTTAACGTGGTTTTCAACATTTCCTGACTTCCGAGCTTTCCCCACGCGTGAATTATCAATGTTAGATATATGCCGTCACTGACTTTTTTTATAGGAAATTCAATTCTCTACAACATTGCTTATGAGAACTTTTGGTCTATATGCCGTTGTTTAGCCGGTGTTTGGACGAGAAGGTAAAAATGTATTGATTTTCTTCGTATTTTTACCATCCCATCAAAACGCTGGATAAACAACGCCATATAGACGGAAAGTTCACATAAACAATGTTGTGGAGAATTGAATTTCCTATAAATAAGTCCGCGACGGCATATATCTAACTTTGATAATTTACGCGTGGGAAAGCTCGAAAGTCAAAACTGTTGAAAATCGCTACAATCTCATTCGGGATTTTCACCTTTCTGGACATTGCTCGTTCTGGATTTCGACCTCAACCCTTTGACTGTCTCCAGTTTGACTCGGTCCCCTACCTCGACCAGTCCCCCAAACGGGCTGTCCCGAAGTCGAGTCAATTTGGGAAACCGAACCGAAATACGAAAAGTCAAACCGTCACCTTATCCTCACGATCGGCTCATTCGATACTCACTTTAGGAGCTATGGGATGTGGAACGGTAGTCTGTTGGATGTTGGACACGACAGGCGGCGTTCTGTTATCCGTGACGTTTTTCAACGCGACCAATGGCGGGGGCGCCATGGAAGGCGTGATCGGTTGTTGACCGCGAGGCGGAGTCGTAACTGGCGTGACGGTCGGAGTAGTTACCGTAACGTCCGATCGGCGTGGCGATCGAACCTTCACCGTGCGCTTGGGGGCCGTCGTGCCACTCGGCGATTGTTGTTCGATCGTTCTTTGCGACGAATTCGTGCCGTTTGCAACGGGCGTCATCGGTTTTGGAATTTGTCCCAATTGTCGCAAATTCTGTATCCCATGATCCTGATGCAAAATCAAGATTCACCGGTTTATCGACGTACATTAAAACCCACAAGACAATGAAAAAACGATGATTCGAGATTTTCCATGGCCTACCGTGACAAAATTAACTTGAAGCCCAACCGAACGATTGATCTTTATCGGAACGACGTTTTTATCCGGATTCGCACGACGATCGCTCTGATAACGATTCAACACCATCTCAAAATCCTTTATCTGTTTGGCCAATTGTTGACATTTAAGACGCGTTGCTTCCTGATTACGTTCCGACATCTTCGCCTGTTCACGCAATCTTCCTATCTCGTCCCGCATCGTTATCGTTTCCACGACCTTTTGTATGAGCAGTTCTTCGAGTTCCTGCGACGAACAGGTGTTTGGAGATACATTGCAAAGAAAATTTAACGTTTCGAAGTATCGTTGATTTAAACCCGAGCCGATCGAACATGAACTGGTGGATAAAAAAAACAAAATTATCGCTATGAAAAACCTACCTCCTGCTTGAGCTTCGCTAATTTCCCATTGTTATCCCTGCGGAAAAATCTTCGTACGTGGGTCAGGGTTTGCAATTTGTCCGTGATTTTCGTTTCGGATTTCGTGGTAACGTCGCCGTTTGTATCCAAATCTTGTTTCAATTTTTTTATCGTCGACGGCTCGATCTTTTCTTCATCGTCCATGTAATTGCGTTTGAGAGTGGGAGGCGAAGCGGGTCGCAATGTGTTGCTAGATTTGTTGTAATTAACGGTAACCAAAGTATCGGCACTGTCGATGGATTCCGTGTCGCTGTTGCCGAGAAATTCTTTGCGTATTATTTCCTGTGCGGTCTTCGCTGTTCTTCGTTTTTGTCTGACATTTTCCTTTTCTGCAAGGCAAATGGGGGGCAGGGGGAGGGGGGCAGGGGGACGATCAATGAACGAATAGCCAAATAGTTCGTCAAGCATTTGCCAACACAAAACTTATATAATCGCTACGAAGTAAATTGTGCAATGTGCCCTTCATGCCGTCACCAATGATCGTTAAGGTGATGTGCTACATCGGATGAGCTACCATGATTGCGAGAGAGAAAACGAGAGAGAGCGAGAGAGAGAGAGAGAGAGAGAGAGAGAGAGAGAGAGAGAGAGGGAGAGGGAGACAGAGCCATTTGCACATTGCTGCAGAGCGTGAAAGAACGAGCGAAACATAAAGTACATTGTCTTAAACTAAAACCACTCGCTCAAGTCCTGCTCGCCCCCGCTCGTGTCTCCCTCTAGTGGAGAACAGAACTCAGCAAGTGTTTTACGGATTAATCAAAGCGTGATAATTATCGTTTTTCGTCCAGGCTGCAGCTGAACCCCATCGCATACGTCGATAAAAATGCAAACAATTTTTTTTTCGTCACCTCATTATCAACGGATTTCGGATAATCGGCCGATAGAAAATGTTGCATCCTCATGACATAATGCAATTTACCTTTCGACTGCAAGATCGACTTAAACCACAAAAGTACCATTGCTCACGAATATAATTCAAAAAAGCGTTCATGCCCCGATCAATATCGGCTTTCATGATCATAAAATTTCATGCGTTTTCAATTCCTGTTATCGGCAAAATGGCCGTGAGAAAACAAACAAAATATGACAATCGTGCGAACGTTAGTTCTATGGTAAATTCACATCAACAATCATCATCCAATGCCCTACCTTCAACGTCTTCCTCGCTGTTAACGGTTGTCGTTTGTTGTCGCCCATGTTGCCACGATCTTCGATTGAGTTTTGGTTTTTTTTGCACGGGTACCTCGATTACCTCGCAATCGTCGATTTTATCGATATTTTCCGTGGCGTCGGTGATTGATGGTTCGACGATTTTCGATTTATCGGATGTCAGACCGATCGACTTGTCTACAACGGTATTGTTCATTAAGACGGGTTCCGCGGTCAATGGACCTTTTTGATCGTCGATGCAATTAGTTACAGCATCAACGACGACATTTTCGTCCGTTTGACGAGTCGCCTCGACGTTATTGTCGCAAGCGGTTTCCGCGACGTTCTCATTGCCGGTCGATTCATCCGATTCGTTATTTTTACGTCGAACTCGCATCCTTCTGGACAGTTCCATCTCGTCCAGCGATTCCGTTGGCGTGCGTTTCAACGTTGAGTGCGTGATCTTCACGTCGCTGGCTTCGTCCTCGTCCGACGTCAACTTTTCGTCCGGAAAATCGGCTAGATGAGCTTCTACCGTATCGGCAAATTTGGTTTCTCCGGTAAATTCCTTGTCATTCGAGATCCCAAGTTTTTTTACAACCGTTTCATCGTCTTTTGTTTCCGCGATCGACGGGTTTTCCAATTCCGGCTTCGACACGACGGCTTCGCAATGTTCTTCACTGATCGTTGCAACTGTCATTGATTCTTGCGTCGGTTCGGTTTCGACCGAAACCACCGTTTCTTGTGATTTTGATTCTTCCGGCTCGTCGATTTTGTCGTCGGCATTGTGAATTTCCGTGAGATCATCGGTCTTAAGAATTTCCGCAGCCAACTCGAGCTCAGCTCGTTCCAATGAGCTATCGTTGCTTTCGATCGGTCGATCATGTTCCCTCGATGCTTGGTCAATCGGAATTTCTTTTGCCAACGAATCAACGCTGGAATCTAGTTTATTCGGGTGATCATTCGTTTTGTGCGATAGTACGTCTTCAACGTTTGATTTATTATCCTCGTGTCCGTCTTCCACACCACAGTCCAACCCTTTCGCAGGCTTCGATTCGGTTTCACCGAAAACGCTGTTATTCACCTCTGTGGGCTTTTCGGGCGACTCGTCGATCCCCGAATTTTCGACCTTGCACGATTCTATTCTCGCGTTTACGGGCTCACTGTTCGATTTACCATCGACTTCCAGATCGGCAGAAGAATCTTCATGGCTGGGATCGGCGCTCTGTTTGGTTTCCAACGGAACCGAACTACCGCCATCTAGCGGAGTCGCTCCGGCTTTGGGATCGTCAACGTTCGGAAGCTCATTTGTCCCTTCGTTGTCATTTATTGACTCCCGAGTCTCGTTGGATGCACCTGATGATGACTCCGCGTTATTCGCGGTTTTCTCGATGGAATTCGGAGAATCATCGGCGTGATCTTCGGTCTTAATCGTCCGGGACAACGCGTCCGGGGCTTGTGCCATTACCGGTTCCATTGTCGCAACTTGTGGACTTTCATCCGTGGACGAGCTTTTTTTCGTCGAGGTTTCGTCACCAATCGGAGATTCTTTAGAGTTTGAATTACAGCCTCTAGCCCTGCCACGGCCGTAATAAGTGTTCTGATTGTAATATTTATTTTTGTAAGAATCGCTCGTGTATTCGTTGGATCTGGATTTTTTTTGGCGCGACTCAACAGTTTTACTCGAACGACGGGAATATTCGCCAAAATGGCCGGCAAACTTCCACTCATCGTCGTTTTTATCATTTTTCGATATTTCATCGGTACAATTTTTTTCCATTTGCTTTACATTACCGTTGCTGTATGCGGAATTTTCCGAATCGCAGTAAAAATCGTGAGTATTCGGTACAAAGTCGTCGGCGAAGGAATCATTTGAAACCGGATCGTCTGGCTTAACGGTAATATTTTTATTCTCAATGGTACACGTTCCGTTTGATAGTTTCTCTATCTTCGTCGCAGTTACGTCAGATCCCAGTTCTGCAACCAACAAGCCAACTGAGAACTTACTGGGGAATATTATTGGTCAATGTTATTTGATTGGAGCAGCTCGGGAACTGATCCATATGGCCATGCAAGTCTTACAGACTCACGAATCTGGAGTTGAAGATAGCTAAAGTTTCGATAAACTCAAAACTAATTCTTAAAACTTTGAAATTGGATTAACTTGAACTCCAATGACCATAAATTGAGTGGAAGCAGTTGTGATTCTGATACTTGTGTCGGGTATTACGCACGGGGTACCGGAACCGGAAAAAAAATTGCCGATGTACGAATAAAAAAAAAATATATGATGTGTCAGTTGCAGCCTGGCTTAGAACGGTTCATGATAATTGGGGTGCGGTTTGGAATTTCGAATGTTCAGTGGTTCAAAGAGTCGAAATTCCGAATATGCAATGTTCCGACCATCAATGTTTCGACTGGGCACGGTAAGTACAAAAATAAAAATTCCAAATGCATTTTATCGAAAGTGTAATTTCAATGTTTCGAAAAGCAATTTTTCGACGGATAAAAATCCCGAAAACGTATATATATAGGGATAGTGGCGTATATACAGGGTGGGAGACTAACTGTGGCCACCTTAAATAACTCGGTAATTATGGACGTCACAAAAAAATGTTCCAAACCAGGAGACCGAACTCCACTAGGTCGGGTGAGACCGCACATAGCTGCTATGGTGGGCGATGCTATGGTATCGCGACCGTCAACGCGTGCCATCGAAATCCCGCGCGCGGCCCATGCATGCCTGCACAATTTTTATGATAACTCAAGAACCCGTGAAGATTTTTCATACTTTTCGGGCTCGAATTACAGGTAAGGTTCCAGAGATTACGTGTGAGAAATTTCAAACTCCTAAAAAAATTTTCCTGACTCCGGCAGTAAGTTAAAATCATGATATAAAATTTTCGAAAAATCAGATTTTTTTTCCTATCTTTTTTATACGCTAACTTAGTGGTCAGTAACGGAAATATTATTAAAAAAATATTGATCGATCCGATTTTTCATACGCTTCCCAATGGTGCTTTCAAAAAAATTCTAGCTTTCTTTGTCGCAAAGTTGTCGACGTTCAAAGACAGTAGTTGTTTTCGCGAGCGCGCTTGGCAAGTGTCCTGATAATATGGAACGGTAGTGTATCATAAGTCGATAGTACATTGAAAATCATTAGACACGTATCCCGGCTTCTTTCATGGTGGGCCCTAGTTCAATTATTATTAATTTATTAAAATCACGATCGCCACGGCTGATGAACCAGGCACCAGTCAAGTGCGTTACTGTCACCAAGCGCCGAATGGCGCAGGGACTGAGCGCGTTATTAGCCCAATGATCACGATGTCGATGGTTCGAATCCTGTTGGTGTATGTTGTTTATTTCTTTTTATTGCTAAATATGGAAACAATTATTTTATGACGCTTCCCTGGTGATTCAGTTCGTTCTTCCCATAACAATAGTTGGATTAATGGGAAATATAAAATCATGCCGGTACTTATTGAATTATTTTCGAACATAATCGTGATTTATTTTCGGGCGCATGTCAGTCTTTTTTCAGCCAACTTCTCGCGACTTTACCGATATACCGATAGAAGCGAATGTGTATAGTTATATAAGTAATGTTAAGTCGCCGAGAAGTTGGCTGAAAAGACTTTGACATGCACCATCATATTTTTATTTGCATATTTGGAATAAAAAAAATAATTAAACTAGGGCCCACCATCAAAGAAGCCGGGACACGTGTCTAATGATTTTCAATGTACTATCGACTTATGATAGTTTCGTTGAAAAGTCAATGTCGCAGTCGAGGCCTTCCCCTTGTCAGTTTTTTCTTTGTTTTCAAGAATTCGTCATTGGAGGATTTAGGTTTCTTTTGTCTAGGCTCCATGGTCGCCATTTTGAACTTTTTATATATTCACATCCGGCGCCTCCTATTCAGACTCCCTAGCGAGCACCAACTACCATGATCGTTTGCCGGGAAAACAGTAGAAATCTCCGTGAATAAAAATGGGACTTACCGGTATTCCGTCCCTGCGGATCATCCCCCTTCTCGTCGACCGCGCGCTCCGACGACGGTTCATCCACCTCGGCATCATCATCGGAGAATCTCAATCGCAGACTGTCCTCCGATAGAGCGTCCTCTTCATCGCCATCGTCACTGTTGCCGCACAACAGTTTATCCTCCTGATCTTTGGTTATCTCGTCGCTCTTGCTTTCCGGACGAGTCACACCGGAGTAATGAGTCTTCGTTTCGTTAATGTGCATTGCGGTATCATTCGCCGTCTCCATTATAATGAAGTCAGCTTATGCGCGTGTACTCGATCACGGATTTATTCAACATGAGAACCGAAACGGTTGGCAACGCTGTAAATCCCACAGAAATAACGAACCATTGGATTTTTAATATCTGCGCCGGAATTTCAATCGGATAAACAACAAGTTTTACCCAAGGTCACGCGACGTACCGATGGACGCCGATATTTACGGTCATGAGTTATTAAATCGCGGTTAAAAATTCGATACAAAGAAAATTCTCAAGGTCACCTTGGAGCTAATCTCCGGGGCCGGTGAATTTTCTTGAATCCAAAACATTGACCGTCTCACTTAAAATTTAGCTTTTGTGTCTTCCAGCTCATTCGGTAAATCGCGTCACCTTAACTGTGATCTCCGACAGAATGGAAAATTTGAAAAAAAAAAAAAAAAAAAAAAAAAAAATGTCAACCGACGATTGTTCCGTACCTGATGGCAATTCAATCGCCACGGCAATTTGTGTGGACAACGAATATCACATACCATGCGGTTTCCTCGATAACAATATGCTAAAACAGACAGAAAATGAATATCCATGAATGTTTTGGAGTTTTAACCGTCACCCGACATCTCTTAAGGTAAAGTACCCTCCGTAAGAGAGTTCCTCGTCAGATTTTCATGAAACTTGGCATGCTTGTAGGTATTGATAAGAAAAAGGTTTAGTTAAATTTTCATGGCTTTCCGGAGCGCAAGAAAAAATATATCAACACTTTTATTTTCACAAGTTTAACATGGAGCCTTATGGAGAATCACGCTCAAATTGATATAATACAAAAAGTCCTCGTCAGATTTTAATGAAAACACTTGAGGTGTAAGTTGAATATTCGGAGAACATTTTGGGCACTTGACAGTACAGATCAGGAGACTGTGATGATAATAATAAGCAAATAAACATCGGGAAAATACAGTTTATATGGGGAGTTGGTCGTGATCCAGTAGACATGGCAACGTTGCGCGTTTGTTTCCCATCTTCTCTCTCTCTCTCTCTCTTTCTGATCGACATCATAACACGCGACGTTGCCACATCAAAGTACTGCGTATCTCAATCAGGAGATGGTATATATTAGGCTTGCTTTGACTCTTACAGTTCGTAGGATACTACCTCAATCCATAGTTCAATCTCCCTAACCAAACGGTCGTATCCCCCCGCTCCGTTGCGAATTTCGACCCAAGTGGTGCGCGTGGCCCCCGCTATAAGCTGCGCGCGACAACCGAGCGCGCTCACCCCACTCTACCGTCACGAAACTCTGAATATCTAAAAAAATTCGCCCTTTTCAATGTTCGAATACCGTTTTTTTTACTCTACCGAAAAGTTGATTTCTCTGTATTTCAACGAGATGGAAAAAATCGGTTGGAACCAATGGAACCCCATGCGATATATCTCTATTGTTCCACGTGCGAGTATCGATTGAAAATTAAGTCCTGATCGGAATTCTCAACGACCGAAGCTTTCGTCCTGGATTTCAACTGGAGTCGATGCTTCCATCAAATGTCCCATCAACGATTTATAACAGTATCGTTATTATTGCTCACTACGTTCGGTCGGTCGGCGCAGCCATTTGCCGATCGATTTTGCCACGCGATGTCACCACTTGTGTACACCCATCTCCCGAAGTACTTTTTTTTCCACGCGCTCGCTAATTCATGATTTATTTAACAAAAAAAAAAAAAAAAACATAAACAAAAAAACATACGGAATTGATGAAACATGAAAATTACGCGATAATGAGCGGCGAATAAAATCGTGATAAAATGGAATTATCGGCCGGTTAAATTACGTCTGGGACGCGATTCCCGGGTTCGCGCTTACTCCCACCGCCCCTGGCCTCCCCCTCCACCGCCGCCCCCTCCCCCTCCACCGACCAGCTGAAAGTAAAAGCTGACGGACCGACCGTGCACCACGACTATTCATTCTTTGACGCCTCCATCACAATTTCTCCCGACGTTGGTTTATATATGTTTTTTATGATTTTTTTTCCCCAATCAACGTCAAATATGTTTTTTTTTGTTTTTTTTTAAACGACGAAGATTAATGTTGTCCGTACGACCGTGGTCACAAACTTTGTTACGATACCCGTGACTTTATATACGAGTGTCGACACTAGTGACGATAGGAGAGTGGCGAGGATGTGCGCTAGGGCAGGTTTATCGACGGGTTCTCCCAATGAGCGGGGAATACTGAACACCCAGGCCCCGCAATACGACGCCCGGAATCGCCCGAACAATCACGAACACGAAAATACGACGTCGACACCACACGAATGCATCCCCTCGTAGATCCATTTCGATCCAAGTCGGGCCAACAACGATCGATTCCCACAACTATTTTTCCACACGTAATATACATATGTATTTATCTATATATGTATAGATATATATGTATTTTCTTCTCGTGGTTCGGCATTATTAATTTACCATAACCATCCATTTTTCTCACTCATAGTTTAAAACTCTTAATTCCCAATAATTATAAATGATACATTTGAAGGGAAAAAAACACAAGATTTTCTCGATACCAATGATTAAACGATTGTGTGTGTGTGTGTGTGTGTTTTTTTTCATAAACGATTGTGAGCACGGATAATTTATCGTTGCTTAATCTCTTTTTGGGAACCAAGATTTAACTGAGTCGGGTAAGTGGATATGAAGTTGGGGGGCAATGATGTCTCGGGCATACTACACGGGCTTGTTTAGGACTGGTTAAGATGATGTGTTAAGTTGCGCATGTCTCTCTTGGATTGCGATAAATGTATGACAGAGATAGCAAAATCTTCTCAAAGTGTTGTTGTCCGCCCTAAATGACCTTTCGGACGAAAGACGAGAACGATTGACTGCAGAATGATGAGACGCGAATGGCGGTTCTCGTGTTTTCGGCGAACGTTCAACGATGATCGAAAACAATGGTTTACAGTTTTTTTTACCGATTGAGAACGTAACGCATGATTCTCAAAATCTTGCGAATATCGCGCGACAAGTTTTACATTGTTGTTTATGCGTGACAACGAGAAAGTGTGATTTGCATTTCAATGTCGAATCAATGACACCCGCAACTTTTAACGTGGGAATCATTGTTTCACGGTCAATGATGTCAAGTGTCGAACCGTAGTTACGGAAAAGTTTCTCGTTAACTACGGAACACTGTGATTTCTCATCTGACTATGAGTTAAGTATTTCGATCACTCGGAACCCAGTTATCGAGGCTTAAGCAATCATTTGCTTTAGTCCCGATTTAGAAGAAGAAACAATACAAAAAACGGGGGAAAAAGTATTGAGTTCATCGATCAAGTTTATGCTGAACCAATGTAAATATTTGTATTGTGCGCAGACGCCGCGGTCTTGGCGAAAACAGCATCTGGGCAACGGAAACTTATACCTCATATTCATAGCGTGTGTGATGGAAAAATAGAGTTTTAACCACGAATTCCACTTCTGGTCATTCCAACACCCTGAACAAACGAAATCATGAATTTTGACGACCGACCGCGATTAACCATTTACAGAGCAGATTTTCAGCCCGCAGCTGCTCATTCGTCCTGGTCCGGCAATATCGATTAAATTGTCGTTCGAATTCGGGCTTGCCCATATCGGGGTTGCAATAATCCGAGTTCAAGTGTAATGGACAATCTCAGTTTCACGATCGTGTGTGTTATACACAACTCGGTCGGCAACGAAAAACTGTATTGCAAATTTTTTCGCCAAAATTAACCGGTTCAATGAGAAAAACCCGAAAACGTTGGATTTTCCATCACTATTGTCGAAAATAGCAAATTTGCAAGCCCCGAATGCGGCCCAGAAGCCATTAGACTGGACATTCAGTACCGCCATTTCAGCCTAGGTGGCGCGTTGTAGTTGTGCCGTAGCGTTAATTCGTTTTCCTTTGTTCTCACGAGAGATTCCACTAATGTCCTTTCCCACAATACGACTTCTGAACAACTTCTCACAGACTGAGGATTAATCGATTTTACGAAATTTTGTAACGACAACCATTTTACTCCTTAGAAATGAGTTATGTATCAACAATTGAAGGCTTCTTAACAACAAACGAAACCGCAATCAACGACTACTGCGACTGATAGATGTGCAAATAATTGTCCATAGTTCCCTAAATTATTAATTTTATGGCAATAATGGAAAATGTAAAAAGAATCACGTGTTACGCAAAGCCGCTAGGCCCACGATGCCGTGTTCTTTCAGTAGCGCCCATCCCCGGGATCAATAATTACCGCGAAGGTGTAGAAATGTTGTCCCTCCGCTTGACGATTCTGATAAGGCCCCTCACGTATATGACCGACGGTCCGTAGTCTTATCGCGTAACAGTAACGTGTTATCCATGCCGTGTTCAGACGCGTTCACAAAATGGTGTCCGCACAACAGACGCCGTGCCACGAGTCCGATCAGCCATTCGGGCTCTCTCCTTATTCGTTGCGACCACCCCCCTCTCCTCCCGCCTCAGAGCACATTGTAAATGTTAAGGCCGAAATATGACACCGTTTACCATTATCTCATAGGGCGATATTCACCCAATCTATCCGCAATGAAACTTCTCAACAAGTCCGCAATTGGACAATTGTCTCAAAACCCGATTCGATAATTACATAATTACGTTGTAAATCCAAAATCACAACCTATAACTGCCAAACATAACCATTAATAACCTCAAAATAACAGTTGAAATGAAATTACGAAAAAAAAAAATGTTTACTCCTCGCGACCCAATATTTTGGTGCTCCCTAACCTCAAAATTCGTCGAGTAAGTTTTTGAAAAAAAAAAAAAACCCTCGATTTTCGATAAACGCAAACGTGCATACGGGTTCATACGGACTGTACCGTATGCGTACAAGACGTTATTAGACAAAAAAATAACGGTAAATCCGATACATGACCAATTTCGAACGTGTTGCCAGTTACGAACAACGACTACCGCGGCGCGAGCTTCCATCGAGTAAGTGGATAACCAAAACCTCGGCCATGTTGTCGTCACAGTCGGCTCCTTATCATTACACAAACATTGGAATATGAAACGACTCACGTTATATCAAATTCTGGTGGGGGGGTCTTCTCAAGACGATGCACATGCTCGACGATCAACAGTGATGACACAGTGTTTGCCGGATGAGCCTCAGGAACACGAAGGGGACCGATGCCGATACATCGAGTAACTTCAACACCGCGGGCCAAACAACTAACAAGCGAGCCGCGACGTTGCCAACTCTCCCACGTCTTCCCCTTCCCCACTCGCGTTTCACGAAAACTAACGATCAACTCCCTCCGACACACTTAACTACCGATTTCGTTTGTACAATTTACCCTTTTTCAGATGCAACAAATTTACATCCCCCCCCCTCCCCCTGACCTAAATTGTTAAGCCGATTTTTTTTTATCGTGCTAACCCTGTATAAGAAATTGAATGACCTCGAGAATTGGAGCATCTATGAGATAAAAATGAAATTAAACCCAGATATATGGTCAAACTTCATACTCAAGCCCAATCTTTGAAGTTCGTCAAACCAGCGTTGCCAAGTTGTTTTTTCTTTTTTTTTCTTCGAGTTTCATTGAAACCGAAGTTGCTGAAGTCCAAGTTTATATCATTGCCAACTCTTATAACAAAACTACCGTTACGAAATCAAACAAAATGTCGATACGAAATTTTTCCTACGAGTTTTCGCGATATCCATCTCATATGGATCAATAAATACATCCGCGTCATCGATCGGAAAATATTTACATTTCAATGTTTGTCATATGTCCTTACAATGACCGATGCCGATGCATTTCACATGTTCAATCAACAACCTCGTCATATTTCGCGTATATCGAACAACAAGGTTGCACAAAAGTCGTTTAACCCAACCTCAATCATGTTGAAGCACGCAAAAGTTGCGAAAAAGCTCGGACCAAATCGATTGGCCGATGTGGTAATGAAAAAAAAAAAAATGTTAAAGAAAAAAAGAACAACAGAAACTGTGGACCAATAAACGTTTGAGAAATTGAATGTGTTGAGACGTTGTCCGTGTGTTGTCCGTGAGATTTGCGAGGTTGCCGGATCGTGTTGAATCACGCACAAGTTTTCCGTACATCGAGATTTCGTACCACGTGGTTGATGAACGGAGTCAAAAGTTTGCATGCGTAACAATCGATGGATAACAGATTTTTGTGAGTTGGATAATTATATTTTGGGTTGTGGATTTTGGGATTGGCTTGGTTGCTGAACAACATTATGACGACTGTGTTCGAGGATGGTCAGTTCAGCGACGCGGAAATCGACGAACAGAGGTACGTCAGTTTTCCATCTTATATAGGTTATGTCTTGTGGTAAACATGTCACAACAATGCGCAACGTTGTTCGAAAAAGTTCACCTTGACAACAAAACAATAGAAATGGTCATTGCGTCACTGTTCGACAGGACATGTACGTCGAGAGGCAGGCCGGCCTGGCAGTCGGAGTTGGATGTTCGACTGAACAAGCTCGCGGTGAACGAGGCGGAGGACGATTATTACGAAGAGGATTATAACGAGGACAGCGAGGACGATTGGGAGGTGGAACGGAACGTTACAGGTCAGAGGATCAAGGAAAGGATGTGCAACGCGCGAGGCAAAAACACCAACGCTCAGGTCGCGTCGGAAAAGATCACGAATTATCAGCCGGCCGACAAGCTGTTCAGACGTTATTCCAACAAAATCAACATCGAAAAGTATGAAGGACCGGCGCTGCCTCACAACGCCGTCAACGTTCTCATAGAGAACGACAAACGCGCCGACAAGGATCGCATGAGAACCAAGGACAAACACGACAGGGCCACCGTCGAACAGGTTATGGATCCTCGTACCCGAATGATATTGTTCAAAATGCTCAATCAGGGCATTATTTTGGAAATAAACGGTTGCATATCCACCGGCAAAGAGGCCAACGTCTATCATGCAACATCAAAAACCAACATGGAATTTGCCATTAAAATTTACAAAACTTCTATATTGCAATTCAAGGATCGTGACAAATATGTTAGCGGCGAATTTCGTTTTCGTCACGGTTATTGTCGTCACAATCCACGAAAAATGGTGCGAACTTGGGCGGAAAAGGAAATGCGAAATTTGATACGTTTGAATCAGGGCGGCGTGTCGGCGCCCAAACCCATTTTGTTGCGCAGCCACGTGCTGCTCATGGATTTCGTCGGCACTAGCGGTTGGCCCGCTCCCAAACTCAAGGACACAGTTCTCAGTTCGACCAAACCGCGAAAACTTTATCGCGAATGCATCGAAATGATGTGGCGATTGTACAACAAATGCAAACTCGTTCACGCTGATCTCAGCGAGTACAATCTTTTGTATCACGACGGATCTATCGTGGTGATCGACGTGTCGCAATCCGTCGAACACGATCATCCTATGGCTCTGGAGTTTCTCAGAAAGGATTGCACCAATATAACCGGTACGAAACACTGAATCGTTATTGGAAAAAAAAAAAAAATAATGATAATTCACTTTCAGGCCGCTCGAGGCATGATCGGTGTACGGTGCTCGACTGAAATTCTGGAGTTTCGGCTTCAAATCCTGGCCGAGACAATTTTTTTTTATTTTGCTTGCTGATAGACACAGCTGTGGCATCATGGACATATTTAGGGAAAATATGTGTGTGTGTGTGTGTGTAATGACTGTAATTTAACTCCCGCAGAGTTCTTCAGGAAGAATCAAGTTGCCGTGATGACTATCAAAGAGCTTTTCGATTTCATCACGGACCCCACGGTTACCGAGGAAAATATGGACGATTATTTGGATAAGGCGTCGGAACGTGTGACGCGCAGTATGAACGAAGACATCGATCCTGAACGACAGGTCGAAGAAGAGGTATTCAAGGAAGCCTACATTCCTCAGAGATTGGCTCAGGTATGAAGAAAAAACGGGTCGGGCTCGAAACTCGGAACGGGCAACGTTCGGAAAGGCCAAAATTCGGGACACGCAATGCTCGGGACGAAAATGCTCGCGGAACGGTCAAAAGTTGGAATATTGTATATAGGTATAGTTGCGTACCTCGTGCGGCGGCCGCGAGACTACATTGCCGGACTTTCGAGCTTTTCTACGCGTAAACTATCAATGTTAGATATATGCAGTCCGGGACTTTTTTGTAGAAAATTCAATTCTCTACAACAATGTTCATGTAAACTTTTGGTCTATATAGCGTTGTTCAGCCAGTGTTTGGACAGGAATATAAAAAAATTGAAGAAAATCAATACATTTTTACCTTCCCGTCCAAACGCTGGCTGAACAACGCTATATAGACCAAAATTTTACATGAACAATTTTATAGAGAATTGAATTTCCTACAAAAAAGTCCGCGACGGCATATATCTAACATTGATAGTTTACGCGTAGGAAAGCTCGAAAGTCGGGCAATGTAGTCTCACGGCCGGCGGACGTGGTACGCAACTATACCTATATATATAATATTCTAACTTTTGACCGTTCCGAGCATTGAGCGTCCCGAATTTTGGCCTTTCCGAACGTTGCTCGTTCCGAGTTTCGAGCCCAACCCGAAAAAACAACAACAACAACAACAACAAGAACGTATTTATATTATTGCCACTTAGTGACCACTTGCAAATTGCTACCCTCCGGTATAAATTCCGTTCTTTAAATATGATTTTTGTTAAAAAAACTGAAAAACCACTCGACCGAATTGGACCAAAATCTAATCGGCACTAAGTTTCAGCGTGACACATCGATTGCATCATCGATCATTACGATCGCGTCATTAGTTTCAGAAAAAACGTTAACGAAAAAATTGATCAAAATAGGCTAAAATGACCCCAATGACCTCGAAACGTGAAGATCCGACAAACAAAATCGATTTTCGATTTTCGGGCTCATGGCAATAACTGTTTATTTATTTATTTTAATTATCACTTTAACAATCATGAATTTCTATGTTTTCGTTTTCAATTGCTACGCATCGCTAATCGCAGGTAATTGACGTCGAGCGTGACATAAGTCTCGCAAAAGCCGGAAAGGAAGATTTGATATACAAAACTCTGGTGGGTCTGAAAGCCGATTTGTCGAAAACTTTGGAAAATCCGGAAATTCTCGAGAAGAATGAAAAATTGAAATCCACGAATGGAAAAGCTACCGTGGATTCGTCGGACGACGAGGACACGAGCGATCTATCGTCGAACGATGACGATGATAGCAGCACCGAGGAAAACGATAGTCCCACGAAATTCATCAATTCCGCACGTCCGCGAAACGAAACGGCCGATGACAAGAAAGCACGTAAAAAAGCTATAAAGGATCAGCAGGCCGAAAAACGAAAGAGCAAAGTCAAGAAACACGTTAAAAAGCGAAAAGAAAGAATACTCAAGAAGAAATAAATTCATGAAGAATGAAAAAAAAGTGTAAAAAAATAATAAAATGAAGTATAAAAAAAAATGTATATAATAACACGATTGTGTTCCTTGTTGTTGTTGTTTTAAAAAAAAAATATTTTCAATTTTTGTTCCTCATAGAGGAAGCTATGTGACTATCCAAAACATTTTTTTTATCGGGATTTGCATGTCAACATGTTCAAAATGTCCTGAAACATCCAGAAATCACATTCGCATAAAAATTCCGGATGTGTTAGACCCAACAAAAAGCCCAATGGGTAAAAAATGGAAAAATGATTTTAAAATTTATAAATTCGATTTTTTTTTGGAAAATCACAGCAGTACTTGGCGAGTTAATATGTTGAAGCTACTATTCAATGATAGAAGACTCAACTTTATTTCGTAAAAAATAGACAGACTATATCTTTACATTATTATTGAATAATTAAGTGTCTGTCTTGATTTTGAAAAAAAACTCGCCAATTATTGCTGTGATTTTCAATAAAATTCAAATTTATAAATTCAAAAATCATTTTTCAAAGCAATACCCTAGCAGGTTCGCACACCGAAAAAAGCACCGAAAGAACAAAGGCCGGCCACCGAAAAAGCACCGGTCAGCACTGTGCTTTTCTAACGTTTAAATCACCAAATTTTGATCAAAAGCACCGGAAATTTTAGTGTTTGAGATATACCAGTGTCGTGCTTCTTCGGTGAAGCCGGTACAAAAAGCACGACACTGGTGTGGCTCCGACACTAAATTTTTTTGGTGCTTTTTCAGTGCTTTTGACCAAAATTTCTTGATAAAAATTCTTATTTGATGTAAATACATGCGTTCAATGTTTCCAGTTAATCTCACACCTTTTTGTTGGAGCGCGCTCGCGTAAATTTACTGGTCTCAATTTTTTTTACCCATTGGGTAGATGAACCCTCCAAAATTCAAACGTCTATAACTAGGGAACGGTTCAAGCTACAGCGCTCATATTTCGTCCAGCCGTCGTCTCTTATAATCTCTGTTATCTGTAATTTTTGCAACAATCGACGCATGCGCTCGGATTTGAAAAAACGTTTGACCTTTCTAAAAAATGACGTTTATCACACCAATGTTTTGAAATTCTGAGATATTCGTCCAAACGGTTCTTCACATATAGAGTTATGCCCACAGATTTTTCTGTACAGTCCGACCTCCGAATAAGAGACCCGGCAATAAGAAGCTATCCCCACTTTCCCAGCTCCAGTTTCTCACTCGAGCGTTGTTGTGTTGACTGATGTGCGCATGCCTGCGCGCGTTTCTTGTTGAGAGGATCGCATGCGGAGAAGAGTGAGAGAGACGGACGGAGGTAGCGAGGCGCGTAACGGGCGCCTGGGGGGGGGGGGTATGCGATATATAAGAAAAACTCTTCCCCTCGGCGGCTTTTGGTCTCTTATTCGGAGGTCGTACTGAATTTTGAATCTTCATAAAAATCAACTTTGTCGCTCTGACTGCCCGTTCAACTTCAACCGATCGAACCTCATTTCTCTACAATTATGGAATATCATTGACTTGTGATACGTATGAAATTTGGCGAATATCGGCCGAACGGATCGAATTTCATAACAATTAACCCTTAGTCCGTAAACCAGGGTCGTTTTCGTCGTTGCCTTCTTTTTAAACATTTAATTATTTTTTATACAAAAGATGAGGCAACCTAGGACAACATCTTATTATCGACAGGACGAAAACGACCCTGGTTTACGAACTGAGGGTTGAAATTTTTTTTATTTTGGACCTCTGCAAATTCAAAAATATTTGACTTGCCGTGGTCAATCTCTCGGATACACATGAATCAACAATGAGGGTTACTCGGTAGACAATTCAGTGGAAATCCGGTCGGGCGTTTAAATTTGAGGAGACATTAAAATTTTTTTATAACCACTGATCAATGCTGAAATATCAAAACAAGTTGCAAGTTTCAACTCGCGTTTTGTTTTCATTTATTTTGTTTCATTCGATCATCATCGAATACATTTTCGGGCATTTTTTCACAAACAACCAATTCTTGCGGAAGTTGTCCGCCAGTGGCGAAGCTCGATTGCGTGCCGTGCTTCAAAACGCTCACAGTGGCTATGCGAGTGGCTCGGGTTATGCAATTTTCCAGCGATAAAGACGGAAAATAAGTCAAGAAGTAGGCGAGCGCGCCGATAAACGCGTCTCCGGCACCCTGAAATAATTTTTTTCATCGATTTAACGACACGAGGATTTAATGAAAATATTTTTTCGAATACTTTTTCAAACGAATAATCACGATCGATTGTTCAACAATTTAATTGTCCAATATTCCCGCGATAATTTTTGCAATACTTTGAACCACGGTTTTTGCGGCGGTTCTCTTTGGAAACGAACGGGAAATTATGGTAAAATATCTCTCGGAAATTGAAGTTGCTCTATAGAAATAAATTTCTGATAGATTGATTAAGGGGACTAGGCAGCGAAAAATCTCGAATTTCACTTTTTTTTTTCGTATTCTGTTACTGCAATATCTTCCGAATATCTTGGTGCAAAGCAGACTAAAAAATGCGCAAAATTGAGCTCAGCATTAAACGCGTTTATCTTGAAACAGCATTTTGCGCTAGCTTAACCACAATAACTCAACAACGTTTGAAGATATCACCTTGTGTTTTTTTTTTTTTTTCAAAATAAAGCTATCAATGTTCTCTACCAAGTGAACCGAACTCTACGCAAAAAAATTAATTTGTTATCATTGTTATTACAACAAATGTCAAAAAATGTCGTTCGTTTTTGATTTTTTTTTCGAATTTTCGCCGCCATTACCGTGATTTTTCATGGTTTTTCAAAAATTTTAGGTTCAATCGGTGGAGAAACATGTTCCGAAGAGAATGGCGTTTGAAAATTCGCCGAAACTTGAATCGGCCACCCGGAATCGTGATTAAGCGGAAGCAATGCATGAGACGCGTCGCCATCTTTATCAGCCCGTATCTCCTTCGAATATTTATATTTTTTGAGTTGCGACCTGCTAATTCAATAGCCGAAATGTCGATAAAAACATTGCAAAAAAGAAAATTCATGTACGTTGTTTCGTTTCTTCACAAATGCTATTTAAATTTTACGAAATTTTTGGCCTATTCCCGCTGGCTGGTCCCCTTGAAAAAACCTGACGGAACATGAAATAAAATTCCTCGGAAGTATTACAATTTTTTTTCAGATTCTTCGGATGCTTTCTGCAATTAAAAGAAAAACAGATTCATCAAGAAGTGGACAAGGAATAATCAAAGTACCGTTGTGTCTACAGGTTTGACCGCGGTCGTAGGAACGTGAATAATTTTTCTATCGGTTTTCGTGGCGAAAACCGCACCGACCGAACCGAGGGTGATGATAACGGTATTGCAACCCTTGTCCAAAAGACTGTCGATCGCGTCTTGAACGTTCGATAACGATAATGGCCGTATTCCTGTCATTATCTCAGCCTGAGAAAGAAAAAAACGAAGATACAATTTTTTTTTCCATTGACGATGAAAAAATTTAGCATGCAGAAAAATAAATAGATTATCGATGTTTCATGTGTCACCCACACTTATCTGAATGAAATTTCGAAAAACAATAAACCAACTGTCGACTAATTTGGAGTCTGGTTGAGAGTTATTGTAGACAATTAAATTGGAAACGAAACAATTTTTTTTTTTTATAATGATAACGATGAAGAGAAAATGATTGTGTTCACATGGAAATGGATTTTACCTCAGTCTCGTTTACACAAAAGATGTCGCAAGTTTTCAAAAATTCAGGATCAGGATTTTCCACAGCGGGAGCTCCGTTCAGAATGGATGTACCTGTGTAATGAAAATGATAAATGCATTGCGAATTGGGGGAGGTGGGGTAGATTCGACCATGGGGTACATTCAACCATTGAACCTAGGAGCCGTAAATCGAATTTCGCGCATGAGTACTTCAACCCTTAGTAGTCACACTTCACTGAACTTTCGGAATAGTCACAGCGGGATGAATTTCACCCCAACGAGTTTGAATTGCAATAAAAACAAGTCTGATCGACAAAATGACTTAAAAAAAAATTCTGAACATATTTCAAACGTCTCTCTACGAAATTTTTTTTTTTATAATAGCCAAAATGTGATTTTCAATGCATAAAAAAAAAAATCGGGAAAAATTTACTTTGTCACTAAAAATGTTATGACTCTTTCAATTTTCAAGATATTCCGAAAATTCAAACAGACTTTTGATCCTGAAATGATGCACTTGATGACAAATATAACCGTTTTCGTCGCTCTTGAAAAAAGTATATTTATTTTAGACAATGAATTTTTACCAGAAAATTATCCCCAATGTTTCATGGAAAAAGTTTCATTCATTTACGAAAATGCATCAATCAGTTTGTTACCCTTACCTCAAGATATATTTGCACTTAAAAAAAAAAAAAAAAAAAATTACTCCAAAATGAAAAAATTTCGACGCAGTAATCACATGGGGTGAAATTCACCCCAGAAATTTTACGCCAACGGGCCGATTCGACCCAATCTTGCGAGGATTTATAGTCGAAGGTCTCGGCTACCAAGAGATGGCGCCACATGTCCTATTTTCTTCGGGTTAACGGGACATGTTCGACGTTGAAAAAAAAATGGGGTGTAATTTCACCCCGTGTGACCATTAATAGTAAAATACGTTGCAGAGGGCACGACTACCCATCGCTGAAAATATACGAGAAAGCTTCGGTCGCAGTTGACCGCCTGCAGAAGGGACAAACACGAATTTGACGGTTTCAACCGCAAGTGAGGTCTGTAGCTCGATTTGTCAAATTTGATCGAATGTATCCCATCTCCCCATAATGGGAAGAGGATATTCGAACGCTGTAAACCCACCACGCCCCTTGTGAAGCTTCAAAGCGTAGAGCGTAGTTTCGATGCAACTTTCGAATTGTACCAGCAAGACGGTAGCGTTCTTTATCGCATCGGCAGCGGCATCCACATCCGCGGTGCTCAGAAGCTCATTGGCACCCATTACTATGACGATACTGTTTTCTCCTGTTGAAACACGCAGAGACGTTCAACGAGCGCATCGAACAAACAGGCTCCGTAACTTTTGCTACGAAACATTTCGATTCGGCTCACCATTGTCACTCACGATTATTTGAGCAGTTCCGGTGCTGACGTCTGGTTTCGTCGCGACGTAAGACACATCGACGTTCTCCGATCGCAACAGCTTCAGGTATTCCGCTCCCAAAGCGTCGGATCCCAACTGGAAAAAAAAAAAATTATCGCAGTGGCGGTCGAGTCGCGGATAATGACGGTTCGACATCCAATTGGGCCTACCGACGCGACTAGGGTGGTCGAAGCGCCGAGTTTAGCTGCTGCGACGCACTGATTGGCGCCTTTGCCGCCGAAACTCTGTTGAAATCTTTTGCCGCATATCGTCTCGCCCGGCAGAGGTAATCTGGATGTGTAACTGCCACCCAATTTTTTTTTTTTTTCAATAATTTTTATCACGTTTATGAAAATTATTCGCACATGCAGACACAATATGAATGTATTTTATATAATTTTATAGAAAATAATGATTATTGCTATGAACGTGATTATTATTCACCTGGTGAAGTCAATCATGCAAGAACCAACGGTCACTATATTTCTCATTTCAGCGAATGATTTGGCAATCTTTGAAGTGGAGTCGTCTGTGATATCTGTAGAAGTAAATGCCACGTCTTGGTTGCGCTCGTTTATAAATAAAGCCGAACGCTACATCACAGATATCGCTATCGAAGTGATTAGCCTCATGAATCATGATATTGTTGAGGAAAAAAAAAACATCAGGATATCAATAACAACAATATCCCGGTTCGGTCTCCTGTTATCTAAGATCCATGATTTATTTTGTGGAAATTTTCCGATCTTGCAACTGAAGTTGAAGGTTATGGTGCTCATTTATAAATCGTAACTTCAAAATTGACAGCTAGGGGGCGTGATTCCAACTTTGAAGAGTACAGTACGATCTCTCTCGCACTCATGGCGCAGAATGGACGAGATAAATGTGTAGCACATGAACCTTGAGCCTCAAAAGGCCTTAAGTAGCAGGAGTTTGAGCATGCCACCCGGTATAAAACCGAGGACATGTACCATTCGTGTGCGTACTAGAAACATAGCAGTCACAAATCTCACACTCAATTATCATTATATATGAGCCATTCCATCATATATAGGACAATTTTGGGTTTCACTATCTGGGATCTTTATGATATTCACACAGCTTAAAGTGCACGCTTAAAATTGGATCCAAAACCTTTCTCGTCAGCCATGCAGGCGAAGGACCGAAAGAGAACGAGCGAGAAAGATTACGCATCATTTTGAAGTGATTGAAATCAGGCGAAATTTGAAAAAAATTTCGGTTAACAAGATCAAATTTGTTTATTTATTAAAAAATCAACGACTTTCCGACAGTTTCTGATTTTTGTCCGACATTTTCCGACCAATTACCAACAATTATTTGCAATTTTTCGAAATTAAATCGGTTAAATCGACCGGCTAAATTAATGTAAGTGTGATGGACTACATCGATAGGGAGACAACGCTATCAGCGCTCGCTGCGGAGCGACAGAGAACGAGAGAGTTTATGTCGTCCGTCGTCTTGCACAGTTCTCTTTCCCTTCCATCGAATATGGCTTCAACCAATCAGCCGACAGCTAGACAGAGACGGGGCATCCTACCACATCATTGCTTCTCCGTCTCGTGTTTACAGGTCTGACAGCAATGTTCCCCACAGACTCAGCAGTCTCAATATCGGTGTTCATGGGCTGGTTGCGAATTCTCATGGTTCTCATTTCGTTCCTTGCGATGACGGTGAACGTTAGAACGGTGGGGATTGGATCATATTCATGGCATCCATGACGCAAATACACTTTTGACGTTTAACGTCGTTCGGAGTGAATCGGAATAACTCGTAGTTGTCATCAGTTGTCATCGTTTCCCCCAAAAAAAAAAATATATATATATACATATATTATCATTCTTATTATCATTTATTTTTTTAAATTGTCAGATTTGTCGGCCTAAGGCCGAGGGACTTAAAGGTCCTTGTGGTGTCGAACAAAATTATTGTAATTTTTTTTTTGTCTCATTACTGTTTTTTCAACCGACTTCAAACGTAATAAAGACACGAAGATGGAGGCTGTACCGAGGTTGCCGATGATATCTTTTCAGCTCAAAGTCAGTCCCGAACCCACGGCTTTCGGTCCCAAATTGAAACAGGCAAGTCCAACGATCAATTATCAATCTCGTACGAACACCTCCGTACGCAATTTTTTTTGGTCCTTAACCTCAAATGTTTTTTTTTCATTCGCTCAACACAAAAATCAATTGATTAATTTGCTTGTCACTTATTTGCTTCGTCCTGTTCAATGACTGCGATGAAAACACAGCTCTTGCGTAGCTCGAACAAGATTCTGCGTGACAATCTGTTCCGTTTGTTCGGCGAAAGAGAGAAAGAATGTTTATTTTTAATGCTTTGCCTCGCAGTACATCCGAGACTTTTACAACGAAGATGCCGAATCTTACTCCAACGAGATACACCAGTTGGAAAATTTGCGATCGATGGCTGTGCGACCGCAGATTGCCGTTACCGGATGCTCGTTGCTGCAGAAGTACTACTGTCAGTTGCATTTTTTGCAAAGTCGATTTCCCATGGGAGCCGACGAGGTGGCGGCTGTCGCGTTTACCTGGTAATTGCGAACGATCGGTCGGCGATTGCGGCACGATCGTGGACTAGAGAATTTTATGCAGGCCCATATTCGGTTGCCTCTTGTCCCAATAATTTTTAGGTTATGGCAGAACGAAGACTTTGAATTTGAAAAAAAATTATTTTCAGGAAAGACACGTACGCGAATACGGTTAGTACGTTGGCCAACATACGATTCGAGATATTATCCATTTTATACAACATCGGAGCGGTTCACACGCAATTGGGCGCGAAAACCGAACGCACCTCGGCGGAGGGTATGAAAATGGCTTGTTCGCACTTTCAATGGGCTGCCTGGGCCTTCGAGCATCTGCGAATCAATGGAAATTTGTCCGGTTTGGATTCGGCGCCGGAACTCATGACTTACATGCATCAGTTGAGTCTGGCACAGGCTCAAGAATGCATATTGGAAAAAAGCATGCTGGACAACAGAAAACCCACGATAGTAGGCGAGTGCCATTACGTACCCGTCAAATTCATTTGATTTCAATTTTTCTGTTTTCTTCGTATTTTCGTTATTTACAATTGACCGTAATTCAAATTTTTTCTTATTTTCACCAAAAGCCAAAGTCGCCAAGCAGATAGTCGATTATTATTCGCAAGCTCTGGGAACGTTGGAACCCAACAGCAACGAGGACAATGCAGTGTCGGATACAGTCGGATCAAAGATCTACAAAGTACGAATTTAAATTTTACAAAAAAAAACAAAAAAAAAAAAATTATCTTTGCTAAAAAATTAAAAAATTCGATGAAACAATCCTTTAATTCAAGATTAAGAGTGTACCTGTCGATAACAAAAACATTGCAACATTGCAATGTTTTTTTTTAAAGCTTTTTTCATATGTAATTTATTAACAAAATTTTTCGATCGTTGAAAATAAAAATGATTGTTTTTTTTTTTTCCAACGTTTGTGTCGTTGCAGAATTGGAAGAGATACGTAAAGTTCAAACGTGCTTATCACTTGGCGGTTACGCATTTGTATCAGGGCCTGGCGGCCGAGGAGCAGCAAAAAATGGGCGAGCGCGTGGCTCTGTACAACGCTTCGCTCGCGGCTCTGAACGACGCCCGTGCGATATACGCGAGTGCAAAAGGAGCCATGGGAATAACCGGAGCGACCGAGGAAAAAGAGGCGATAGACGAGGCTCTGACTTTCACGAACGACGTGATAGAGGGCAAAAGAAAGGCGGCGAAGAACGAGAATGAATTTATTTATCACGAGGAAGTGCCGGAGAAGGATGTTCTTCCGACCGTAAACGGGGCCTCCCTCGTCAAGGGTATTCCGTTCAGTGTCAATGATCCCGAAGTTTCGGGTCCGGACATATTTGCACGGTAAAGTCGCCCCGAAACATTCGAGAAATAACATTCCCATTAAATGTAGTATCAACCCTTAGTCCGTAAACGTTTTTTCGGTACCTTCAATCCGTAAACCAGGGTCGTTTTCGTCGTTGCCTTTTTTTTTAAACATTTAAACGGCTGCAAAAAATCTGAAAAAATTCACGAAGGTTCTTCAAGCCTCCAATTAAAAGTCCCAGTCATGAAATTATGAAAAATTAATTTTTTAAATATATTTTTTATACAAAAGATGAGGCAACCTAGGACAACATTTGATTATCGACAGGACGAAAACGACCCTGGTTTACGGACTGAGGGTTAAACGAATATAACTGGACGATAATGGTTCGAGTTAAAACGCTCAAATTTTTCACAGCTGTGGTGTCTTGTGATGTCTGTGTCGTCTGCAATTTTTACAACGATCTACGCACTTTCTCGAATTTCACAGTGTTTTTAACTTTCCAAAAAAAAATACGATTCAAAAGAAAATTTAAAAAATTGAAAATAACAATTAAGGTTCATCTCCATAAGAGAGTTCCTCGTCAGATTTTCATGAAACTTGGCATACTTATAGGTATTGATGAGAAAAAGGTTCAATTAAATTTTTATGGCTTTCCGGAGCGCGAGAAAAAATATATCGACACTTTTATTTTCACGCGTTTGACATGGAGCCTTATGGAGAATCACGCTTAAATCGATATAATACAAAAAGTCCTCGTCAGATTTTAATGAAAACACTTGAGCTGCAAGTTGAATATTCGGGGAACATTTTGGGCACTCGACAGTAGAGATCAGGAGACTGTGATGATGATAATAAGCAAATAAACATTGGGAAAATACAGTTTATACGAGGAGTTGGTCGTGATCCAGTAGACATGGCAACGTTGCGCGTTTGTTTCCCATATTCTCTCTCTCTCTCTCTCACTAATCGACATCATAACACGCGACGTTGCCACATCAAAGTACTACGTATCTCAATCAGAAGACGGTATATCTTAGGCTTGCTTTGACTTTTACAGTATGTAGGATGCTACCTTAAAAAAAAATACGATAAAAAAATTACTTCAGCGTTCGCAAAATTTGACATATTCTTTGTTTTTTTTTTTTTTTTTTTTTTGCGGTATTATTTGCCGCAGATTGGTACCGATGAAGGTCCACGAAGCCAGTTCACTGTATTCCGAGGAAAAAGCGAAAATTTTGCGTTCCATTGGCGCAAAAATAGACGAGAGAAATCAACATCTCGAGACTTATCTCGCGTCTTTGAAACTTCAACATCTGAGCCTGTGGGATCCGGAAGCTCAGACCGGTGATACGGATTTTTTGCCGCTTCCCGAGGAACTGGCCGAGAGATGCGCGGCTCTCAACGCTCGACCGACCGCCATTCAGGACCTCGTTGATATTATGGGAAAATTATCGGACACTTATCGCGACGTTGAGTCGATGCTCAAGGAAATTGACAATTTGTTGACGGAAGAAGATCAGCGGTAAATTTTTTTTGTCAATTCTCTTCGATATTCGGATTATCGTTTCCAATGCTAGTCCCAATGAAAAATAAATATCATAGTTGGAAATAAATCATTTTTTCCGAAAATCTCATAATTTTTTTTTTCTTTCCGGGTTCATAAATTTTCATCCGTTTGCTGAATTTCATTTTGTGACGAAACGGACAGACAGATCGAAACCCCTAAGGTTCCCACTTGACTACAAAAAAAAAAATTAAAAAAAAAAAAAAAATTTAATTTAAAAAATCAATGTCTGGAATTTTTTTTTGCGCTGTTGGCTAATTCATGGACGAAGTTTTCGCATAATTGCAGGGAAAAACGTTATCAGGACGCAATGGGAAAGAGGCCACCGACGATAGTAGCGACGGATTTGACGAGAGAGGCCAAAAAGTACGAGGAAGCACATGCAAAAGCTTCGGAGAGCAATCAAGCTCTTCATCGAGCGATGACGTTGCACGTGAACAATTTGCAGGTACTCGCTCAGCCTCTGGCCGATCTGATGGCCAACATTCCATCGCCCACCGCCAATTCATCAGGTAACCATGATAATCCCGCACAGCACTGCTCTTATCATGTTTTTGCTTCGATCATTGGTAATCACGTCCTTCGTTTGAGCTTCGTTTCGATACGACTCAATTACTCTTTTTCAACAATTATTTTCCATTTGAAATTCTGTATTTCGCCAACCCTTTTATCGTCTCATTGCGATGGAGTTTGCGACAGTACGTAAAAGTGCACTTTTAACTCCTGGGACGTAAAAATTCTTGATCGTGGCTTTTCTAGACGGTCGCCAAATTTTTTTTCTTCACTCTTTGCAAAATAAAAGACCGGAGAACCGGAGATCGAACCAATTTCAAGCATCACCTCATTCGGTGTATGTCTGATTACAAACGGTAAATTAAAGAACCCATCATTTTTATGATATTCATGAAAATGTTGTTTTATTTGTTTTTGAGTGAGACTTGTTCTGAATACATGGAGCTCGACGTTAAAAGTCCCACTTTTCCGCCATGGAAATATATACACAGTGTACTATATTTTTTTACCGTGTACTTCGCATAGACTGAAAAGTGGACTCGACATTTTTTTTTTTTTTTTTTTTTTTTTTTTTTTCACACTTAGTCCCATTGAGTGGGGTGTCTTTGGATAGGTCTCTTGAAATACAACAAATAATGTTTCACGAATTCGTGATTTTAACTAAACTATCGGTGCGAAAAATGTGAAAAAAATTCCCGAACGTTACTTTTTTGATAAATAACTTTCAATGACATATTATAACGAACGCTATAGCAACAATAGTCAATGAAAAAAATACAAACAACTTTTTTCTTTTTTTTTTCGAAATCGAGCAAATTTTTCAATTCGATTTGTTCTCGATACGCATTACAAAAAGTTAATAATAATGTTGGATAATAATAACTACGTCACCCTTTTAATGTTCGTGCCAAACATGCTCATGACAAATGTTTTTTTTTTTTTCCCAAAAGCAAGCAAATTTTTTAATTCTATTTATTCTCGATACGCATTACAAAAAGTTAATAATAATATTGGATAATAATGGCTACGTAATCCTATTAATGTTTGTGCCAAACATGCTCGTGACTTTTTTTTTATTAAAAAAAAAATTTTTGATTTTTTTATGTATGAAAAATAATCTCACGTTAATCTTAAAAATTCATTGACGTATGGAAAATAATCTAACGAAATTACATCTACAACGTCGATTCGTCGAAGCACGTTACAAACATACAACGAAATATAAAAATGTATTTATTTATTAATTTGTTTGTTTTTTTTTTGTTCATTAATTCTTTCGCACAGTTAAAAACCTCGAAAACGACACGAACAAGACAAACGCCCGTGAATTAAAACGCATATTGAACAAAGTAGACGAGATGCAACGTCAGCGAAACGAATTGCACGCAAAATTACGGGATTCCATCGCCCAGGACGATTTGACACGTTTGTTGGTAACGGCAACCGCGGAATCCGCCCCTCTCGAAGATCTGTTCGCCGAACATTTGAGCAAGCACAACGCTCTCGTTAATCTGATAACGCAAAATTTATCGGCCCAAGAAAACGTTCTATCCGCTCTGACCGACGCCTACGCTCGTACGTCGGAAGCTCGTAAAACCGTGGACGAAGTTTTGAAACGTCGCGAATTAACGATAACATCGTTGATAACGTCTTACGACGCTTACGAGGATCTTCTCGCGAAATCGACGAAAGGTTTGGAATTTTATCGTAAACTCGAGGTTAACGTGACGAAATTGTTGCAACGCGTGAAAAGCACGTGCAAAGTTCAGGAAGAAGAGCGCGAACAGATACTCGCGCGTAACGACAAAATTTCCTACGCCGATCCCACGTCGTCGTCCTCGTCGTCGGGTCAATCGACGTCATCGCCAACGGAAAAAAAATCCGGATCGGGAATGAAATTGCGCGATCATTTGGCAGCAAGATTGAAAACTAATAATCCGTCGTCTTATCATCAAACGACGAATTACGGAACTGCGGATCGTTCGTCGATACCCGTTGCGCCTGTACAACCGAATTTTCACGGTTCAGCCACGAAGATTTATCCCAACGACGTCGCATCGACGAACACCGTCGAACATCCGACGATTCCCATAAACGCTGTTCCTCCACAAGCCGCGGAAAATTCTTCCCAACAAATTTATCAACAATATTACAATCCCCACGATTATGGAAATTATTACACGACTCAACAGTCTTACAACAATCAAAATCCACATCAATATCGATTAGATTCAACGATGACGAGCGGTAATTTGAGTTTTCCAAAAACCTCGACGACAAACACGGACAGCATGTATCGACAGGCTAGCGGACAAAATTTGGAAACCGATGTAACGACCACGAGCACGATATACGCGGGTTACACGACGGATAAAAAAATTTCCGACACGACGATAAACAATCAACGTGAAATTTACGATCGTGGAAATTACGATAATTCGTACGATACGAATTATCGTAATATTGGATCGCGTAAGGATGAATTTTATCGTCAATTGGAAGATCCGGTGGCAAGAAATTTTGGGATAACCAACGTCGGTTACGACAACACGATTGGACAAACGATTTACGATCGTGCGAGCGTTGGAAATGCGACGAACAATTCGTCAATTGTCAATCAATCGATGACGAACGTTCAACGGCCAATGGGACTGAATTCGGCAACGAATTCGACGATCGGATATACGATTAACGACACGAGACCGCAAGTTTCGCATCATCAGGTTCACAATTTGTCCGTTCAATCGGTTCAACGCGATCAACGAAACTACGACGATGGACAAAATTATCCGACCGATGGTTATCAGACGGTTTCCCAGGGTCAATCTTTGGGGGTTTACACGCCCGTAACTACCCCCGATCCGTCGATCAATCAACAATCGTCGATTCCCGCGAATTATTCGACCAACGATCGTTACAATCAACAAAAAAATTCATCGTCGTCCAACGAAACAACGACGATTACCGCCGATTATTCCACAACGATGATCGATCCAACGTCACAAAGTACAATGACCAACGTTTATTACGGAAATAATTCACAAATCCCCAATGACAAACAAATCATCAACGATTATGGTACCCGAGGACGACAAAATTTCGTCAATCAAGATTCATCGTCGTCGATTAATTCGACGATGGGTTCCCCACAGAATTGGACTACCGGTTATACGAATTATTCCACAAACACGACGGAACAAAATTTTCCCATTTCCACTTTGACGACTCCTTCGCTTATTTCCAATTCCGGTTTTTCCAACGATGGAGAAATTATTCAGAGTCACGTTAAAAATTTGGGAAATCAAGGATACGTTGGAAATTATCGTTATCCGGTTCAGGGACACAACACTGGAATTTTGAATTATGGAAATTATTCGCAAATTTATGGAAATGATTATTCGCAAGTGGTTCGCGATAGTTCGAACTCGATTGCGGATTCTTGGAAGGGACATCAGGGTTACGTTTACGATGCGGTCGGTGGAGTTTACACTTACGGTTCGGGTTATCAGGATGGTCGAGATGCGAGGACGGACGAAGGAACGTCGATGGGTAACCCGACGATCAACGCGGGACGAAACGGTCACGATGTACAACGGATTTATGGACAACAACAGGACAATGTGGCGAGGTACACCAATGCGAGCAACGGTGGGGCCACGTTTATCACACCTTCGTCGCAGTATTCCAACGGTTCTTATGGGACCGGAGCTTCGGATCATAATTATTACACCACCGATTATGGTCAACAGTCGCAGAGTCAAGGTAAAACGAATTTTTTTTGTCGTAGTTGATTTCGTGAATTATCATTAAAAACGTTTTTGGATAAGTTGGAATGGGGTTTTTTTAATCGCAAACAATTGGCTATGGAATTTATTTGTTTGTTTGTTTATTTGTTTGTTTTTTTATTTGTTAATCGTTTATTTGTTTGTGTGACGACCGAACGGTCTGTCGTGACGTCCTGCTGAATTAAAACGTAGAGAGAAAATATATGGTGCATCCGGGGCTCGAACCCGGGATCTATCGGTCCTGAAGCAAGCACTCTACCACCGTGCTAATGTCACCCATTATATTTCTCTCATTCGAATTGTCTTCTTATATGCAGGGACGTCACAGTTTGTTTGTCTATTTGTTTATTTGTTTGTTTGTTTATTTTTCAATCGTTCGGAGGAGTCATTGGTAGTTTGAATTCGAGTTTTTGACAGTCCAATCGCTCTCGAATCAAGTCTAAATTTGGATCCTATTTTTCCGACTAAATATCAATCGTAGACGAAAAAATTTTAATGATCAATGTTGTAGAAAATGTTTTATTTACTGCAAGTTTATTGACACTCATTAACGCGTTAAAGTTTGAGTAGTAGTAGTAGTAGTAGTAGTAGTAGTAGTTGTTCATTGACAATACATGGCTAACATTTATTTATATATTTATTTATTCATTTATTTATTTATTTATTTATTTATTTAATTTAATTTTATTGTATTCTTTCTCTTCTTCTCTCATTTTCTTTTACGTCCTTAAATATCGTGTCGTCCTATATTGCCAATGGGCCATCGAGCTGAGACCTTCAGCTCAAGCTTGAAATAAACGAGATACTGGTATAATTAAACTTAACTCTATTTTTTTTTTGTTTCAAGTCGAAAAATATACAAACTCCTGAAAAAAATTCTTTGAACATTTTCTTTTATTAATAATTCATAACTTTGCGATGAAAGATAACAACAAAATTTGACGATTCAATTGTTAAATTCGTGATCCAAGACAAGAGTGTACCCTTCGATAACAAAAATCACGATGGTTGATACTTATCAATGCGATTCCTAAAAAGGAATCGCATTGATAATTATGTTAAATAATGCAACGATAACAACAATAAATATATGATATTGAGTTATGCAGTATAGTTTTTTTTCGTGATTCGACGAAGCAACAAGAATTGACAATAAATAAATGAATAAATATATAAAGAGATATAAATTCAATAAAGTCGCAATAAAATCGGTACTGAAGAATTCTCGCGAAAATGTCCATTAATGAATGAAAATTTAACGTTAATTTTACGTTTCTAACATTGTACCAAATCCCAAAAAAAAAAAAATAACAATATAAAACAAAAATAAAAAATTTATTTCAGTCGAATTAATTGAATTTTTTTTTTTTCAATTTTTCTCAATTGATTTTCAGTCGTTGCAACAGCGACTGTCAATCAAACGGAAACAAATGTTCTTCAGCCGTATCAGCAAGTGTCCGAAGATGCGACGAGGACGACTACGCCCAGGCCCCAACCGGAAACAACGACCAAACAAACCAACGACGTTCAACCTCCGAAATCGAATCTCGATCTTCTGACCGAACTCGATATCACGATAAATCACGCGCCTCTCGTGCCCGAAGTCCAAACGGTGGAAAAATCACGAAAGAATTCCGTCGCGATGGACAATCCTGCGGAAAATTCTGCGGAAAAGATCGCAAAACCGTTGGACGTGATCGATGATAATCGACAAATCGATGACAAACACGAAAATCTTCAAATCGTTTGGGACACTTGGTACACCGATGTGCAACCCAAACGCGATCCACTGGGCGATCCCGTGGCTCTGCAAAAATTTTTAAACGACATCGAGAAGTACGAAAAATTCGTCGACAGTCTGACCGTCAAGACACTGAGCGGTTCGACCAATTTGGACAACAAATGGACCGAAATAAACGAAGTCGAGGTGAGGAATTAAAGGGCAAATTCATTTTTAAAAATTTTTAAGCGATGTGTTTGGATCATTATAAAATGTTAGTATGATGACTTTTAAATATATCGAAAAATGGAATTTGAAAAAAAAAAAATGATTTTTTGAAAATTCTAATTAGCGTAGAACCCTCAACACTGAGAAAATATTTCTATGGGAATTAAAAAGGGGGCGAATTACGTGAATTACGTGGAGTATTCTTTGAAAGGTCTTGTTATTGTTTGGTTAAAAAAATAAGAAAAAAATTGTGAAAAAAAAATTATTTTATGGTGAAAAAAAAGAATTATTTTTTGTTAAAAAAAGAAGAATTATTTTTTGTTAAAAAAAAAAGAATTATTTTTTGTTAAAAAAAAAGAATTATTTTGTGGTGAAAAAAAAATTTATTTTTTCGGTGAAAAAATAAAAATAAATGATTTGTTCGTCGTTTGATTTTTTGCAGGAAAGAGAATCGAAGAGACAAACGTGTTACGCAGCTCAGAGTCACGCGAGTGCCAACAGAACGACGAATTTGTTGCCCTACGATTCGACGAGGGTGCGAGTTACGGCGACGAATTTATCGTCGGACTACATAAACGCGTCCCACGTGAACGATTTGACGCAGTGGACGCCCGCGGCTTTCATCGTCGCTCAAGCACCGAAACCCGAGTCGTACGAGTCGTTCTGGGCCATGATTTGGGAACAGGGCAGCGAAGTCATTGCCTGTCTCGCTAGCGACGCGCAGGTGAAATTTTCGTCGCCCGTTATCATTTATTTATTCATTTTCTCATCCAACCCATAAGAATGAATAATTATTGTAACACAAACGATGACTTTTTTTTGTTTTTGTTTTTTTTTCTTGAACAGCTGAATGACGACATTTACTGGCCCACGAGCGGTGACAACGATTTGGAAATCGGTAGCTTCAGGCTGAAGTTGAAAAATTCAACGAATCACACGTCTTACGTTCAGAGAGTCATTTCGTTGATGCATTCCGAGCGAAGGATCGAAAGAATCGTCGTGCACATGCAATTTATCGTTTGGCCATCGTCGTAAGTCGAGATGGAAAATTCAATCACAGATTTTAATCGAAATTTGAAAAGAAACAAGAAGTTTGACATTTTCGGTTTTACAGATATACAAACTTTGTGGTTTCGATTTATTTATTTATTTGCATTTGGGTCGAAAAACATGCGGAAAACATTCGATGATAAATTGATTTATCATCGATTAATTTTGATAAATTAATTGATTAATTATCGAAGTTGTAGAATAGAAATAATAATAACAATAACATAACTCCCGACATTTGATCGCTAAAGAGATTTGCAAGAGTGCATTATGCACTTGTCGGCAATTCTGCCTTTCTATGAATTTTCAACTGAACCTCCTCTCGATAATTTGTAATTAAGGGGGGGGGGGACAAAACCAAAAAAATCGATCTCAGTTTACGTAACATAATTAATAGATTTACGGAAAATTCGTCTAAAACAGTTCGTCTAAAAGAACAATTCGTCTAAAAGAACAATTCGACTAAAAGAACAATTCGTCTAAAAGAACAATTCGTCTAAAAGAACAATTCGTCTAAAAGAACAATTCGTCTAAAAGAACAATTCGTCTAAAAGAACAATTCGTCTAAAAGAACAATTCGTCTAAAAGAACAATTCGTCTAAAAGAACAATTCGTCTAAAAGAACAATTCGTCTAAAAGAACAATTCGTCTAATGAAAATTCGTCTAATAACAATTCGTCTAATAACAATTCGTCCAAAAACAATTCGTCCAAAAACAATTCGTCCAAAAACAATTCGTCCAAAAACAATTCGTCCAAAAACAATTCGTCCAAAAACAATTCGTCCAAAAACAATTCGTCCAAAAACAATTCGTCCAAAAACAATTCGTCCAAAAACAATTCGTCCAAAAACAATTCGTCCAAAAACAATTCGTCCAAAAACAATTCGTCTAATAACAATTCGTCTAATAACAATTCGTCTAATTGCTTTAGACGAATTTTCCGTAAACCAATTAATAAGGGTATTCTCGTGTGTACACTAGACCACTGCTTATTTTTGAGATTCTCGAAATACTCATTCTCGAGGTGATTATTTGGGAATGAAATTTAGAATAAAAACAAAACGGTTGAATGTACAGTGTTAGTATTTTACGGTTACATTTATACGTTTCTTTTTCCTTTTTTTTTTGCCCAGGGGATTGCCGAGCAGTCCAGGATGTCTTTTGACTTTCGCGACGGACATACTATCGGAACAAGCTCTGAGACACTGTTCGCCAAAACCCATTGTCGTTCACTGTTTGCACGGCGGTGGATTGAGCTCGTTGTTTCTTGTGGCCGCGGCTGCGGTTTGCAACGTACGAGCCGGTCACGGTGCGGTCGACGTGCCTCTCGTTATTTCCACTCTCGTCAAGTATCGTCGATCCACCATCGACAAGGATTCACTGCTTTTTGGCTATCGAATGGTTCTTTATCACGCTCAGGATACACTCATGAAAAGTTAGTACGGTGGAAAGCTTTGAAACAATTTGAATTCCCGTCAAATTCAAACTCAACAATTGTAATTCCCCAAAAATTAAGTCATTCTAATGTTTTTTTTTTAATATAAAAAATATAGTGTAAACATTATTTATTTATTTATTTACTTATTTATTTATCTATTTATTTATTTATTTATTTATTTATTTATTTATTTATTTATTTTCTTATTTATTTATTTGTGATTTGGAAACTCCATAAAATACGAACTGCAACTTCAATCGTGACAAAAATGGCCTCAAACGAAAATATGTGTATACAGTGTATATGTCACACATATTTTTAAAAAATCTCCCAAAAAAAAAAAACAAACAAAAAACAAAGGGAAGAATTTCGTTGTAAAATTCGTTCCTGAATATATATATATTTTTTTCGTTTTCGCAGGAGGTATTCTTTCGTCGACGCGTTCGACGTTCGAGTGTTTCGAAAACATGAAGGGCAACAAGGCGCGAGCGATGAAGAAAACTCATCATCCGTCGGACGATTTTCTTCACAATCTTGGAGCTGGTATGCAACACGCAAGGCAGCAAGGTAAATCGAAGAGTTAAAAAAAAAAAAACAATCAAGAAAAAAATAAGTTTGACTCGTAATTCGAATTTATTCGTCATTTGTACATTTTCTTTTCTTCTGAAAAAAAATCTTTTCCTTTTCTTAAAAAAAAAAAAATTTTTGAAAAAAAAATCTTTTTCTTTTCGTTGAAAAAAAATCTTTTTCTTTTTTGCCAACCGAAATAAAAAATGCATGATCATTGAAAAAAAAAAATGGTTTCATCGGTTGCAGAACATTCCATTGGCCAGACGGGTTCGCAAACGAAGACGGAAATGGCATCACAAAAGACTGACAAGATCGATCCGCTGAGTCAGCTGGATCCGCTCTGGTCCATTCGACGATAGTCCAATGAAAAACGACGACGATCGGCGCATCCGACATTTATCTCCGCGATGGATCCCCATGCATCGCGGTACAATTAACGAAACTATGAATTTCGATGAACTCCGATGGAGAATATATAACGAAGCGCTGTGAAAGCATTGTAGAGAAAGGCGATAACATTTGTTTGTTGTAATTATTACGGCTTTATTGAAAATAGCAATAGTATTATGTTACGAGGTCATGTATACAAACATTTTATTATCCCTTTTATTCATAAATATATCTTTGAACGATAAACGCTGCGAAAACCTAACGACTGGGTAAATTGTCGCAAAAATGATAGATTACATTGATATCGTTGAGATTTACACGTGTGCGAAATTTGAGCGCCGTAGCTCAAATTTCAGCGTGCCTTCTCTCTCTCGCACCGCAGCGAGCGCCGATAGCGTTGTCTCTCTCGCATTCGTAGCGCCCCCCCCCCCGGGTTAGTACATCACCTTGAGCATGTGAAAATATCACTCGCAAGCTTTTTATGATCGTGTTTTATCGAATTATCGTACGATTGGCTGAAATTCAACGTTCGAATCGAATATTCGACGAATTGAAATTTGCACAATGTTCGTCAATATCGACGGAGGGGTGGTTCATCGTGGATCTACGTGATGTCGCACGAGGGCGCCACCGGTGAAATCCCACAGTGCGCAAACGATTCACGATGAGATAAGAACTCGTCCTCCACCGGTGTTTGAAAATTTAACGAAAAAAACATGAATTTTGCGAGTGTTTTGTCGAGTGTCTTGCTGCGAGGAGTGAAACCACTGTACGCGACGAACAGCGGACTTTTGGCCCAGCAGACCCGGGTACGTTTCATATTTCATACGTGAAAAAAAATGTAATCCATTATTCCTAACCTAAAAATACAATTCCCAACATTTGGTCAATGTTCAACGAACAAAACGATTATTGTCAAATGTTACTAACAATCTTGATAGCACAACGGTTGAGTTTACATCACATTGGACAAACAAAAAAGTTATTTAATTATTCCTAACCTTAAAATGCATTTTGAAAATTTCGTTGAATCATCGATTATCGTCGAATGCCACTTTGAATCACGCTTGCATTCGATATTTCATTCTCCGAAAAAAACAAAATAAACATACATTCCATCTTTCCTAACCTAAAAACGAAATTCCAAAATTCTGGTTCGCCAATGAATAATCGAAGATCGTCGATGGTTCGCTTGGAATCATGGTTGCAGAACACATTTGTTCTTCAAAGAAAAAATCCGCTGAAGCTGTACAGAAGGGGCGGAAAGCCGCACAGGCTCAGATCCAGAGATTTCGTTTACGAATTGGTAAAGGACACGAACGCGATAAAACCGACGCCTCTGGAGTTGATACTGTTGGAATTTGTGCCGGGGGTGGGCAACAAGGGCGACAAGATCATGCTGTCGCCGCAAAAAGCTTACGACCATTACATTCTGCCGAAATTGGCGGTTTACGCCAACGCCGAGAATTTGGAAAAGTACAAGGAAATGATAGAAAAAGCGGAGAAGGATACGCCGATTTACAGTTCACGATGGGTACCCAGAACTCTGCAGATACTGTCCACCCACTTGCTCACCGTCATCGTGTCCAAGGACAGTCCCTGGACCATCCAGAAGTATCACATCAGAGCTGCGTTTCGTAAAATACACATAATCGTGCCGGACGACGCCATAACCATGCCCAGCCGTCCCATCGAGGGACCCGATCTCGACAAGGAGAACAAAGAATTTTACATAACCGTCACAATAAACAATCGCGAACAGGTCAAAGTCAGATGTAGAATTCATCATTATACATCAAAACCTTACGAAATAATAAGATGCGCCGCATTTTGGAGGAAACCAGTTCCCGCTATCTTTCCCGAAGATCAGCCCGTTTTGGATTCCATGCCCAGACACAGGGAGTTCCTAGATCCGAACGCTACCGCAAATGTATAGCCAATGAGTCGTTGCACGAGCCAATAAATAAATTGTTTACCGCAATCTTTGAGTTTTATTTCCTTAAATTTCTCAAAATTGTGGGAAAAAAGAAAAAACAAAACAAAAAAAAAACAATCCTCGTTTACATAACGAAATTTGATTTTGCCAAAAAAAAAAAAAAAAAAAAAAAAAACATGCGAATCATGGCAATCTAAAAAAATGGAAAAAAAAATTATTTACAATGCTGTTGAATTTAGCTAATTTTTTAATACAGGTAATTTCAATATTTTTCGTTACGAATAATTTATGAATCTCCTAAATGCGTTGTCCATGTTATAACTTTCTTGTACTTTTCACATGAACCTGGATATAATTTTGGAGTACCTCACAATGCAGCATTGGGGTACAGCCTGGCACAATCAATAATGTTGGATCGGCTACAACTTCAGTCATTCGAATAACACGTTTCAGCCAAACACGTGCGATCGGTTAATTTTTTATCTTTTTTTATAAATTTTTTTTCAAAGACCAAAAAACTTTTTCACGTGAATATTCACAACCCTATCGCAGGTGCCCCTTCTCGAGTCATTATTTCAATGATTAAATTATCAATGTAACAATATCAGAAGATACCGGAAATGTTTCAAACGACGAAACGTTACGTGTGGGACGACGTTGCCGAAGCACTCACTCTGACAGGGTAAACGTCAGTCAAAATAATTCGTTGAAAAATCTGATTGTCAATCTACGCAATGAAATAATCACGTTTTCAGATCAACTAAAAAACGCGTGGACAAAGACGTGAAAGGTGGGAAAAAACGTTTGAAAAGTCCTCAAAAATCCAAAATTTATTGTCCTCACGGATATTTGGTTCTTAATTTTTACGAGACTTTGAATCCAAGTCAAAAGGTAAAAAAAAAAAACGGTGACGAACATTTTGTTTTAAGGTGATGTGTTAATAATCACCGACCAATTCTACGAATATCTCAATTATTGTTTTTCAAAGATTACTCCAAAGACTACAAATCTAAAAAAAAAAAAAAAATTAATCTAAAAAAAATTTTTTTTTTAATCGAAAAAAAAAGTTTTAATCTAAAGAGAATTTTCGAAAAATAAAAAAACAAAAAAAAATGTCCTGAATAAATATCCGACTCTATCTCGAAGCTATTTCGTCACAAACAAATGTAATCTAATTTTTTGCAGATTAATTTTCGCAAACGTTACGTGCGAAAAACATTACCGAACGAACCCGACGTAATAATACTCCAAGACGTGAAGGATCTCGTCCTTTATCTCATAAACGGTCCGATAACGTTGCAATTCATAAATTTTTTTCATTTGCCGATCGTCGATCGTTATCTACGTGCTTTGATAATTTATTTTCAATATTACGTGGAAATATGGGACGAGATAAAACGCAAACGCGTGGCAACGGTGAAAAAAGCTCCCAATCCATTGGCCGGTGGCGTGAGATTGCGAAGAGCCGAAGAATTGCGAGTTCTTCGTTGTTTGTTGGGTCGCGAATATTCGGAATTGATTGTCGGTTGCGACGAGACCGCTCCTTATCATCACATGGGAGCCGGGGCTTCGCATTTTCAGTCTCAGGGCGAAAAGGATCTTCGAATATTCGAAATTTTGATTATCGTGGCTCATAGAGTCGTGTGGATTGCTTTGCAACGAAAGCATTACAATTTGATCGGTAATTAGAACGAATATATTTTATCTGAGATTTATTATGTATAATATTATGGTGGTTTTTATTTGGATCATTTTTTAAATGTGAATGGGGAGTGGTATCGATCAATGGCAACATTTTTTTTCTTCTTAATTTGAGCTTATTTTGAACGTTCTAGATTGAGACTATTTTTGATCGTCCTAATTATTTCTTCATAAATAATAATTTAAAAAAATCATACAAAATAATCAAATATCGATTTTCTATCGACAGTAATCGAAAGATCGACTTTTCGCAAGAGAGATTTTTCTTTTTCTTTTTTTTTAGATACCATTATTCTATATTTACATTTCCGAAAAAAAATAAAAAATTTCGATTTTTTTTTAAACATTAAAAACATGATGCCCACTCTACCGAACCGATTTCGATGAAACTTGCGGGGCATCTTCGGAGTGATCCGACCTAAAATTAAGGCTATTCAAAGTTCCTATTTCCGAGGGCTATTTCCGAGGGTGGGGAGGGGGGGTGATCTCATAAATCAAAGAATTTTGTCCCATGATTTGAAAAAAAAATGTCTTCGTTTTATGAAGAAGTGGAGATGCACCGACTATTTCGTACCGAAGCTTACAACACGGCTGATCGAAGAACCGATGAATCGGTCAACGTGGAAATGCTCGAAGACGAGTTGAGAATTTTGCAAGGTCCGAGAATGCCACCGAGAAGAAAACTTTTGAAAAATTCACCGTTGCCACATCAAATAATAAACGAAGAGTGCGACTATCGTTTGCTCTCTTTGGGTCAGAATATTTTTTTTTTCATTTATTTCGAAAAATTCATTTCATTTATTTTCGAAAAATTCATTTTATTTATTTTCGAAAAATTCATTTCATTTATTTTCGAAAAATTATTTCGTTTATTTTCGAAAAATTATTTTATCTATTTTCGACAAATTATTTCATTTGTTTTCGAAAAATTCATTTAATTTACTTCGAAAATTTATTTCATTTATTTCGAAAAGTTATTTAATTTATTTCGAAAAATTCATTTCATTTATTTTCGAAAAATTATTTTGTTTATTTTCGAAAAATTATTTCATTGATTTTCGAAAAATTATTTCATTTATTTTCGAAAAATTCATTTAATTTATTTTCGAAAAATTATTTCGTTTATTTCGAAAAATAAATTTCTTTGTTTCGAAAAATGATTTCCAAAATATTTTCAATAACTATGTGGGCCATAGATTATCATCCATCATTCGTAATGATTAATATCATTATTATTATTATTTTTTAAATCGCTCCAGGAATGATTGCTGCCGAGACCAAAGATCCGAGAATAGTTTATTTGGAAAATGCGCTTCTCGAGGCCGAGGAAAAATTGTTCGAATTGGGTATAAAAGTGGGAATACTCGGACAATGTCGTAGCGATTACGACGTTATTCTCATGCCATCAAACAGCGATGAGAATATCGAAGAGCAGGAAGACGAACGTAACAAGTGGGAAAAGCGAAAGAGTTCAATGGTGGAAAAAATACTTCGAAGCATGGTACGTTTTCAAGCACACCTGAAAATGTTTCTTCGGTGAAGCTATGTACCGGGTCATTCTTTCGAAACTCGACACAATTGTGAATCTAGTGGTGCTCGATCGCCTTGTAACTTTGATATTCATTTATATATGACATATACATATGAATATATATATATATATATATATATATATATATATGTCAACCAGAGGATGATTAATTTTTTTCACATTTTTCAAACGTCACTTATGTCTCTGGTCTAGTCAGTGGTCTTTTGGCATTCTTTCTAAATGTTCACTTGTAAATTAGATTTTTTCAGCATATCAACGTCGAAAATAAAAAAAAAATTTTTTAATTTTTCAAAAAATAATTCCGGATAGAATAGATTCTTTTTTTCTGCAAAAATTTGGCAGCATTTTCAATAAAAATATTGCCGATCCAATTAGTCTCCGAGAAAGCACTGAAAAACGCGGGAAAACAAACTTGGAAGGTAGTTTTTCGTGATGAGTTTATAATTTTAGATCAACAAATGGAAAAATGATCTTGGAAATAGTGCCAGATTGGAAAAAAGGCCGGGAATGATTCCAAAAAGCCAAAGTAGCCCAAAAACCCCAAAGAACTCCAAAACAACCCTTTGGATGAAGACTCATTTATGTCGGCCATTTTTTCCCCGGCCGTTTTTCTTCCATCGGCCATTTTTTTCCATCGGCCATTATTCCCATAGGCTATTAACTCCTAACACCACAAGGACCACCCTATTGTACACCCCAAAATCGCTCAAACGATTTTTCATTTTCAAATTCTTCTTCCTTCGCACATGAAGAATCCCGATCGTAGCGGCACGAAAATGCCGAGCCAACAATCGAATTCCGTTCTACCGGATGTATTTCCCATGAGCGTTAAGAATATGCGATGCCGGGGACACGACGAGGATCGCGATAACGCGAGGAAGAAATGGATCGCCCGTGAATTGAAACGTCAGAGCGACAGACCTGCCGATAATCCATCCATCGCCACTACCATGGACGATTGATTTTCCATTTTCAAATTCGCACCAACCTCTTTTTTTTAAATTAAAGATTTCGCAAAAAAAGAATTTTTTTTTTTCGATCCCTCCCTCGAAAACGCGTCATTTCATGCATGCGCAGCGGGCGCAAAGTGATCGATTTCAGAGCCCACGAGCGATTGCACATCAGGAATGAGCATTATTAAAGTTCTGAGAATGAAAATGTATTTCAAATACTTTTCGGACCAAATGACAATGAATTTTTTCCCGGATTCATTAAATATTTTCAAATAGGAATTTAAAAATATAAAAATTATCAATTATATATTGTGAAATAATGTTTTACGTTAATTGGTCATAATTAATTACGGAAATTTGATAATATTGATTTTTGCACGATGATAAATGATGGTTATTCGTTTGAAATAGTATTTGTGATACATTCTTATTAAACGGATGGATGCCTGTCCCTTGTTGCGCATGCGCACTTCGCCAGCGGGCGGAAAATATTTTTTTCCGCCCGTTGCCACGCTCTAGCTGAACATGCACGAAATAAGCGTTTTCAAGGAGGGCGGACGAAAAAAATATGGTGTGCATCGTGTGACGATACGTGATACCTTTTTTTTTTTTTTTTTTTTTAATAATTGGGAAAACAAATCAATAGCGATATAATTTTTCCGTATGAACAAGGTTGACCGTTCGTCAAAGACACGATTATGAAAAAAAAACGTCTTTTGAAGAAAAAAAAAATCAGTCACTTTTCGACGTTTTTCGAAGGCGATGTGCCACACAATTCGTTTTCTCTCGCTGGGCTTAAGGGCATCACCTCGAACTTAGCAAATGAAAAATCGATAAAACAGAAAAACGATGAATTAAAATACAGAAAGAAGAAAAAAAAAAACGTCGCACAGTTGCGAAAATTTTTTTAAAAAAAAAATAGAAAATAAAAATAAGCCAAGGAAATTAATTTGAGATTCAGGGGTGACAAATATACAACAAATTCACTGCCAGGCAATGTAAAAAATATGCTTATTGTAATTGTTTACCGCCTAATCGAGAATAGTAATGATAATATGTTACAAAGGCATACACATATATATGTATGTATATATAGGTACATGAGGAGCTGCGGACAATTTTTCGAATTTTTTTTTTTGTTTTCGTATTATTTTTTTTTTCTGGGGGCCTTCGCTCGTCCGGTCTGAGCCCTCTGGTTTCTTTTCGTTATCCCTTCGTGTACACAATCGTGACCGACTAATCATTCAATTAACTATGCTAAACAACAATCAAATACACGACGTTAGCACAAATAGAAAGATAATTATAATTCCCCCCCAATATGGGGTGTGCTGCATAATTGATAGTATCGGGGGTGGGGGTTGATTTTTTTTCTTTATTCATTGTTGTTGTTGTTTTTTTTTTTAAATCTATTTTGCTTTACTTCCTTTTCGGAAATTTTTCGTCGTTAAACATTTTTTTTAATTTTTTTTTATTTCTTTTATTTCGTTTCGCTCGACGAATTAATTATTATTTTTTATATTACGAGTCAGTCGATTGGTTTGTGGCCTACGCAAATTTTCGTCTCTCGCGAAAGACTTTATTTGTTTTTTTTTGTTTTGCTTTCTTTTTCTTTCCTTTTTTCGTTAATTGTTAATTGTTCGACGATGCTGTGAGGGTTCGATGGGCTCTGCATTGTAAGAGACTCGATCGAGTTGTTTCAGTCGCGACTCAATCGCTATCATCGTCCCCACGAATTATCTACATTCCTCATTTATACAGCAACAGTGGCACAGAGATTATTCGTTTGTTTTTTTTTTTTGTCTTTAAATTTTTTCACGACACCCTCTCATCGATCGATTCATGCGATCCACGTTTGACATTATTTTACATTTCTATATTTATCAATGACATCTACGTTCATTCATTCACTTATTTCATTTTTGTTTGTTTTTTTTTCAACTTTTTTTCGAAAAGTTTCTCAAAAATTTCAATGAATTTCTTTCATATCCCACAAACGTGCCGAATGACAAAAAGTTCAATCATTCACGATCATCAATGTATTCACGCTGATTCGTGATAAAAAAACTCGGTCGTAAAAAAAAAAAAAAAAAAAAAAAATTGCGAACATGGAATACCAATTTTTCCATTGTTTTTTCTTCTTTTTTCAAATCAATTATATATATTTCTATCTCTTGTTTTCATTTTCTTGTCGTATGTCGATGAAACTTTTATACAGATGCGAGAGTGAATTATTTTTTATTTCATATCATTTGTTCGAACATCAAAATTTTTCACCTTTACCGTTTTCCATAGCTTTTTCTTTCGTTCATTCATTTTTTATTTTTTTTTTCGTCTTGCTTGCTCCGAATCGTTTTGTTTGTTTTTTTTACGTATGGTTGAAGATGTACGTGTGATGAGAAAGAAAAAAATAAACTTGTTCACGACGAGCGACGAACGATAATGCGAATAAAAATTGCACGAGAGCGCACGCGCGTTATTCACACTGAGCTACATAATCAACGTGGTACAATTCCTTAATGTTATATAATTTACAAATTATCAACCGCTATAGCTATATGTACAAAGCACATCATTCGAACAATCGAAAGTTCGAAAACGGAAATGGAAAATAAAAAAGAATTTTAAAAAAATCGAGAGAAAAAAAAAGAAAAGAAAATTGTTTTGGCTTGGAGATTCGCGCATTTCAAAACTCCCGACAATTGTGTGTGTGTGTGTGTCTGTTATCGTTTTTTTTCCATATCTTCATTTCTCAAAGACAATTGAAATAGCAACGTTCTTGGCGTGATCGATTTTTTTCTCTTCTTTTTCGTTCGACGTTGAAAATAATCGAAATCGAATTTTAAAAAAAAGAAGAAAAAAAAATCTTCGTTGTTTCACACGCGAGACGAAGAAGGGCTGGGGGATTAACGTTTTTGTGTTTGTTTTTTTTTCTGAATATCGAAAAAATCGAAATTTGGTGATCGCGCGAAATTTTATTCTTTCTTTATGTTTTTCTTTTTAAATAAATAATATTGATCAGCCACAGCAATTCAGCAAGACATGGTCGAACGATCGAAAGTCCCTGACCGTCTTGCCGATTGGGAATAAACGTGAAAAAGAAAAAAAAACAACAAAAAAACAATAACCATCTCGTTCGATCGTCACATTCGTTGCGAAACGAAGAAACAATTAGTTTTTACAATCGTCGAAGATAATAATCTCACGAGTCATTCGCTACTCATTTCCGCCTACAAGTTTACATCTTCTCGTCTCACTTTGTATACATCACACGTTTTTTTTCGTAGTGTCGGCTTCTGTGTGTGTGGTTAAAAAAATTCTTTGAAACAAAAAAATTGATAATAAAATTTAAAAAAAACAAAAAATAAAGAAAAAGAAGAAACAAAAAACGATACACAAAGCCACGAATGCTTGTGCCATCACAAGCTCCGAAATTAATGAGTATCCATGTGTTACGCCTCGCAGAACCAAAGAAAAAAAAATCTCTTCCGCTCATCCGCAATAAAACAATTAAAATCCATCGGATTCGACATTGTCTCCCGAAACTTTTGGCCATTCTCGTGTGATCCATATTTCGTTTCTTCCACATGACCAATCGTCTCGGACTACGCGTCATTCCAATTTTTTTTCTTCTTTTCAAACTTTTAATTCTCATTATTTTTTTTCGCGTTTTTCTTTATTTTCTTTATTTTTTTCTTGCTCTCGTCTGTCGTTGTCGTTCTTGCTTCTTCAATCTTTTTTCGTACAAGAATCATGGCGTGCGACTTTGTCAATGCCCAGCCCCTAGTCCCATCCTGGACTTAGAAAAAAAAAAAAGAAACAAAAAAAAAAGAAATTTAAAAAATAATAAAAATAATAATTGCAATAATTTAAAAAAATAATATTAATCCGGGTTTTTTTTGTTTCGTTTTTTGTCTCTCGCTCTTTCTCTCTCTTTCTCTCTCTCGCCATTGCTATACAACGATATAGTTAGTAATACAGTTTTACATTGACCAGCGCACATACACAGACAGAATGTTTGTTGTTTTTTTTTCTTTTCTTTTTTCTCTCTCTCTTTCTCTATTTTCTTTTTTTTTTTTTCGAAATCGTATTTGTGGGTCCTCGATGAGAAACGCCCCATACGTATTCTTGGATTTTTTTTCATTTTTTTTTTTTTTCAATTTTTTTTTGTTAATTATCGTTTCGTTCAATTCGGCTTTGTCGAAACGGTGGGGGGCTACGACGCAATGTCGGACATGAGTTGGGCCAGCAAAGCCGGCTCCAATAAACCGTGAGTCTGTCCCATGCGTTCCAAATTTTGCACATCCTTGTCAACCGCTTCCAATGCACGTTCCAACTCCTCTTCCTCTTCTCTCGAGGGTTCGTACTCACCGTTTCGGCTTTCTGCGAAATCCAATTATTATTATTATTATTATTATTATTATTATTATTATTATTATTATTATTATTATTATTATTATTATTATTATTATTATTATTAACTGAAATTTATATTTAATCATGAGGCGACGAGGATATCGGTCATTGATAAGAGCCAATTGTCAGCCCTTGAAAAAATATTCAATCGTGGTCTACTTCGGAATGAATGAGTTTGTTCAATTATATTTGAATTAATGTCGTTATGAGAAAATTACAAATTTTTTATTGAGCTGCATCCAATATTATATAATGAATTATATATATCAGACTGTGTAGGAAAAAAAAACAATTTTATTCATTTTCTTCGGTTTTGCAGTCTCAAACGTTAGTGATTGGTGTAAAAATAATTCTACCGAAGAGTTCTTTTATTATTAAAAAATTGTCATTCTCATGTAAATTTTTGACTACTCGTACTTTGGGGGTCCCCTTTTGAAAAAAAAGTGTTTACGACTCAATGTAAGTGTATTCAAATATATCGAATATGCCAAAACATACTAAAACTTATCACATGTTCAATATTTATCAATGAAACTACTATAACTATATTTACAATACGTTGCAATATTTAGTGAATTAGATAAAATATTGAAAACACACTTGATACTCAACATATTTCGAACATGATGATACACATTGAAAAACATATATCGAATAATTTTTATCGACCGGTAATTCAATAATCCAAAAATACCATAAAATGAAAAAAAAAAAATAAAAATAAATAATAAATTTTAAATTAATAAAATAATAAATTTTTTTTTTTAAATTCATATTCGATACTGACAAAAGATCAATTACCAAGTCCCACGTTCCGCAAGCACCCCCTCCCCCCCAAAATAATAAAAAACCCCGGTTATCTCACCTATGAACAAATCGTTGAAAGCATCAGCCGGCAGATTGTTGAGAACATTGCCAAAATCGTGTTCGGCCGGATCGAGTGAGGCGAAAACTTCGTGATCGCCGAGTTCGACCTTGAGACCGGATCCCAAACCGAGAGGCGCGAGGGAACCCAATCCCAGACCCAAATTCAAACTCGTCGAATTCGACGTGCTCTGCGACACGTTCAAATTGTTCAAAGTTTTCGTATGATTAACATTGCTCGTTAACAATTGATTCGTATAATCATTGTCCGTATGTTCGCCGATGAAATGTTGTTTCGCATCGATTTTCGTGGATGGCGGTCGTTTGCGTTTTTTCGAACGGGTTTTGTTCTTCGGACGCACGACAATCGGCGACACGAGTTTTTTTCGTGATTTCTTTGGTTTGGATTCTTGACTCTTGCGATGATAATTGTCACGTTTTCGCGCGTGTTCGGGACACAATGGCAATTCGTGAGCAACGTCGAACACGGGTACGCAACATTGTGTGTTGTCGCTGAATTTGGCAGTGCAATGTTCGAACAACAATTGATCGGCGTTGAGCATTATGTGTCGGGAACAGTGACGAGTGCAGGGTAACGAAGTTTGTCGGCATCCATCGGCGCCGCAGGGTCCACCCACGAGCAAAGGTCCCGTGGTTATTTTGGCCATGCCCGATGGCAATTCCATGATCGTCATCGTCGTCGTCGTACCCGTCGTCGTTGTCGTTTCCGTCGATCGCGATCGTTTTTTCCAACCGCCCTCGAGCAAACAACGAGTTCTGTCGCGCAAACGCATCTCCGAATCCTGTCCGTCCTTGTGAAGTTGCACGAGACGTCGACGCAACTGCGATCGCAACAAATTCAAACGCGACGAACGATTCATCGAAGCGTCGGTCTCGCCGGCGTACCAATGACGCTGATAAATGCTCAATTCGTCGCCGCTGGATTCGCTGTCCGATATCTCGTCGCCGGCTCTCGGATAATACAACAACGTGTGATCGCGACTCCTTCTTCGGGTTTCCAATTGCTGCGGATCGTCATTATCGACGGATTGTTGAGAATTTCGTTGGATCGGCGCGGGTCGGTGGGGCGACGACTGTCGATGCTGCGACTGGTGGTAATGGGGATGATGATCGTGATGATCGGGTTGACGTTCCTTCTGGATTGGTCTTGTCGCGCTTGGGAATCTCATTTCTATGCTTCTGGATTCGGCTTCCGCGTCCGGTTCGCAATTCGTCGAGTTGGTCGAGTCTTCGCACATTGAGGTTATGCCGGAGGATTCGATCTTGACTCGTCGCTTTATGCATTTTCCTCTGGACTTGTTGTTCTTGACGATGGCTCGCGGCGCGTTCGGCTGCATCGACTTGACGTTCTTGGCCGCAGCTGCTGCCGCCGCGAACGGCTCCGGCTCGCTGAATATGTAGGGATCGACATCCTGACGCGACTCCGTTTTGAGCAGCGCCTTCAGACGATCCGAAAACTTCAGCTTACTGTCCATTGTCGGTATATCCAGATCGGGGACCTTCATCGATTGCTGATTCGTCTGCGCTTTGTTCAACCTGCATTCTCAAAGTCTCCGCGTCAATCCGACATGCCTCCCTTTCGACATTCGAGTGCTTTTTTTTTTCGTTTTTTTGAAATTTTTTTATCTTATCCACGATCGAGCCATTTGCCAATGCGGGTATCGAAATTTTGCGGTTATCTTAGTTTTCGGACGTAGTTTGGCAACTATTTCAACGATAATTTATTACGTTTCAGGTACTTTGGACTCGTACTATTCGATCGTGCTCTGCGCTAAGTACTAAGGAATGTCGTTGCATTAATGTTTTCAGCGTTGAAATATCTATTTCTTTTCAATATCAGAATCTCATAAAAAACATGAACCGAAGCAAAACTAACGGTTCAATAACCGTAAGATTTCGATAGTTTCAATCGTTCCACAGACTACATTCGCATCGACGATCGGTTTGCGCGACAAGATGAAAAAACCAAACCAAACAATTCTTGCCTCGCATATCGTATTCACTCCGAACCGGTGGTCATCGTAACTCCGACAATTGCTTGTTAGTTGCGAAGGGTCGCAACAGCCATATCACGAAATCGACGATAATCGATCATCAATCGTGTTTTTGTTAGCCTCATTAATCTTTTCGTTGTTGTTGTTGTTGTTGTTGTTGCTTTTTCGAATCTTCGACCATTGACAAGTGAACCAGCACCAGTCGATTCGCTTATTGCAAATGTTAGGTTATGTTGATACGTTCGATGTTGACCGTTTGAACGCGACAACGCTTGACATTGCGAACTCGATGAACCTTCGCGACTGTCACCGAACTCTCGCAAAAAAAAAAACGTGACACAAAGTCGATCACGATTGTTTTTTTTTCCAATTTTTTTTTACGTCGTTGGCAACGCAAAATCGTGGATTAATCACGCGTCACGAAAGTTTTGTGAGGTTTGGAACTCGAACCGACCACACACTCACACAGCCTAACGTTGCAGGAACACGGACAGAAAAAAAAAACAATTTTCAATTATTATTTTTTGTTTTTTTTTTTTAATCGTTAATCAACGGCAAACGAGCGACGAATTTGTGTGTCGCAACGACGAACCTCGTTATTTATCGTCACGACGTTATCACGACCAATCCGTCGTTGAATAGTCAATTGATTACAATTATATGTCGATAATAACATTAGAAAGACATGTCAGATGGTTGAGGCAGCAAGATGGCGGCCGAAGCACACAAACGCACACACACACGCACACACTTGCCGAGCGTGCGAAAAATCCCTGAATCGGCGATTATGCCGCAAGAGCGACCAACATAAAAACACTGTTCACCTGCCATCGCGAGAATAAAAAAAAAAAAACTTTGCACACTTTCATGCAGAGACGCGGTCACTTGACCGGCAAAATTCATTCGCCATTTTCACTTCTCCGATCAATTATCCGCGACATCTGTCGTCTATTTTTATCAACGAAAAATTATTCATTGGCCAACATAACCTAACACCATTCGCGAATTTTATGAACCGATGGTTATTTCTTTTTTTTTTCTTCAGACGCGGTCGATGACACTTCTAACGGTCAATTACCGCGGGTCAATTAACACGAGATAATAACCAGCGACTGGACCCGCCACCGTGTGACCATAGTCGCGATTATTATTTCGCCAAACGATAATTAATTTGCTCGGCACAAGTGAATTCAATAATCAAAACGACTTATTCCATTGTTTTTTTTTTAAATAACATTATTTCGTAATCTCACTTATTACGCTAACATTGAAATTACCAAAATGTTAACGAGCATTTTAAAAATAATAATTCACGTGAATAATTGATAATTATCACAGATACGTTGTATAATTATATAATAATTATAACATAATGTTATAAAATGTAACAATTATATCGATCGTCGTATCACAATCAATCGTGATTTTATTAGATGATAAAAAAAATAATTATTTCAAATGGAAATATTATTAATATGGAAATTTAAACTATCGTCGTTGGAACGTAAAAAAAAAATCATATTCAAGAAACGATAAGAATAAAAAAAAAGTTTTTGTTTTTTTTAACGGTGGGAAAGGTCATGCGATTGAAACACGTAAATATGTTATTGCGAATATTAATATCTTTCAACAAGACCTTATACAACAAATTGTGTAAACAAGACACACACTCGTACAAGCCCATTGGTGGAGCTCGTTTATCGGTGAAGTTTCGAACCGTTCGTCCTGCTCACACCGACTCGTTATTATTAATTAATTTTTTTTTCTTCTTCTTTTCTTTCTTTTCTTTTCTTTCTGTTATTTTTTTTTTCCTTTTCAATACGCACAGTACAATATGCAATGGACCTACTGGAACAATGACGGCTTAAGATTTATAAATTCAGTCACAGCTCCGGCAAAAGGCTCTCTCGCTCGCGCCCAACTGCGATTGCTTTTTTTTTGTTTTGTTCTTTTTTTTAATTCGCGTTTTCGCAAAAAAAAACCCACAATCGACTGTCTCGGCAAAAGCTTCGAAAAACCATCTGCGTAAATCGTTTACGTAATTGCAACGTTATGCTAAAAAAAAAAAACATCACTGTATGAAAATTTGTTTTCATATTTTCATTCAATCCACGCGCGCTTCGTTCTCTTTCGTGCGGTGAAAAAAAATATAAGACAAAACTAAACAAAATTAAAAAAAAACAAAAAAAGTACTCTTGACCATTTCAATCAAACAACAGATAGAGAAAAAAACGTTTAACGCGAATAATCTCCCCCCCCCCCCGTCCCTCTTGCCCAGAAAAAAAATATATCTATATATGCATCGGAGAAAGTGGAATGAACGAAAAAAAATGAAAATTGTGAGAAAATGAAATGCGAAGCTGTTAATCATTTTGGTATGAGTGTCTCGTTGACCTGGACAAAAAAAACCGTCGTCGACGACGATTACGCGTTTCACAGGCATGCACAATATTCGCCATCAGTGTTTTTTTTCGTTTTCAAGTCTTTTTTTTCTATCAATTCATTTCATTTTTTTAAATTTGTTTTTTATAATTGACCCTCGTAGAACAACGACGTTATTTATTTGTTTTATTTCTTTTTCATTTTTCATTACGTCCACTCGTGTCGAATCCAAAGTTCGGTCAGCGACGAAGTTCGAGAGGGTTGAGGACCGTGGTGGTATTTTTTTTTCTCTCTCTCTCTTTTTCTTAAAATCTTTTTTGTGTTTTTTTTTTGTGTTTTCCATTTTTTTTCTCGTGTATATTGTTGCTTGACTCCTTTTACGTATTTTTGTCTCTCTCTCTCTTTTTTTTCATACTTCAAAACGTCGAGAAAAATGTATTTTTATTATTTTTTTTTCCTCAAAATCGTTCGTTTGAAATTGCAAAACGGTAAGTTAGTTAATTTGTCGAAGACACGGGGTGGGGGGTTGGGGGGGGCAAGTACGGGGTCGATGAATATTTACATTCAAACGGACGATCTCCTCTGGGGTTTACGTCCCTTGACGACGCTCGGTCGGCCCTTGATAAAACCTTTCTTTTGTCGCGCCGTCTGAAACATCAATGTCCGATCCCCCACAACTTCAACAACGTTTGCAGATTCAACGTAATCGGTTGATCGTTAAAAAATGGCAAACGATACGTGGGACGATAACAAATGACAATATTTCATAATTTTTTTCCTTCGTAATTTCCTTTTTTTTTTTTTTTGTCTTTTCAAATAAATGATCCATTGAAAATTCGTCCCATCAAATCGTCCCGTGGAACATTCTACTCACCTTTTTGCTGTAGTACTTGCTCGTTGGTCGTACGATCGAACGTCCGGTTATTGGAATTCTCGGACGATTGAATTCGTCCGGTTTTTTAACCCTGTGGGACGAAAAATAAATAAATAAATATGTATATATTTCTTTGAAACGAGAAAAATTGGGAATTGAAAAGCAAAAAAAAAATAAAAGTGGTCAAAAGCGTTTTGGGCACGACACGTGATAGGGTTCTGTAGCCGTTGTCACTAATATTCTTTTCGACTTTTTACAATACACATGAAGAGCTAATTTCATAATGACGAAAGAGCTATTCCACAATAAAAAGTCGTACGTGTAACTTGTAATGATTTATAAAAAGTTGCAATTTAAAACTTGCAATTTGCTTCACTCTGAAGCGTAGGTAGGTGAACGAAGATTCCTCTATGAGAAAGCATTTTGTTTTTTAAATTTTTAATTATTTGGCTCATTGGGGAAGCTTCGTTCACTACGAACGATTTGGAGAAAGCAAATCGCAAGTTTCAACTTCCAGTTTGTTTTGATATTTAAATATTCATCAGTGAGTGTAGTAAAATTTCGAAGACTCCTCGGATTGAAACGTGTGAGCGGATATTCAACAAATTTGAGGGGATATATCTAACGAAATATCGATTATTATTATTATTATTATTATTATTATTATTATTATTATTATTATTATTATTATTATTATTATTATTATTATTATTATTATTATTATTATTATTATTATTATTATTATTATTATTATTATTATTATTATTATTACATTTTCAAAAAGAAGACTTATTCAAAAGTATTTTCGGAAAATCGCATTAAGGCGGCTGAGTCACCTAAAAAGTTGGAGTTTTTTTTTCGTGACACGATCAATCCAAATTTAAAATCGATTTTACCTTTAAAAAATGCGGTAATTATTTACTTTCACGATTTTTCCGAATTTCGATCGTATTTTCGAATTTCTTTTTCGAGGATGTACGTTTGGTCATATAGACGAAGAATCAGGCGAGGAAGGTCGGAAAATGTTATGGGAAATATATTTTTTTACGTTTATTCGAAATTTTATTTGTTCTTGGGTTCTGGAGTTGCTTTCCCGTTCCCTGGAGTTACTTATGTATTATATACATAAGTCTGTGTGTAGTAAAGTAAATAATTACCAAAAATGCCTATACTCAGCTATCGGTTAAAAATTGTAGTCTACAACTCACTCGATCCACACGCGTAAACTTTGTCAAAACTTTTTGAACGCGTTTATCTCAAAAATACTTTTTTTTTTTAATCGGTGATCAAGTTATCTCGAGAATCACTGGACCGATTTTGTTCAAATTTGCACGACTTTTGAAAAAAAAAACATTCTCCAGAGATTAAAAAAAGCTTTTCCGAAAAAAAATCGTTGTTCTCGCTTTATTTATAAAAAAACTAACAAAAAATGAGGTAAAGAACGTAAAAAAAACGTTCAAATGTTTGCTATTTGCCAAAAAAAAAAAACCTTCGTTACTCTCAAAGCTATTAACACTTCAAAAACGATGAGCAATGATCCTCTTTTTCATTTCCACATACGATAAAAAATTAATTTATCACAATTTACCTGTAAACACGAACGAGCCAATGTTCGGTCGTGTAAGCTTCCTCCAGATACGTGAGTTTGAAATTTTTGTTTCCAATTTCGGTGTTGCGAGTACGATCGTAACCGGCGGGTGTGCGATAATCCACGACGACCTCACCGAAACGATAATAACTCAATTTGTACATCAACGAATTCAACAGAGTCGGCGAACCTTCGGAATCAACGCGAAATTCACCGCGTTCCGTGAAATAATCGCTCTCTCGAATGTCCTGAGGATGTTCGCCCTCGGCTATTCTGACCATCCACAAAAATTTGTTAATATCGTCGCCCGAATAACCGATCATACCCCCGAATATGACTAGAACGTAATCGACGTCGAGTGACGTCATTATTTCGTAAGCCGCGCTCTCGTTCGAACTCATGGCTTTTCCCACCAATGCTATGTGCGAATTGTTCCACGTGTTATTGTCAACCAGTGTCGTTCTGCGAAAGAAAAATAATTTATTTTTTTTTAAACTTTTTTTTTAAATACCCAAAACAAATTTTTTAAAAATTAATTACCAATAAAATCATTACCGGAAAAATAGGTGAATTTTCGGGAATTATTATCTCAAAAACTATTGGTCCGATTGAATTTGAGTTGGTTTTGTTCGAAGGTATATACATTGAAATATGCTGACGAATTTTCGTTTGAATGTATAGTAAATGGGAGCGCTGTTATTCTCGCCGGCGTAAAATAACTTTTTCAATGTCGGTTTCCACGTTTTTTTAGATAACGGATTGACCGATTACCTTAAAATTTGGACGCAATATGCACGGATAGGTGATGAAGTTCGGCACGTAGGATTCTTTTTTCAAACTGATTTATATATTTTTTTTATCGAGCAACAAAGGTCGTAAATTGAGGTTTAAAAGTGAATTTCAACTTCAATCGAGCGCCATTTTGTGACAAAAAAAAAAATCCCACGTGCCGAACAGCTCAAGAAGTTTAAATTTTAAGAATCTTCTTGAAATTTTTGGTTTCAGACCAACCGGCTGCCGGAAAAAGTGGGAACCGCCACACCGTGCCGACGACAAAGTTATTTTACGCCAGCCGGGATAACAGCGCCCCCATTCACTATACATTCGAACGAAAAATTCGTCAACATACCTCAATGTCTATACCTTCAAACAAAACCAACTTAAATTCAATCGGACGAATAGTTTTTCAGATAGGAATTCCCAAAATTCACATATTTTTTCGGCAATTTAAGGTATCACACAAACTGTAAGATTCAAAGCAAGCCTAAGATATACCATCTCCTGATTGAGGTACGTAGTACTTTGATGTGGCAACGTCGCGTGTTATGATGTCAATTAGAGAGAGAAGATGGGAAACAAATGCGCAACGTTGCCAAGTCTACTGAATCACGACCAACTCCTCATATAAACTGCATTTTCCCGATGTTCATTTGCTTATCATTATCATCACAGTCTCCTGATCCCTACTGTCAAGTGCCCAAAATGTTCCCCGAATATTCAACTTGCAGCTCAAGTGTTTTCATTAAAATCTGACGAGGACTTTTTGTATAATATCAAATTGAGCGTGATTCTCCATAAGGCTCCATGTTAAACGTGTGAAAATAAAAGTGTCGATATATTTTTTCTCGCGCTCCGGAAAGCCATAAAAATTTAACCGAACCTTTTTCTTATCAATACCTATAAGTACGCCGAGTTTCATGAAAATCTGACGAGGAACTCTCTTATGGGGGGGGGGGGGGGGGGGGTACTTATATGCCTCAAAATAATTCACCTGTTAGCCATGCCGGCAATCTGATAACCGTAGTCCCACCAGCTCATCACTCTGGCGTCTGTGGGAGTGTTCTGCGACAGCCAGTAGTAAGCTTCGCGAAAATCATCGAGTATGCTACGTCCACCGTCGCTCGTGTAAGACGCTAATACGATCGACGGACTGGAATAAGCGTTACTCGTCACCCAAGTGCAATGCACGGTGAACATCATCAGAAGCATGAGAATACCAATGGCCACGCCGTTACGTAAATTCGATCCCAAACCGTCCCCATTGCCCTTCGGTCTCTCGTGCTTCATTCTTCGCAATTTTCCGGCTTTGTCGTAGAGTCCACTGCCCGGGCTGCGTTCGCGTTCCTCCTCGCTTCCCTCCTCGCTGCCATCGCCCGTTTCGCGATCACCGCTCTCACGATCTTCCTCCTTGAGATACAACTCCAGAAGACCGCTGAACGCGATACCCGACAACATGCACACGACCGGGGTCAGGGTGAGCATCAGACGGACCATCACACCCGCGAAGTAAACCGCGCTTATCGCGTAAAGGATCACTGTAATTTTTTTTTTTTAATAAATTTTTTCATTACAAATATTGTACATCGGAATATTGAGATATTTTTATTTATCAATTCGACCAAGTGGTGAAAAATAGAAAAGTGCACATCAATGGATGACCTTCTAAGACACACAAACTGTCATTTGTCAAAGACAACGGAATTATTTAATGTTATGTTGATAACAGCTTATAATTAAAAAAAAAAATTTTTTTAAATTATTAATAGCTGACTCGGAAAACGTTGTTTTCTGCCATCTAAATTGATTTCTGGTGAATATTTTGATTGGGTCGAAAAATTTTCGTTGGGACCAGGGACGGGCATCCATTCAATAAAAATGTATTTTAAATAATTTTTTAAACAAATAACTGTGATTAATTATCATGTGTAAATCAATATTTTCATATTTCCGTAATAATTATCACCAATTTACGTTGATTATTATTTTCTGATGAATGTAAATATTTGATGAATCCATTAAAATCCATTATCATTTGGTTTAGAAAGTATTTGAAATATATTTTCATTGAATGAATGCCCATCCCTGGTTGGGACATCGACCAAAAAAGTCGTTGAGTTCAAACTTTGAAATAAATATAGCATTTTTTTTCAAGTCCATGAAAAGCTCTGTTGTTTTTTTTTTTTTTGCTCAAAAATATAATATCTCAAAAGTAAAACGGCGTAAGATTTTTTAACAAAGATTTTTTCGTGAATTTTTTTCTTGTCGTGTTTTGACTACTTTAAAGTCGTGAAGAGAAGACAATGACTATCGGATTATTTCGAAAACATGTTAAATTGAAGTTTGGCGCAAGATTTAAGTCGATAATCGGGTGAAATTTTGAGTTTATAGATATTTCTTTATGCCAAATCTTTAAAAAAAAACTAAAAAAAAATGTAAAAAAAAATTAAAAAAAAACATTTCTTTATAGGGACACCCTAATCACCTAGCGGTATAAAATATACTTCACGATCTATTATAATATAATATCTCAAGAGTAAAACGGCGTAAGACTTCTTCAACATATGACAAAAATTAAATTTTCCCCGATTTTTTCTTGTGTAAAAAAAAGTCGGATTTCTTTATCGATAGATATTAATTTATTTCAGTTGTAGAGCAATTTGCTATTATTTTTCATACATAGGATTCACTGATTTTACAATAGGAGATAAATGTATCATAAATAAGCAGACTATTCGTTAAAAATATTCATCAATGTTACGGATAGAGAAATATTCGTTAATTTTAGATCTAGAAACTTTAAAAAAATTTATTTTCCGCATAGATGAGCATTCATTGATTTTACAAATAAAGATAAATATAGATCAGAGATAATCGGAATATTCGTTCGAAAAAATTCATCAATGTTAGAAAAAATAAATATTCATCAATTTTAAAAATGTAGAATCATTGATTTGTTCTTCACAAAAAGTTGTGTATTAATTTACACGAATAGAAAAATATTCATCGATTTAACGAAATGTAGAGCAATAAATTCTAAACAAGCAATTCTAACAAAAAAAAAAAAAAAACGGACAATAAGAATCTTACCGAAAACACGTTCGTCGTTGATGCGTTTGATGCAGTACCACAGTCCGACGGGAAACGTGGTAACGAGTATGTGGAGATCGAAGAAGAAGCTGAACCACGTCGTGGGTTGATGTTCGGACACCGAAGCGATGATGGGAATGTGAATTTTTGCGTAACCGGTGTCCCAAAGACTGTAAAACCTGCCGCTCCAAGGAGCCACCACGCCGGCGTAGGTCAATGCGACGAGAATGAAAAGTAGAACGGCGGCGGTGGCCGCGACCACACCGCCGAAGTACTTCATTTCGGTCTTGGTAAGAAACGTGCGAATGTATCTGAGAGCGGCGACGAATATGATAAGACCGAAAACGCCGCCGGCTGCCATGTGTTCCGAAGTGCGAATGGGTTGAAAACCGACGAACGGTATTTGCATGCTCAACAACAATCCGAGTATGTAAAAAGTTGTGTAACTCGTGAACAAACGATTGCTGTAACGATTCATCACGAGAAGGACAAAAACGTGAAACGGAATGAGATTGATGATGAAAACATAACCTCCCCAAGCGGACACCATGTAGAAGTAAGAAAGCGCGGTCATGGCAGCCCAAAATATCGATCCCGTCTTCACAGATTTCACCCAAAGATAGTAAGTTATTTGCAACGCGAATATGGCGATACCCTCGTTGTCGTAACTGCCCGCCACCGATCTCGATATGTAACCCGGAACGATGGCTATGAAACAAGCGGCGAGAAGACCAGCTCCGGCGCTCCACAATTCCTTGGTCAGGAGATAAGTGGAAATGGCGGTCAAACCGCTGAACACCGGCGCCAAAAAGACGCATATGTCTCTTATGTGAACGGGTATGTTCAACGAATGAAGAATGTAATGTATCGATCCCGACGTTATCATCAGACCGGGATAAACCGTACCGCCGACTATTCTACCCAACGGATACCAAGCTCGTTCGTCGAACCAATTCAAGAAATTGTAAAAACCATGTTGAACCATGTACGCCGTGGCTCTGTAGTTGAACCTGTCGAACAGACAAACGTTATCATCGATTGAGATACAAAATTATTGTTTGCTCACAATTTTCTAACAAACGACGATTGTAATTCGATTATCGTAATTGCATTTGTGACCGACAAGCGTGTTACAAGACAGACAGATGAAACTATCTTTGCTACATAATTTCGATAAACACCAAAAATTTTCGTTAATCACAAGGAACAAAAAAAAAATTTCAAATAAATAAAAATTTAAAATTTTTAAAATTATTATTATTTTTTTTTTTTCAAACTTTACCATGGATCGAACTCGTGGATGATACTTTCAAATCGTATAACGGCGAACAAACGTGATGCAAATCCGGATATCCAAGCGAGCAAAAGTATCGTGAATGTTAATAGCGAACTGAAACCGGTCGCGTTTGTAAGCGTGGACGATTTCATTTGCTTGGCCGATGGCTTCTTGTCCGGAAACATGACTTTCTTCGTGTACGGCGTTGTCGACGTTTTGTTTTGCATCGTTGAAAAACGGCTGTTTTGTCGCGAAGACAATTTCGTTTTTTTGTTTTTTTTGTTTCTTCCGTCGATCACGAAAGTGAAAAAAAATTTATTTTCCGATCTCGAAATTATTTTCACGAGTAAAATAATTTGCCCATTGCCGAACGTACGACACGACCCATCACCCGTGCGACACGTAGCACATATAATCGTAACACACGATTATATATCGCGACCACGACTGCTCCTGCTGCTGACGACTACACACAGGCCCCTCGTTTTTCTTACGATTTACGTCCACCTAGGCTGGAACGACACGTCAAAAGCCGGCTGCAGGACGGCCAATGGGAAAAAATTATTTGTCCCCATAATCCCTGTGATCCCATTTTAGGTTAACCCTAGCCACGTGCATGCGCTGAGTTCAATTGACGCTCGATAACGTGACGGCGAACGCTAATGCAGGAATCTATACCATGCGCAGTAGATATTTTCCTCCTGTCTTACCGACAGCCGATATGGCGTTCGGTCTTGTGTTTGAAAAAACGCGGGATGGTGGAAAGGATAATAATATTCGTGTCTCTGATAGATGCGCCGCATGTTTAGGCCATGTGCTAGTCTCGGTCGGTAACACGAAACTGTAAACCATTGTTCTCGGCCAAAATTGTTAATTGCGACGAAACTCGAGAACGTTTGACTGGGTCTGAAGATTCCGCAGACAACCGTTCTCGTCTTTTATCCAGTTTCTCAATCATGTGGAAGAACGATGCGTTTCGAAGATTCAGCTATCTCCCTCTAACTTGGAGCAATCCGGGAGAGAAGGACGATAGGTAGCACATCGTCAAGTGCTGTTGGGGAGAAGTGGAATCTGCGAGCACGCAATAAACGGCTGTGACTGACTGATAAGTATTCACACAGCTTTATGAGTGGGATAACCGCTTTTATAAATAGCAAGAGAGAGAGAGAGAGAGAGAGAGAGAGAGAGAGAGAGAGAGAGAGAGAGAGAGAGAGATCGAAAGACTCTCCTGCTACTTTTGAAAGCGTTTATCCCGGTCATAAAGTTTTGAATACTTATCAGTCTCTCCAACCTCCCTATAGAATACAAAGTGCGCAAAAGAGAGAGCGCATTGTAATGCATGAGGAAAATCGAACGCATTCTTATAGTCTGAATACATGTTTCGACTCTTATATGTATATTAGACGTAGAAAAAAAAAATGCACACATCTTTCTGCCTTTTCGGATGTAAGGTTCGAAAGAAAAGAATAAACAGTAAAACTTTCGAAAAGGATTGAGGATCAAGGCCAAACTTGTTCAACCAAATTCTGCTGAAAAAATGTTTTTGTGACGCATTCCCATTAATATTCCCCAGTTTCTTGTGTTGCATGTAACGGTTGGAAAAAAAAGAATTACTTTGCCACACTTTGGAATAAGTAACAAAGGAGATTTCGATTATTCATAATTTTGGAAATTCATTGGAAAATTCCAATTCATCGGAAATCCTTTGGAAATTCATTGGAAAATTCCAATTCATTGGAAATCGTTTGGAAATTCATTGGAAAACGATCGATATCTGTGATAGATTGACAAATAATTACAATCAAATATTGATTGGTTTGAAAAAATGTTACAATAAAATTTCCAATCGACTTTCGAATTTTATGTTAAAATTTATACTATTCAAATTTAAGAACAAAATTATCATCACGTATTTTACCACCCATTAAAATTTTCCAGTCCTAGAAACGTAACGATACGATATGCACGGATTTATGAAACGCACGGTCGTAAATGAGCAGCCTCGTGAATTATTAAAAATGTGAAATTTTTTTTATTTAATACAAAAAAAAAACAAAAAAAAATCGTCTTAACACAATACGTTGGAGAATAATCGATGGAGAGATATACGATATAATAAAATAGATCTCTGTGAATAATACCTGTAATCAACAATATCGTCGAATGCCCCCGTTTATCTCTTAACCGTAAGAGTAGAAAAAAAAAAGAAATCAAAATAATCTCATAATTCGGATCGTCGAAATTCGTCGAAATTTCTCACTTTTACGAATCACACGAAACGTTGAATAGATTCGTGATCCTGAACTCGGTGTAAGCTGTGCAAATTTTCCCACCACAGTGGCAATCGGTGTTTCAGAATCAATTGAAACCACGGTGTGAGTGGGGCATCGACGTTTTTCACAAATTCTTGTATCGAATTTTTCGATATCCAACGAATTTCGCTCACCTCGTCCGGATTCGGATCGACGGTTAATTCGTTTTTTTGCAAAAACAGAACGTAGTCTATCTCGTGTTCGCCCCATTTGCCATCGCCCGTCGAATGATAATGAATTCTCGTGAGATACGAAAAATCTTGAACGTCGACTTGAGACGTGGGTATTCCCAATTCGTAATTCAATCGTCTCTGGGCAGCTTTTTTCACGCCCAGAGCTTGATTCTCATCCGTTTCGCCGGGTACTTCGATCAGAGGATGACTGCAACAGGTGTTCGTGTAGTAACCCGGAAATGTGATCTGCAACATTTGTTTTTTTTCAACGATTGATTCGTGAAAAAAAATTGTGCAAAGCACGAACGAAAGTTTTATCCTGAATTTTTTGTTAATTGAAAAAATTCTCACGTGATAATTAACAGGATAAACATTGTTTAATATCCGTAAATGTTATCATCGATGGCAAAACCGTCGCTCTAGAAATTTTCATAAAACGATTTCCACCCGTGTCCCAAAAAGAAAACGATAGCCGCAAGTTTGAGGTCCGAAAAAAAAAGGTCAAACCTTGGACGGAGCTCGTTTCTGAAGCAAAAGATTGTCGCGGCCGTCGAACAGAAAAACGCTGAAGGCTCGGTGAAGCGGCACGCGACCCTCGTCGTTGACCTGGTGACAGTGCCTCTTGGAAGCTTCGCCCTGCGGTCTGTCCGATTCGTCCACCAATATGCATCTCTCGTCCAGGGCCGCTTCTTGCAGTCTCGTCGCTACGTTCGGTCTCGCCGTTTTACATGCCGACGATGAAATCGTTCTAACCGCACCGACGAATTGGCCACTCGTTTTCAGAATCGCGTCGAAAAACATTGTCATCGTCGAAAACTCGTTGACGATGCTCTCGTTGAAGTTAAACAATATTTGTGAAAAAAAAAATTAAAACAATGAAAGAGTAATTTGAGGTTATGAAGATTACCCGAGGTTCACGTCGTGCGAATCGTCGTGGCAATCCTTTCGCCAAGACGACGAATTGACGATTGTTGACGGAATTGACGATAATTCGTCGAGCGCACCTTTCGGCGAAACGGAGTCGAGTCTCGATGTGACCTTGAATGGGTAACCCCACTTCGCTGCTGCCCCGTCGCAGCGACTGTTGTGCTGAAAAATCAGTGAAAACTATTTCTCATCCGAGCTCATTTCATTCAATTCCATTGTCCCCCCCCCGCCCCCCCCCCGCTCCGCCGACCATCGTGGGGAAATACTTTTTGCATCGACGTATTTTCGAGGTTATGAACAGTTTCGAATGTTTTGAACGATCTCGTCTACATTGTCGGTTAACCGATGACCCCGATGATAATATCCTGACAATAACGTACAACGTACGTAAGCCGTAAAAAAAAATTGCATCTTTCTACGCATCACAAAGCTTCTCGAGTTGGTCGTAAAAAAAAATAATCCGGAGCGCCACGGGTTGTTCGAAGATCGTAACGTTGACTGGTGTGTGTGAGATTTTACGAGCGAAGGATTATGTAGCGAAACGGGTACCGGTTTTGTTGATTATTCATTTTTTCTTATTTCGAGTGTTGGCATGGAATCATGGAAATGTTTCTTTTTTTTGCGATGATTATCATAGCATCGTAAGAAGGTATAATCTTCTTACCGACAGACTACACTTCGTGTGTGAACCTCCATACCGACAGCGAGTTATCGACGATCGACGTAGCAGTTTCGTGCCATAAGTCGGTTCACAGTTGATTCACGTAACCGTACGTTGCTTAGCTTGCCGACTGTAAATTTTGCGATACCGATGGATGATACTGCACGATAGTGGCGGGATGGTGGCAGTTCGAAGTTTTGCTCCAGTCGCTTTACGCGAGTTCAGAAACCTCCGTGATAGGAAAATTAATGATAATCAATGCTCGTTGAATCGCGTAAAGCGATTGGAGCACATGAAAAATAAAAAATCAAACTAAAAAAAAAGCTATTAATAAAATCGGTAAAATTACCTATCACCGATTACCGATCTCACAATATAAAAAATACCAAAAATTCGTTCCGTATTCAGAATTTGGGGAAATTTTGAAAACTAAAATAACGCGTGCATTTTTTGGGAAAAAAAAATATTTTTGCATATTTTGCCCTGAAACGGACGTTCAACTTGCTCAATAAAATCTAAATTAATTTTTCTCTGTAAGGCCATAAAAAGACGCACATTTTTGTTTTTCACAAATGTAAATACGTCAAATTCTGCCAAAGCTACAGCTATTTGAATGGAAAAATAAAAAAAAAAGTTAATTAACGAGAAAAACTTTAGAACACTTTTTTAAAATTTCGGCGATCGGTAAATGTATATTTCAATAAAATAACTCAATTCTTTAGTATTATTTGTGGAAATTTTTTTTTACTGGCTGAAGTGATGTGGAATGCCTCACACACACACACATATATATATGAGTTATGAGTGAAACTTGAATATATATATCGATTGCATAAGTCAAGACACTAGAATTTGAGAATGCACGGTTCGAACGCCGATGCATAAATTTGTACCGTATCGCGATGCATTATAAATAAATATTTGCAAGTATCGGACAGTCTCAGCGAGAGATTTACGCTCGGCCGAGTCCAAGCCGAATAGCCCTCCATCGTTATTTTACGTAATTTAATAAGTTCACGTAATACAGTCGGTATAGCGAGAATGGAAACAACAATTTCTAGCATTCCACTCTATTTATTTTTTTCTTCTTTTTCTTCGAAGGCAAACGTACGCCGATCTGTCGGAAAACTCGTCTGAACCCGTCGTTACTCGCTCGCATCGGTGAAATATCCGTTTTGAAGCACGACGAAAAAAAAAATGTGACAATGGTTTTCCCGAATTTTTTCGTTTTTCCATCACATCACATATTTTTATCCATCTGATCAGTTCCCGATTCATATTAAAAAGTTGAAGGGGAAGGGGGGGGGGTCATTTGAACCAGGCAGGAATTCCAATCAGTAGCCATTTTGAAACCAAGGACGGAAGCAGCGTCCATTCCATCCCTGAGTTTCTCTCATTTCCCGACTTTCGAGCTTTCCCACGCGTGAACCATCAATGTTAGATATATGCCGTCACGGACATTTTTGTAGGAAATTTAATTCTCTGCAACATTGTTCATGTGAACTTTTGGTCCATATAGCGTTGTTTGGCCAGCGTTTCGACAGGAAGATAAAAATGTATTGATTTTTTATTGTTTTCATTTTTTCTTGCAACAATTCAAAGGGTTACGCACCCTTGGAATTTTTATAACGTTATCAACGCCTTTTGAAAGATTTTTGCGCTAATTGAAAACTTCTTTCAGTTAATGAGGTACGCAACTATGTCTATATATATATATACGTGTTCTGAATTTTCGACCGTTCTGAAGCATTGCCATTCGAAACATTGCCCGTTCGAAATGTATTGACCCTTCTGAACTTTGCTCGTTCTCAATTTTGAGCCCCACCCAAGGTTAAAGTTGGCGTTGGATCGGTTTGACCTACGATTTCAGGAATCGGTTGAATTATCATTCCTGCGCGCATTTTTGAGGCAAGGTAAGTTCTGGAATTTTCATATTTCTGTAATTGCAGTAGTACACCGAAACATGTGGGGCGAAACCCTTCTATCCCCCGATGTGGTCGATGATTTATTTTTTTAGTATCTTCTGGAACACTAATTTTTTTTTTCTAAATCAAGAGGCAACTGCTAATTTCCTCGTTTCCAATTTGATGACTTTTTTTCATAAAATCGGAGTGGACATCGTGTTCCTAATATTTTTGTTTTTTTTTAAATCTAAATTTTGAAAAAAATTTGATTATTTCAGGAATTTAAATGTAGGTAAATGGTTTCCTATTGAAATAAAAAAGAAAAAAGGAAATTATCTCGAAAAAAATCGATATTTCGGAGGTATTTCGAGAAAATACAAACAGGGCTATGGCGGATACTTCAGGAAAGAAATATCAAGTGTGCAAAAAGATGGGCCTGTTTAAAAATGAACGGGGCGGAGATGGAGGGAATAATAAAGGAAGAAAAAAAAGAAAAAAAAGTCAGATAACTCGAAAGGCTAGCTAAGTTGTATCGCAGTACATAAGTAAGTATGCAATTTTCATCAAAATTGTGCACAAATAATAAGTCGATTTGATCGATTGACAAAGAGCGTTTCAGAAATCCCGTTCAATTCCCACTATCCTGATAATACAAATAAAAAACAATTTTTCAAGTTTTCCAAAAAACTAAAAAAAAAAATTGTGCACAAGTCAAAGTCGATTTGGTCGATTGACAAAGAGCGTTCCAGAAATCCCGTTCAATTCCCACCATCCTGATAATACAAATAAGAAACAATTTTTCAAGTTTTCCAAAAAACTAAAAAAAAATTGTGCACACGTAAAAGTCGATTTGATCGATTGACAAAGAGCGTTTCAGAAATCCCGTTCAATTCCCACCATCATGATAATACAAATAAAAAACAATTTTTCAAGTTTTCCAAAAAACTAAAAAAAAAATTGTGCACAAATAAAAGTCGATATGATCGATTGATAAAGAGAGCGTTTCAGAAATCCCGTTGAATTCCGGTCAGATTGATAATACAGATAAAAATATACATACGCAGACATGCTCGAGACTCGATATATATATATATATATACATATATACATATATATTCATATATATTTCTATAAACTTGATGGTGCTTTTTATTGTTTTTGTATCAAGTACCGTTGTATTAACGGTGCTCGATAGGACGTTGGAATTCGATAACGATGGTTAATCGGTTCACCATTTAATGGGAACACCTGGGGCGCGGAGCGGGGCGGGGGGAGAAGTGGAGGGCCGCATTTACCGTCGCAAACTGCTTTCTACGCGTTATATGTATATCTGCATACGGTTTGTCTATGCGTCTCGACCAGATAGGATACCATTGCGGTGTACAACAGGAACGTGTGACCGAACGTGCGACAGCCCCCTCGGTGCGCACTCGCTCCCTTTCGCAGACGCAGTCAAATGAAAGACTCGACTGTGCCACGACAACACGCCCGGCTTATATTCAAACCGGCCACGCAGGCCCGGATGAAATAAAGAAAAAAATAATGAAAATAAATTTAGAAGAAACAGAAAAAAAAAGAAAAGAAAAAATAAGAAGGAAAAAAAAAACAGGAGATAGACGTTATAGCGTTAGCGTTAGGTGGGAGGAATTTTTCGTACGACCCCCGCAACCACACCGGACGAATAATAAGCTTTCACTTTCCACGGGTTTAACGAGAGACGGGAAATAATGGTTCGAAGCAAGTTCATATGCAGACCATGCGAACAACACACTCGCGAGATATACCGACGAAAGAAAAAAAAATAAAAAAATGAAAAAAAAATAGAAAAATTCAAACGCGTTATCCGATCGATGTACCAGACGCTCATTGAATTTCCGCTATCGTTATCACGATCGTTCTTTACACCCGCCTATATATTTTTTTTTTTAATTCCGAAAGTCCGACCATTTGAAAAAAAAAAAAAAAAAAAAATTGATACAAAATTAAGTCTCCTTGCTTGGAATTTTTAAAATTTTTTTCTTTGTAATTTCAATTCGACGTATTCTGCTAGTGACATGAGGTCTCCGTATGCGTGTGTTTATTTATTTTTTACCCATTGCAGTCGTTTGCATTATCCGACTTTTTTTTTTAATGAAAAATTGATTTTAACTGGTCGGACATTTTTTTTCTCTGCTTGTTATAACTGAATGAAAGAAAATTGAATCAATCATTTTAGAACCTCATCGAATAGTCCGATTGGGCTCCGAGTTTTTGTCAGATCCTTTCTCATATTATATGTACTTGGAACGTAAGAGACGCAGTCACGATTGTAGTATTATTATTCTTATTTATTTTTTTGCCACACCCTATATTATTATATAAACATTATGTATGTTTATATAATGGTGTATTTTTTTCCCTATTCAGTTGTAAAAGTATGAAAAAATGAGTGATGGAAAATTATGAAAAATTTGGGAACACATTCGATGCATAATTAATTAGCATGATTTTACATATGAGCCATTCCATTGATTATGGGACAGTTTGGGGCTTCCCTGTCTGGGATTTTTATCATACTGACACAGATTAAAGTGCGTGTTGAAAAACAAATTCCCAATTTTTTCTTTAGATTTTTTTTCTATCATTCTGCCGGCTGTCAATTAAGATATTTTTCATTTATTTTGTTTTTTTTTTATATTTGTCAACTTTTTTTTTATATGTTTACGCTGTTAAAAAATGTATCAGAAAATCTGTACGTCGCGTGAAATCGTCTCAGCTTTTCGATAAAAATATCAGTTTTTCATTTCGACTCTCGAAAATCCATTAAAAATAAATTTGAAACGTAAAAAACTGTTTTTCGGGCGTTGCCCAAATGTTTTGAAAACTTTTCAATACTCCTGTTAAAAAGCTGAGAAAATTTCGCAGAATTTATGATTTTTTTTCGAATTGGGTTCTTCGTAAGTTTGAGTTCGATGAATAATTAATCATCATGATGTATATATAACATAATTATAAATGAATTAGAAATGATGTTATATATAATCATCATGACAATTAATTATTCACCGATTGTGATTCATCTTCTCACAGCTGCATTAACAACTCAAAAGATCCCAAAATTTCCCATAATTTTTATCACTGATTTTTCATACTTTTACGATTGGAAAAAAAAGATTATGTTTTACTTTATTCGATATACCAATTATATTTAACTTTATACAGTTCCGAGAGTGTTGGTCAAATTGTTCAAATCAATCTGCGATAACTAAATAAAAAAAATACTGTATCGGTCCGATTGGAGTTGCATTATAGAAAATAAAATTCTTATGTTTTTTACTGGACGTGATTGGTGACCCTCCGGCTGTACGATGATCGTCTTGAGGCGAAGAAAGCTCGATACGATTATTCGTTGACCCAAAGTTGTCGATTCTGAAATATTAATTCATATATTTCACACAATTCCTCACGAGGTACACCACGCAGTGAATTTTTGACAACTTCTCGTCGCAAAATTCGACCAAAAACGTCTTATCCTGTTTTTAGTTATTAAAAATGTCAATGTTCTTTCAAGTGAAAAACAACAATAATATTTATCGATCTTCGTATGTCAGAGTACAAAATCAGAGATCTAAATTAAATTGGTTCGACCACTTGCAGGTTTCTACTTTGCCGAACCTTATTTATTTTTTTATTCGATTTTTTATTATTCCACATGCAACCCGCCGCGGGTCATGAAGTTGCTGATATTCCTGTACGTCGAAGCCGAACCAACGAGAGAAATGCCGTGAGAGTCCGCCCTCGATAGACGACCGACGATTTGATAGTTATCTTTTGCAACTTCGTCATTTAAAATCCGGCCAATGGGTCACCAAGTTCGTTTTGTTAGGAAAAAAAAAATAAAGTTGTGATAACTTTGTCATGTGAACTAGTTCGAATTGTTCGTAAATATTTATAACTTGAACCTTTAAGTACTCGCACTAAGCATCGAATGCTACGTAATTTTTAGCAATAAGACTGAAATTTGTAAAATTTGTAAAATTCGTAAAATTTGTAAAATTTGTAAAATTTGTAAAATTTGTAAAATTTGTAAAATTTGTAAAATTTGTAAAATTTGTAAAATTTGTAAAATTTGTAAAATTTGTACAATTTGTGAAATTCGTAAAATTTGTAAAATTTGTAAAATTTGTAAAATATGTAAAATTTGTAAAATTTGTAACATTTGTAAAATTTGCATGGTTTTGTCGCCATACGATGGAAACATTATAAATAAATGAATATATAGATGGAAGATTCAACTAAAATACACGAAAAATATATTCGACTTTGTAGAGTTAACGAGTTGATTGATGTTGAACGTTCGAGTACATCGACTGTATATCGCCTCGTAACCGCCATCGGATCTATCGAAACTGAAAAATACGTAATACGAAGTCATTACTCGGATCTCTGTCCTTTTAAAAACATTCGTCTTTATATAGCACACGGCGTACGTGGATTAGATCACGCGTTCCTTCGTAACGGTTAATTAACTGTCGATTTTTCGAAAAAATTTTCGAATCGATTATTCGGTACATTGACAATATTTTTTCATGTTCGATTGATTGGTTGGAAAATGTCGACAATATTTTTAATGTTCCATCGATTGTTCGGAAAATGTTCGAATCAATTACTCTGGCTTGCAGGAAAGATTAACCTCGTGTAAAAAGTGTTTTTTTTGCAGCCTAATTTGAACAATTTAAATAATGATGAAATAATCTTTCACCTGCAATCACCGAAACCTGTAAAAACAAAAAAAAATGTTTCCATCGCAAAATGCAAATGAAAATGTGCGATCTTCAATGAAGCTTGAAAAATCTACTTTTTTGCAAATTTTAGCAAGTGTAATTTGAAGAATACCATTTCGGTAAAAAAAACGGCCAAAAATCATGTTTTCGGCTAAGATGTCGAATACCCATATTTGGAAAAATAATTGAGAATCATTTTCTTTCTCAGTGACTCCAAATAAGACTATATGAATTTTTTTTAAAATTAGGTTCTCGCGGAAAAGAAAACATTTTAAAGCTAGTGTGTTATTTGGTCTATAGAAAATAATTTGAATATTTTATTGGCATAATATGAAAATCATTGAAAATAATTTTAACATGATATCAATTATTTGAAAAGCATGTGAAATCTTTCTATTGATTATTTCGGAATGTCCTGAATATTCTATCAACTACGTAAAAAGATTTCCAACATTTCCCTAATCATTCAAAAACAATCGAAATTTAAATCTTACTCAAAAGAAAAAATATTCCACAATTTCCGATGACCCTGTCCAAAGAATAATCGTCGAACACGTAAAATACCCTCTCACATCACAAAAAAAACCCACGAAAACGAAAAACTCCCCCACGATATCGACGAAAGAAAAGAAAAACTCACGAACCCCAAACGACAAAAAAAAAAATATATGAAAAATAAAAATAAAAAACCCCACAAGTTCCGCAAACAACCGACGAAAATTACAAAAGAATAATCAACTCAAATCGAAACTAAACCAATCAACGTCCGACCGACGGCCGATCGAAAAATAAACCCCCGGATAAAAAATAATTTCGAAACTTCGACCAAAATCCCAAAACCGTCGAAATTTTTCACAAATGTCCAAATCCTTCTTAAAAAAAAAAGTGAACGAACCCACGAAACAATGAAAAAAAATTCATCGTTCGAACTATCGAACCATCGAGAACACAATTACACCTACATTCGAACGACAAACGATAATTATCATCACCAGCGAACGTTTGAAACGAGCCTTGGACCGACGAAACCTACATTGCTGCACTTGTATATACATACATACATACATACATATACACCCTATACATATAAATATATATATATATATATTTATATGTATAAATACGACATACAAGTAAACGCATAAACACATATACAAGAAAATACATTGGAAATCTAAAGCAAGGCGCGCCACGGTTGATGCACGCAACTCAACCGCACCACGCCCGCCGTTAGTGTATCTCGTAGGTGATCGGGTAACCAGGTGCCCGTTGCACTTGGTACCAACTCTATATCCCGAAGCCATTTTTGCCGCGCTATCGGCGAGCCCTCCCCCCCCTCCCCCGTCTCGTTGTGTCCCTCGACAAAACTCGTCTAACGTTGAAGCAAGATGGAAGCAAACAGTCTGGACGAACGTGAAAGTGAGACGCGAAGGATCACACGATCCCCGCTCCCGAGACAAGGATGAAAAAAAAAAAAAAAAAATGATAGAGAGAGAAAAAAACAGTTTTTCCGTCCAAGACGGAAAGGTGAAAAAAGAAAAAGGAATTAACGGGCGGGGTCCAATGGTCCGTGAAGCATGGTTTCCATACGTTGCGATTCCTCACCCGAGCCCAACCGGCATAGGTTCTATCGGTCGTTCGTGAACACAGAAAACGACCGGTCCGGTCCGAGCAAAACCGCTACCCCGTCTCCGTCCGCCACGTTCCTCTTGAGGCTGCTCGGTGGACCCCGTGAGTGGTTGTACCATCGGTCTCCTCGCTCCGCGGGCCCCCGCCGTGGATATACGGGGACCGAGACACCTAAACCCGGCCGTCGTCGCCCGGCAAAACGGGGATTATGGGTTTGCGAGTTATCCGCGGGGGGCAGGGGGCAGGGGCTAAGGAGAGGAGAACGAAGGGTGGAGGAACGGGTGCACAGCGGCTTTCGAAAGGATGGTGATTGTGGGCCGCGTGGAGACGCGGGGGCCTCGGACTTTGCCGTATATAAGACCCGGGCTGTTGAACCAAAGTCAGTCATTCACCGGACTACCAACCCACCACACACACAAACCAAACATGAAGGCCTTTGTGAGTATCTTGTCGTACAGGGTTGTGTCCAACAATCCCGGGTTGTTCGCTGATAATCAAAAAAATCACGATTATCAATATTGACAACGTTTCAAATTTCAAATCCGTCTTTTTTTTTCATATTTTCCGATCGAATTCAAAATTTGTATGTTCTCGAGTAAAATCGTATTGTCAATTGTTCGATTATTCTTGCTTGTTATTTCACATGGTTGAATTTAATGGAAAATTAAAACTGATATTCGAACATTTATTTTTCTTGTTGTCAAGTTTTTGAAATTTTTCGCAAATGATTTTTCTTGTCTTGGTCAGAAATTTAATTGAACTTTTATATTGCATTCTGATTTCGAATCGTTTTTTTTTTTGCTATTCTCTGAATTCAACATTTTCGCATTCAAAAATTTTTTAATTCAACATTTCGCATTCGACAATTTTCTGAATTAAACGCATTCGCATTTCTACTCTTATTGACGGCGATGAAAAGAAGGTTTGAATATTGATACACACGTTGATTCGATTTACGCTGTTGAACAAAAAAAAATGTTAGAGTCTGAAAATTTTGTATTCCCGATCAATTTGCGATTAATTTGAAAAAAAATGTAGACCAAAGAAAATCGTTTTTTCAACACGTCCGGCCCTAAGCACTGAGATGCAAACGTAAGAGTCCAATTTTCCAAACTCGAGCCACATAACTTCAACGGAATAAAAAAGAAAAGGGGGTAGAAAACGTTCATTAATTTTCTACGATCAAGTAGAGTTTCGTTGTTGCGTGACTTTTCGGGTGAAAAAGAAATAAAAATCCTTAATTATCGTGCACGAGGAACGTAGATCTCGTGAAAATACGGAAAGACTACTTGTATCCATCGAACGGGGGGTGGGAGGGGAGGGCTACACGCTATGCAAGCTTGTTGGGTAATCACGAGATCACAAACCGGGCGCGATATTACGGTAGAACGGCAAATTGCATGCTATGTGTTCGGTCGAACCACATTTTCTTTTTCCTTTTCATTCTCACTCTGCATAGAAGTTGACCGACCAATAACGGCTTCACAGTTGTTCAACCCGTACCGATCATTACCGACTTTTATGGCAATGGTCGACCGAAAAGGGGTACGTCGATCGTTGCCCCACCTCCCGCCAACCTGGCAATCTTTTTTTTTTTTTCATGTCCATTCGGGACTATTTAATAGGATTCTATTACAAAACGTTACGTTCCACGGGAATTACGTTTCTCATTCTCGTCTCGGTAATTTTCATCCAACTCGGGTTCGCACACACGATTCAAATTCAAACCGGAGTTTCACCAACGTTCGTAATATACATTGCACAACACTGACATTGGGTCAGATTGTAAAATTATTCGTGGCAAGTCCCATTGGCTTCTATCACATACGTATAATCACCCTACAGACCTTTCATTCTTACGTTCAGCATATTCCGATTGAACCGCCACTTCCGCCATTTTGCAAGAATGTAAAAACCTAAATAACGGGTCTTCGGTAACTTCAGCCTAAGATTTGGAACCCTCCACAGTAGCTTATCCATGGGGTTTGTTGCCAAATTTCCATTTGCCAGGTGTTGATCGCCCAGCAAGTCTTCCTAAATTGACTTTAGACTGATTCGTTCGTTCAAGCGAGCCCTTTCGGGTTCTCAGAGCCCACATGGGAACTAGCCAGAAAGACTCAACCAGTCATGATCCCCTGGGCCAGCTCGTTCATCGACTCCCACCAATGGGAACCTACTAATTCCATCATCTTCTTCATTCCCCAGATTGTGTTCGCCTGTCTGGCCGTAGCGACGGCACGTGCCGGTATCGCTCACGGTGGATATGGTGGTGGTTACGGAGGTGGTTACGGCGGACACGGATACGCCGGACACGGCGGAGCCGGCCTGAGCGGTGGTCTCGCCGCTGGTGCTGGTACCGCAGCCTCCCTGCAGGGTGGTGCCGCTAGTTTGGGATCCGGAGGTCTCGGTGCCAGCTACGCAGCTGGTGCTGCTGCGGCTGCTGGTGCCGCGGGAGTTCAACAGATCGTTTCCGGTGGTAAGTTCCAGGATTCCTCCCCTTTACCCTAAAACACTACAGGGCCAGCCAAAGATCCGCCAGTATGTTGACGATTGGCGTGTTATCCAGGTGTGACTGGCGGAAGATCCGACATTGGACCGGCGGAAGGACCCAAGGCTAACGTAGGACCCCAGAGCGGCCCGTCCGACCTCGTTGGACCCCAGGAAGGCGCCAAGTCCATCGGCGGACCCCGTACCGGACCGTCCAGCCTGGTTGGACCCGCTGCCGGCCCATCTACCCTCGTAGGACCCTCCCAGGGAACTGCCACCCTCGTCGGACCTTCCCAGGCCACCGCTAACCTCGTCGGACCCAGCTACGGTGGAGTCGCTTTCTACGCCGGATCCGGTGGAATCAACGGTGACGACGGTAGCTCCGGCTCCGCTGCCGCTGCCGCTCCCGGCGGTCTCGGTGGTCTCGGCGGTCTTGGTCTTGGAGGTGGTACGTCTTCAACCCCATACACAATCCACCAAATCCATTCCTATTCTCTTCCAAACCCGGCAAACACGACTATTCCATTTTTTTTTCATTATCCAACAGGTCTCGGAGGCGGATACGGAGGCGCTGGTGCCATTGCCGTCATCGGAGGTGGTCCCGGAATTGCCGGTGGAATCGGTGGACACGATGCGGGAGTAGCCGTCATCAACGGACCGTCCGGTGCCATCCACGCCGGACTCGGCTCTCACGGAGCCATCATCCCCGCCCCCATTGGCAAGTGGTAAGACGCGAACAAGACCCTAGTGATCTCGGCTCGGCGACGGCGGCGAACCCACCACGGTCACACACACATCTCGTTCAACGATCTTTTCAACGCGCATCCAACAATCGTTTTTTTTTTTAAATAATTTTTTTTTTTTTTTTTTTGTCGTTGTCGTCTCATTGTACCTCGATAAGAGCTTCGTTCACGCTAATGCGTTGAAGCATAATGGCAGCCACGGATTAGTCAGTCAGTCAGTGAGTCCAGTCAAGTTAGTCGGTTGACGAATTCGTTATGTTTTTATTCCTTATTATTGTTGTTGTTATTTTCTCATTGTGACGGTTTTCGCCTTCCTAAATTGGCTAATCGCATCGATGAGAAACAGACAGACATTTTTTTTTCTGATATCTACCTCAGCTCGACTAGCGGGCTCGTCACTATCTGACGAGCTTTCCAAACAAAAATCATTTCACGAACAACGAAATGAAATGTTGCAAGCTTCGCCGTGTGAGGCCTATAGTCGAAGGGAATTTTACATTTTGGCGCCACTAACTAAAGTCAAAACGATAACGAAAAGAAAAAAAAACGAAAAAAAAACGAAAAAAAAAACGAAAGAACAACTGAAACGAAACGAAACGAAAAACAAAACAAAAAACACAATCGAGCACAGCCTGTTCTGTTTTTTTGAATAGCCGTCTCGCTTGCAGCTTCACAACTCTAGTTCTCTCTTTTTTTTTACATCTTTCATCTATCGCAGAGGCCGACGCTCTCACTCACATAAACAAAATATATATACCCAGTTTGGGAATCGCAAAAAGGTTTCCTTACAGTTGTTATACTCACTGCCACACCCCACCATACACATTATTGTTGCATAGTCGTCCATGCATACACACACACACACACACACACACAAACACCCATATACATATATAAATATATATATATATTTATTTATAAATATTTATATATTTATGTATATATGTATATGATCACACACATACACAATCTTACTCTATATACTATTTCTTCACACGCACACACGAACGCGCATACATAAACGCAAACCATTCACGCGTATTATTTATGTGCGTGAATGGCACATACTCACAAGTACCCGTGTTATGTTAGTGATTGAGACCGGTACATTATGGTAGGTCAGCCGTTCCCGTGAGTGGATGAATGTACATAGAAGGCGCGCCGCCGCCAGCCCCCGACCCCGCCCGCCCTCGTCATACCCTTTCTATGCGATCACTACTAGCACCCCACCACCATATAGATAGATACCACGTATTTATAGCGTTTATACATTTATACAAATACTTTATATAAAAAATAAAGCATCAGTATTTAAAACTCAAACAATTTCCATTCGTCTTTGTTTTTGTTCGATCTTATGTTCTCGCGCTTGTGTGCGCTCCTATGTTGTACCACGATGCTCATTGTGCGGATTACATGTTCGATTTCAATGGTCGTGTTACGAAAATGCGTGCGAATAAGTGAACTGGTTATACGTATGTATCGTCGGGTTTGCATCGTTAGAAACTGGTGTGTACTCCATTCGTCCGGTCGATAATTATTGTACTTTCACCAACTAACTTTGCAGCCGAGCGGTGAAGCGAGTTACAAGTTGCTCCAGTTGTGAAAATCTAGCTTGTGGATTGCGAATTTTACGATCTCGAACTTCGATGGAGCGATGGTTGCGATAAATCGTGTACCGTTTCGGTTCTGATTCTTCTGGATTTCCAAGTGAAACGAATTATATATCGTCTATGTATGACTGTATATAAACTATATATGCCCAATCTCATATATAGTTCATTCGTAGCAAAAAATAAAATAAAATCAAATAAATCACAACGATAATTGAATCGACGATAACCCAAGTAAAAAAATTATGTATAGTCTATGTATAAACTATATATGCCCAATCTCATATATAGTTTATATTATATAGACTATGTATAATTTTTTCAATTGGGTTATCGTCGATTCAATTATCGTTGTGATTTATTTATTTATTTATTTTGTTTTTTGCTACGATGCATTATTGCGACAAGAAACCTACGTGGGTAATTCAATCGTGAGGTAATTTTCTTCATGCCTGTGGTACGGGAAGTTTGGAATCCGAGTATCAATTTCCGGGTGCAACTCGAACCTTCGATCAGCGTTTTTTTTTTTCGAGCTAAATTTTTTAAGCTAATAGCTGAAAAAAAATTAGATCCGTGTTTTTCGATGAAAATCATGATGATCTATGTACCAGTCTGTTGATGTAAATTCGATGAAGAGTTGATATTCTAATGGGGTGAATATTCGAATTAAATTTAAGGTTCAAGATTCAATATTATTCGAATTGAATTTAAGGTTCAAGATTCAATATTATTTGAATTGAATTTAAGGTTCAAGATTCAATATTATTCGAATTAAATTTAAGGTTCAAGATTCAATATTATTCGAATTGAATTTAAGGTTAGAATATTCAAATTGAATTAAAGGTTTAAGTATCAATATTATTTGAAACATAGGGTCCAAAGTTTCGGTGAGGCATACCGAATTTTACGATTCGATACGATCGATTTATTCATGAAAAATCTATGAGAAATCCTTAACACAGGGCATCGTTGAATTTATCTAGAAAAAAAGAACAACTTCATATGGTTCGAAATTATTGTTCCCGAAAAAAAACTGCTGTTATGCTTGCAGCATAAAAACATGAACTGTAAGGGCATAGATTTCATCAGCACTGAGTGACCCCTTTCGAACCCTACAACTTTCATCCGACCCATTTTGTCGTCACTTCTTTCCCCAAAGAGTTATTTGGCTGTATTTTTTTTTAAATGGGACACCCTGTATATATACTTCGCGCTCTCCGCGAGCGATTTTTTCGACTGAAGGTAGGTGTTTTGGCTACTGAAAGATACCCCACTGAAATGTTTCACCTGTTTCCCCCAGGAACCCTTCATTAAGGGGGTTATGAATGATATTTCTTCATATTTCGCGTCGCTCTGACGAACGTGCTCGATATCTGCCGAGAAAGACGGTGAAGTGGCCAGAAAAAGCCGGATATTTAGAGGCATCATTGTAACGTTCAAAATATGCGTTACAACATGTACCTACGATATATGTATACATAACGTAGACAAATCCATGATGAAATTTATACAATTGTTCGTGCAATACGTGTCGCATGTAACATTATATATTACATACATATTCCATATATGAGACATTCCACGTCACTTCAGCCACCAAAAGAAATGTTCCACAGATAATTTAAAAAAATTGAGTTATTTTATTGCAATATACTCACCGAGTGCCGAATTTTTTAACATTTTTCTGACGGTTTTATCGTCAATTTACGTTCTTTTTATTTTTGTTTTTTCCATTCAAATGGCTGTATCTTTGGCAGGATTCGACGTATTTACATTTGTAAAAAACGAAAATGTGCGTCTTTTTATGGCCCTCCAGAAAAAAATTATTTCAGATTTTATTGAGCAAGTTGAACGTCCGTTTCAGGGCAAAATGTGCGAAAATATTGTTTTTTCTCAAAAAATGCACTCGCTATTTTAGTTTTCGAAATTTTCCCAAATTCTGAATGCGAAAAAAGAATTTTCGGTATTTTTTATATCGTGGGAATGGTAATCGGCAATGCGTAATTTTACCGATTTTATTAATAGGTTTTATTCAGTTTGATTTTTTTTTTCATGTGCTCCAGTCGCTTCACGCGATTTCAACGAGCATTGATTATCATTAATTTCTCTTTCAAGGAGGCTTCTGAACTCCGGAATGCCTCATATATGTGCATGCACAATTTATGGAATATAAACATATATACACGTGCCTGGACAAGTTACACAGATGGTCGTGAATATCTCAATTACTCGATATTGTGAATGTCATTTTCGTATTTATATCCGTAATTCATTTCTTTTTTTTTTTTACATATCATTTCGACGATTTTTGACTGTTCGCACACACACGTTATTGAATATTCAACGAAAATACAACGATACAAAAGAAATTATTTTGCAAAATTAATACATTAGTTAACAAAACGAGTTAAAGTACGGCGACAAGAATGGGCTCCCACATGATCAACGCTTGTTTTTTTTTATTACAAGTGACTTACAATTTTTGCGATATCGCAGAGATAATTTCGATGGGCTGAAATTAAAAAAAAAAAAAGAAAAAAAAATTCTGTGTTTAGTAGAAATATTGCAATAGCTCGACCCACAGTCATCGTAGCTGAACCTGTTGTAAATTAAAAAAAAGTACGTTATTTCTCATGACTTTCTGGCTCAGCCAGAATCTCATATAATCCGCGCAATTAAATTTTCATGCGTCAAAGGCAAAGCTGCCAGATCGCTTAAAACATTTTATGTCACGCGGTCCGTAAAAGTGCGGTTTTACGCTCACTTCGTTCGCTTCAAACCGCATTTACGGACCTTGTGACATAAAAATTCGTACGACACTCGTACGAAAAACGTTTGCTGGACTCGTGTGATTGCAATACTCGCCTTCGGCTCGTTCTGCAAACTCACACTCGTCAGAAAAAGTTTTTTCGTACTAGTGTCATAATATACTATTGTTTTTAAAATAGTAATAATATTCAATAATTTTTTAAAAAATTTTAACCAATTTCTGAGATCAACCATTCTGTTCTTCTTACAATTAAATTCGGTCCTCCGAACGAGATCTCTTGATTCAACTCGTTTTTTTTTTCGTGCAAGCAATTGCAGTCGAAGACCCGAAAAATCGATTCAATCGTGGTGGGGACCTTTATTAAAAATTTCGCAGTTAACGATGCTTACAAACTTTTAAAACATTTTATGCACTTCGTTTTTTTTTCGTAAAAACACAAATAAACAACTATTGAGAATTTTTCAGCGGTCATGTTCGCGTAAAGCGTGGAGATCCGGGCGAGTGACTCAAATTGATCTCCTGTTATTTAGTCCTCTCGCTTTTTTTTTGCAGGTTATACGATTATGCGCAGTGATCGAAGCATCTCCGAACGGCCATTTTTTTTTGTCGCACGGATTGCTGCCAGCTTTGCTTCGCTTGGAAAATTTCCGAGCCACTGGACTTGCGGCAAAAAAAAATTCTCGGGGTGCAATAACGTTAATTTGGGTCTTCTTTGGGTCTTCTACAGTCGAGAAGGCGAAGGGCAATCGTTACACTCGAACGTAGAAAAATACATGGCTTATCATATATTTATTAAATGACATCTTCCTAATTTTATCCTTCGCTTCTGGAAGATTATATATAGATATATATATATATATATTTTTTTCTTTGTTTTTATTTAATATTTTATCACACCGAGTAATTCTCGACCCTCGATTTACTTTCTCTCTTCTCATAACCAAAGTCCATGACTTAAAAATAATTCGTCCCGTATTCGTTGTACTGAAAATTTCCTCGATTTGCCATAAACCACTTGGACAGTCCTCGAAAGGCCAACCTTCACTTCCGGTTTCGAAGTCGTGTAGCGCGTCGAATCAACGAAATATCTGCAGATGTGCGTGCGCCTCATCATCATCCTCCTTCTGTCCTGAATCACCTCTCAATCTCACCGGAATAATCACGTTTTTTTTACAAATAATTTCTTCCATACCGACTGTCGGTAACATCGAGAGAAACGGCCGACTATCGAACGTCGTTCGCTTCTCAATTTTCGTAGGCACACGCAAATGGAACTACGTGACATAGTCGAGCGGATGACGAGCTCGTCCTTCAACCTATGCGAGTCCGTTGTTACCGACTGCCTTTCCGCCCCTCCTTTCTCACATTTTCCACGGGAAGTCTTCTTCGAAATAGGGCCAGAAGTTGTACATTTTCATGGAGAGGTGATGCGCTACGTATAAATCGCTCGTTCTGTCTCGCACCTCAGCGGAGCGCCGATAGCTGGCTATCTCTCTCTCTCTCTCGCACTCGTGGGCGGCCCGTCGATGTAGCACATAACCTCAAACGACAATTGTATAGCGGTCTGCGTTAACGTATGGGGTACAACCAGTCGTGATACATCGGACTGTGATTAAGTCATGTATCGCATCACGGCACGCAGGGCGTACAGCAATTCAGCCTGCATGCGAGCCTCCAGAATCATGAGGTTCACGTGAACCTGAATAAGCGATGAACAAATGAATTTTCGTTAATTTATCACAAGATCATGGTCTTACAGGTCTTGAAACGAAGCCGAAATCTGGTAGCGGGGGAGAAGACCTTAGCATCGACGTATTTAGTAACTATCGTCGCTACTAGAAGGCGCTGTCGTCGGGGGATCAGCCTTAAGGCCATGTGCTAGTGTTCGGTCGGTAACACGAAACTGCAAGCCATTGTTCTCGGCCAAAATTGTTAATTGAGACGAAACTCGAGAACGTTTGACTGGGTTTGAAGATTCCTCAGACAACCGTTCTCGTGTTTCGTCCAATTTCTCAATCATGTCGGAGAACAATACGTTTCGAAGATTGAGCTATCTCCCTCGCACTTGAAGCAATCCGAGAGAGAAAGACGGTAGGTAGCACATCGTCTCAAACGAACTACTCCGACCAATTTCGTTTCAAGACCTGTATGTAAGACCGTGGTCTTAACTATGGGGGGAAGCGATGGGACGGGACAAGACGGGACGGAACGGGACGCCGGGACGCGGGCGAATACGCGGGGTAACCTTAAAAGTCGATTTTTTCGTCCACTCCCTTGGCAAACGCTTATTCCATGCGTGTAAAGCAATGTTCAGAAGGGCCAAAATTTCGAACGCCCAATGCTTCGAATAACAATGTTACGAACGGTCGTGATGTAGAATGACATTGCAGCCAATCGTCAAAATTCAGAATGACATTTTAGCGAACGTACAATATTCAACATTTCCCGACTTTCGAGCTTTCCCACGCGTTGATTATCAAAATTAGATGTATGCCGTCCAAGACTTTTTTTATAGAAAATTCGATTCTCTACAACATTGTTTATGTGAACTTTTGGTCTATACAGCGTTGTTCATCCAGCATTTCACTGGGAAGGTAGAAATAATAAGAAAATTCATGGATTTTTAACTTGCCGTCCAAACGCTGATTAAACAACGCTATGTGGACCAAAAGTTCACATAAACAATGTTGTAGAGAATCGAGTTTCCTATAAAAAAGCCTTTGTCGACATATATCTGACTTTGACAATTGCAACAGCGAAAAATAAAATAAAATTGGAAAAAAAAAGAACGAACGGATTTTCGATGACTAATAAAACTTACCTTTTCACTGTGTTTGAACTCTCGCATGACTCGATCGTAATCACGTTTGGTCACACGTTCCGGATAACAAACCGCACTTTTGATGAAAGTTTTGAGACTGCGTTCGAGCAATTGATTGACCTCGTTGTAATCGTAATCGTCGTGTCTTATGCCGAACATGCACTGTATGTAATTCCATATGGCACGTCGGAAACGCGATGTATCGACCTTGTTGTGGGTTCCCATGGTGTAATACGTGAGATTGTAGGCCATTTTAAATTTGTCGTCGAGCATGTTGCCCACGTCGTTGTACAAACGATTGAGAAGCGAGTAACCGTGATCGTCCCAGGAATAATCTTGAACTCGAAAAGTCGGTATGTCGTTCAACTGGCCTCTCTTATTTTTTTTTGGAAAAAGAAAAAGAAAAAAAATCAAAAGAGAACGAGGAGGGAATGTGGTTCATCGTCTCGACCCTCAGTTGGCACACTTGTCGGCGTATAACACAGCTGGCAAACTGGGGTCTTTTCGACCCCCGAGGCACAAAAAGTCTCGCTGCGAATAGCCAATTGATTTTTTTTATTTGAAAAAAATTCTGAAATATTCTTCGATACCCCCTTAAAAAGGTGCCATAGGTTATTTGGTTCAAATTAAATATTTACGTTGCTGAAAAATATGTTGATGATGAAAAAAAACCGCAAAATAGGGGATTTTCACCAAAAAAATCGAAACATCCCCATTTTTCATTTTTTTCATCTAAAAATTGGAAACAGATATTTATTCTGAGAAATGAAGAATAAATGTCTTTAATCGGGGGTTGAATCAAGCTGGGGGACTTTTTGACCCCAGTGTCCCAGCTGAGGAACGATTTTTTCGTTTATCGATAACGCTACAAGGTCAAACAATGGGGGAATGCAAATGAAAAATGAAAAATCGTAAGTCGTGTTGTTACCTTGGCAAAATCTTGATAAATGAAAGTTGGATCCTCGATAAATTGTGCAATGTCGGAATCCAAAACGGATGTATTTCTCTGTGGGGCAGCAACCAATTCGGCCGATTGCGATTCGACAGTTTCGAATCTTTTCGACAATTCTTCCTGAGTGATTTGATAAGATTCCGATTTTTCCGACAATGTTTTCATGCGTTCCATGAGAGTCTTCACTCCGACTTCCTGCTCGTCCACGATTATCGGCGACAATGGCGGCGACGGGATGGTTTCTGCGTCGAAACAACGAAACTGTTCAAAAGGCTCTATGGGGGGCCACGGTTATGGTGTTCTTCCTGGTGATCGATTGACTTATCAAATAAAATTGGTACATGCCACCTTTTTTTTTTAATTTTTCTTGTTGTTTGTTCTTCTCATTTGTTTCAAACGCTGTGTGATAACGAATCAACAGCTTACCAGTCTTGTCGGCGCAATTGACGATTTTATTCGAATTTTTCATGTGTTCGTTGTTCGATGGTCTAACGTTGTTGCTGTTGTTTTGAATATTTCCATCGTTGCTCAGATCGTCAGAATTTTCGAGTTCCTCGTTGATGCCGCATGAAAATACGAACGACGATAACGAGTGGAAGTGTGCCAGCACGACTATCGCGTGGACGACCTCTGCCAATGACCAGTTGTCCGCACCTTTCGTCAGTCTCTGTTTTTTTTTTTTTTTTTGTGGATGACTAATATTAGACGAAGACAATGTGATGTTTGTCACGTGTTAAATATTACAAATTAAATCGATCAGAACTTTTAAATAAAAATATATAAATTATGTAATTTCTTATTTTTTGTCTCTCTCTGCATATTTTTTTTCTTTTTCCCTCTCTCCCTCTATTATTCGATATTTAGGACCATATTTTTGACCGACTGGCATTTATCAGCAATTATATACCAGTCACTGTATTATTTATGAAATTGCACAAGAAAAATCGATATATTTCTCTCTATTTTCACTTTCACTTTCTGTCTTAATTTTTCACTCTCTTTCAATATCTCGTTGAATACTTGGGACGATATTCGTAAATCTGTGGTTTTTTCTTGTATTATTGATAAGGTTTTTTTTCTTTATCTCTGCTTATTTTTCTCGGTCTCTGAATTTGTCCTCTCTCTCTCTCTCTCTTCTTTTGTATCTCTCTTTCTAATACCGAGTGTTATCGAATGAATATCGAAAGTCGTCGATAACATATTTACATTGTCTGCTAAGCTGAATTTTCAAATAAAGATCAGCCCAATATGTATTTGAAAAAAAAAAAATCTACAGTCGACAAAAATGTTCATTCGTTCGTAGACTTACCTGTATGTGGGTCTTGTTGAGCAGCCATGGCCTATGGGCCAATATCTTATTTATCTCGTAAAGATTTCGCAGTTTGTCGGGTATGGATCTCAGGCCCTCGAGCCACACTTGATCCCCGCCCTGATTCGTGAATTCTCCTTTCTGCAGATTTATCAGATAACTGCATTGGTGTCTGCCAGCTGCCTGCAATTAAAACGCCCGAATAATCGCGTTTCATCAGTTTTTCCAACTTCTTCGAGGCTTTGGTTATGCATTTGTAAATATTCGAAAAAAAACAAGTTGTGAGATTACTTTTTCGTTTTTCCAACTCATTATTCATATTTTTTCTAAGGTCATTAGTTTAGATACCTGACCCCTCCGATTTATTGAATTTCTATGTGGCATCTTAGTAAGAGACGCGTGTCTAATTTTTTTTTATCGAATGATGCAAAAATGTAAAGTTAATTTCTTCAAAGCAATTCGAATCGCGTCTCAGAATTTTTTTCGCCGTTTTTCGAGCCTGAAGTTATGAAAAATGATATTTGCCTTTTTTTTTTAATTAAACACGATGGTAAGATATCAGTCGTTTAGCATAGATTGGATCGATTGGATATTTAAATTACGCGAATATTCCAATCGAACGAGAAAATAACGAAAGAAAGTTGTTTTCGAGGCGAAATTTGAATCATCGAATTCGCGATTTCCAATCCTCAATACTGATTGGTAAACCCAATCGCTCGAATAAAATTTAGATACTCTCCGTACATGTTAAACGATTGCGAAACTTTAAATTTAATTTTCTCGGCCATTTTTTCAAAGCGAATCGAACATTGTTTTTGCTAATTTGCTAAGTGTCCAACTTCCAAACTTGTACATACCACAAGTGTAAAAAAAAAAATAATCGGATTATGACTTACCATGATGGCGATGAGGTGTCTGTAGTCGTAGGGCAAGGGTCCGTCGCCTCGTAGGACAAAGTGTTGGGTTCGTAAAAAGTGCTCGAGGTAGGATGGATGAGAGGACATTACTCTGGATACATGATCCAGCCTGTTGTTCTGTAAAACGGCATCCATCAACAGCATGTGTGCCTGAAACATTCGAAGAAAGATTTTCGTGGTCACAACGTACTGGGGCATTACCGATGTATCACAAATTGCACTAGTTGATAGTAATAGTTAGTGGTGATAGTAGCCATGGGGGTGACACACAACACGCTCGCATGCATCCTTAATGTAGCTGGCCGCTAGTGGCGCTGGCATCCACGAGACCGGTGCGGCGGCTACAGCTGTATCGGACGTAAAGGCAAAAAATAAAACATATACGCCGTTGTTCTCTCGACGATGTTTTCTCATTTTTTTTTTTTTTTCGTTTCTATCCGAAATTCATTTTCGTTACTGAAAATTATGAGGTGGTAGAGTTGAAAAAAAAAACCGAAAATCTCGATCGAAAAAATATATAAATATTTATTATAATTATACAAATAGTGTATAACAATGCGGTTTAACAAAAAATCAGTTCTTTTCAGTGACGCAAAACTTAGATGTTTGATTTTCATGATTACTTTCGTAACCGGATGTGCAACCCGGCACGATGCACGTCGGTATCGTAGTCTGTCGATGCACACAACACTCAATTTTTCTTTTTAATAACAATTTACTCGATTTACTGAATCGTCGTCGTGTTTTCTCTGGGGTTAGGGCGGTTAGGACTCTGCGGCTGGCGTCTGAAGACGAGATTTAAACAAATCTATCGCGTGACACCCATCGCCACACTTCGGGACAGCTTCGACGGCTACATTGAGAATGCAAGTTTTCGTATCAGAATAAACGCGTGTGTCACCCCCATGATAGTAGCATTGGAACATCATTCGGAACTCTTGGAATCCGATGTCTAAACGAAGTGTCTACTTAGGTACCGATGTCTGAACGAAGTGTCTACTTAGGAACCCGATGTCTGAACAGAGTGCCTAGTTAGAACCCGAATTCCTCGAATGAAGTGTCTAGTTAGGAACCCGATGTCTGAACAGAGTGCCTAATTAGAACCCCGATGTCTGGAATGGAATATCTAGTTAGGAACACGATGTCTGAACATAGTGCCTAATTAGAGACCCGATGACTGGAATGGTGAGCTTAGTTGAGAACCCACTGTCCAAATGGAGGGTCTAGTTAGGAACCTCGTGTCCAAATGGACTGTCTAGTTAACACGTCGGAATTCAAAATCAAAAGCAAATATGCATCAAATGAAAAGCCTATATTGTTAAAATTTTCATGGCAATACAGATGCTGCTATGATCGACGCAAGTCCCACTCGCGATTCCATTTCAGCAACGAATCAATCGATCAATCTCTCTCTCCTTCCTTATCGCTCTGATGAAAAAAATTATTTTGTTCCACTTTCAACGCTACTGATACACTCACACACACACATGTCATTTTGTTTTGTCTGATGTCTATTCTCAATGTTGAACGGTAAGTAAATACAAGTGGTTTTATCGTCTCAAATCTAGACAATGATATCAAGTCATAGTCCATCTACGAAATTTTACCGCTTGTGCAGGATACAGGTGCACCTATTCAGGAAAACCTATTCGCATAAAAACCGCACTACAAACACACACACATACATATTCCCATCAAAACGGACTTACGAAGAGTCATCGGCTTCGCATTCGACCCACATACGATTAAACCTTTTCCGCTTTTGTTATTCGATCGAAAAACAATGATCAAACACTGAAGAAGCGGCTATCAAACTACAAGCGGCCCACAAAAATTTTGCATTTTCATTGTTTCCAACACAATGCACATTCTTGCTCTTGAATTCCCACAAGCTCGTCGTTGAATCTTATTTCGCATTGCGCTATGCGCGGGTATATAGCGAAGATGCATAGTTGCCAAGCAGCGGTCAACAGCACGAATGACATATTGACCCCCGTGAATCTCAAATGACCTATCTGTGGACTCTATAGCTTGCGAGTCTTTTTCAATCGTTCGTAGTATTGTTACGATGTTCACGCGTGGGTTCTGTTTTATATCGTTGAGTCTGTCGCTTGTGGGAGAGGGGGGAGGGGGGGTCGTAGGCCAAAAATTATGTTTTGTCCAGAGTCACGAGACTGCAGCTTGTTCGTCGTTTAATCGATAATTCGATAATTGTACTTCGACAAAAACAAACTATTGACGCTTGTACAGATTCGCCAGGCGTAATTATATATATATATATATATATATATATATATATATATATATATATATATATATATATATATATATATATATATATAAATTTAAAACAAAAAAGACAAAAAAAAACCGTTGTGGAGCAATGTACGAGACGATAATTTATCGTCAACATGTTTACCTGGATTTTTTTTTTTTTTATCAACGGTCTACGACTGTTTCCACCTCACCTCGTCGCCATCGCTCGTTTTCTCAATTTCAGCGACTTTTTTTTCGATCGATGGAATTTATTATTGTCACCGAGGGATTGTTCACGATTGATCCAATATTTTCGCTTTCGGTCGATCTGATATGCCGGATAATGTGATAATGAACGACCTTCGCTCGTGTCAATGGCCTTCTGGTATCACGCGTAAAATATATATATATCTGAAGATTCCCCCTCCCCCCCCCCCTTCCACCGCCACGAAATGCACGGAATTTATTTGAGCACCGGGTGATAAAAGGTCGTCGAATGCGAGCATGCCACGACAATTAACCGTGTGAAATCCAAGTTTGGATAAACACCGAACGCTCGTAAAATCCGTGGTGATCAGCCGGGCTGATTAAATTCGAACGATTTCGAAAATCTCGTTATCGGAATTAATTGTTATGATGATATTTTGTTTTTACGATAAACACACACGGTCGAGATTGGGTCCCGATGGGAAAACAAATACTGTGTATTGAAAAAATACAAAATTCATTGTGTGAAATTGGACATATGTATTTTGTATACCGGGTGTAAGCAATCTGGAAACAATTTTAATGACTATTTACATAATAAATGATTTTTATATAAATTGATCTCAGGCGATATATATACGAACTATTTTTTTAACGTTTGTAAAAATGTGGTTTCCGTTAAAAAAAAAAGAACATGTTGCCCACCTAAGCGCCACCATTTTGAATTTTCTTTGGAATTATTTCCTATTTTTTCGAATGTCCACCTTCAAACCCTACAAACTCTGGTTGACCGATTTTTCAATTAGACACTTATTTTTTTGTGAAAAAAAAACAACCCAAGTTAACTATCAAAATGGGACACCCGATATATGTCCAAAATTCTAGACACAAAACTGTAATCTTATTCTCAAACAATTCATAGAATATATAACATATGTATTTATATGTATTTTGTTTTTTCACTCGAGAAGTTAAAAATTCGAATTGCAACAACCGTTACATCAATCAATCGATAAATGACATGAAATGACATTATCGCGATCGTAAGATTTCAAATTTGCTTTCCGATCAATGGATAATTTTCATAACGAACGACGTGGCGATGTCGATGTCGACGATGAGGTTAATAGTTAGCCGGTTAATAGTTTTTTTTTTCTTTTACGTCATGCACAACGTTTTATCGTATATCTTTGACAATGATAGTATAGACTGGTATAAAGAAGAATGTGCAAATATAGAACGCGCGACGAGTGCTTTGTGTAACTAACTAATAGAAGCTCACAGCAACGTTCCTTATCTCTTCTTCGCGTTCACTTGATGTAGATTGATATGTATATATATATATATATATATATATATATATATATGTGTGTGTGTGTGTGTGTGTGTGTGTGTGTGTGTGCGTGTGTGTGTGTGTGTGTGTGTGTGTGTGTGTGTGTGTGTGTGTGTGTGGGTGTATATATATATATATATATATATATATATATATATATATATATATATATATATATATATATATATATATATATATATATATATATATACGTATATGTCAATAATTCGCTTTCCTTCGTTAGCAAAGTAACTCTTTTCTTCGATCTTACGGCCCTGTCCTCACACCACCGCAACTCTAATGCTCCTTTCATTTTTGACTTGGCTTTGGTTTCGCCTCCGCGCTATTAGTATCTCAGGGACTCGATAAGATTAAAAACCCAAGGCTTTATTAAAATTCATGTAGTTGTTTGTCTGACTGTGAGGCGTTCACAGCGCCTTATGAACGTCTATGTACATATGTCACCAACTGTAGATCTGTTTTTACATATAAATATATGTATACATAAATGCTTGGTTCTTTCTGTTTTTCTTCTTCTTTATTATTTTTTCGAACAACCGAGACTCATGAGTCAACGCATCAGGCGGAGAGAGAAAGAGGGAGGAGGTTCTCATCTGTACATTCGAAAAGAATCTCACACACGCGTTGACCAGGGTTTCCCACCATTTGCGACTGATTTATTCGCGAGCGTAATGGCCGATGGCGCGACTGTTTTGGCTTCGTTTGTCGTCGTGAATTTATTATACACAGGCGGACCGCGAGAAAAAAAAAGAGGGCCAATGGGTTTAGGATGAAATTTTTTCAGTGACGAACTCTATTGACGGAACCCTCGAATTTATGCAAAGTCGAAACAACAATCAATAGTCGAACACTCATCGGTACAGAATGTGGTGGCGCCACAACAAAATGGCCGCTGACACAGAAGACCCCCGTTGAGAGAGTTCCTCGTCAGATTTTCATGAAACTTGGCATACTTATAGGTATTGATAAGAAAGAAGTTCGGTTAAATTTTTATGGCTTTCCGGAACGCGGGAAAAAATATATCAACACTTTTATTTTCATACGTTTAACATGGAGCTTTATGGAAAATCGCGCTCAATTTGATACAATACAAAAAGTCCTCGTCAGATTTTAATGAAAACACTTGAGGTGCAAGTTGAATATTCGGAGAACATTTCGGGCACTTGAAGGTAGAGATCAGGAGGCTGTGATGGTGATAATAAGCAAATAAACATCGGGAAAATACAGTTTATATGTGGAGTTGGTCGTGATCCAGTAGACATGGCAACGTTGCGCGTTTGTTTCCCATCTTCTTTCTCTCTCTCTCTCTCTCTCTCTCTCTCTGATCGACATCATAACACGCGACGTTGATACATCAAAGTACTACGTACCTCAATCAGAAGATGGTATATCTTGGGCTTGCTTTGACTCTACAGTTTGTAGGATACTATCTTAAATGCAGTAATCCTCCAATAAAAGTAATTTGACGACAAACAAATACATTGAACTATTTCGCTATTGGTCGAATTGATCTATCGATAAACCTATCAATAGTCCAGTGGAGCCCATTCATAGCCCCCGGATTTGGACTATTGAGAGTTGACGCTGTATTTGGCGAGCGGGTGGGGGGAAGAAGATGATGAAATCCAGTCCCCTCCACTCACGACCACACCTTCACGCCAACCGCGCGAGTCCTTAAAAATTTGCCACAACCGGGTTAGGCTCGTCAACACGTCAACACGAAGATATCGACTGCTTACGATGCGGAGAAAAAAGTGATACGACTGAAAGACAGAGAAACAATGATGTGGCTGGATACCCATCTCTTTCGAGGTGCTCGCTGATTGGTCGACATCATTTTCGATGGAAGCGACACAACAGGACTCAGTCCGAAACACGCGAATCGCTCCTGTAATTTTTGCAAACCGAGCCCCATCATGCCGCTTCTGTATATTCTTCAAATGGCTTTTGTTTGGCCGATAAATCATAAATAAAACATTGTGCGGTTACGCGTGTTGCGTTCGACGACGTTCAAAGTGACGTTGATCATAATTTAAATTCTCATACACGCGAGTAAAGTCGTCGAAATAAACTAACAAATTATCCGGATTCTAACATCAAATAAGTGCGTGAAAATCAATGTTTCGCACATAGTTGTCATTTTATCCGTTAAATTGACAATAAAAATAACAAAACAAAAACTTATTCGTTGTGAGTATTATTTTAAAAAAAAAGAGAAAACATTTTTTTATGTCAACAACAATTTTTGTAAAGCGCCAAGGCTTACGATTCTTTCGGTACGCTCCTGAAATGAAAAGAGATGGGTGTCCTACCGCGCATCATTGCTTCTTTGTCTCCCGGTCGTAGCATTTTTCTCTACGGCGTTAGCTGTGCAATCTGCAATCCATATCGCTATGTCAATGAGCTCTCTAGTCGCATACACACACACACACACACACGCACACAGAGACAAGGAGCGTGAATATATGTATGTGGTTGTAAGTAGAGGGGATATGGATTTCTCGGTTTCTACGGACCCCTCAAAATGAATCACTCGGTATTTGCAATAAAAAAATTCAATTCTACAGATGAAATTGTTTCATCTTTACTTCTTTCTCATTTTGAAATAACTTTCTTGAAAATTAAGGTAGTATCCTACATACTGTAGGAGTCAAAGCAAGCCTAAGATATACCATCTCCTGATTGAGGTACGTTGTACTTTGATGTGGCAACGTCGCGTGTTATGATGTCGATCAGAGAGAGAGAGAAGATGGGAAACAAACGCGCAACGTTGCCATGTCTACTGGATCACGACCAACTCATCCTCATATAAACTGTATTTTCCCGATGTTTATTTGCTTATTATTATCATCACAGTCTCCTGATCTCTCCTGTCAAGTGTCCAAAATGTTCTCTGAATATTCAACTTGCAGCTCAAGTGTTTTCATTAAAATCTGACGAGGACTTTTTGTATTATATCAAATTGAGCGTGATTTTCTATAAGGCTCCATGTTAAACGTGTGAAAATAAAAGTGTTGATATCGTTTTTTATCGCGCTCCGGAAAGCCATAAAAATGTTAATGAACCTTTTTCTTATCAATACCAATAAGTATGCCAAGTTTCATGAAAATCTGACGAGGAACTCTCTTATCGAGAGTACTACCTTAAAAAAATCTTCATCATCGAAAAAATGAGAATCGACGTTTGAAAAAAAAAAAAAAAAAATCACCATTAGGGTCTTCTTCGCGCGGAACGTCACATACACATACGCCTTATAAAACTCGATTCTGACACTCCTCCGCGACCTCAAACGCCCGAGCCTGAGCCTACATCCACACACACACACACATGCACAAACACATATACATATATATATATACACACACTGTGCCCGATAATAATCTTGTTTACCGAACCAGCGAAAGCCTGACGTCAAATCCACAACGTACCAGTCATTGACCACTGTCGAGTTATAATTAAATGATCAAATGAACTTAATTCGATGAAATTCGATCGTAATTATATATAGATACACACACACACACAAACACGTAGAACGAAAAAAAATAAGATTACAAAGGCTACCCGGGGTGATACGACGTTCGACCGATAGATCTCGCCACGTGGCTTAACAATCGGGGATACCGACAAATCTTCATATATCCACCAACGCGTATTCAACAAGCGTGTATTACCAGTTGCTCGCGGAATTTCATCATTCGTATTTACGATCCCCGCGCCCGGTCGAGAAGAAATAAATAATTCGCGTTGCGCACATGTGTGCAGTTGGGTGAATGTTCTATAAATAGTTCGAAAACCGGCCGTGGCAATGCGCTTCGAGTCGGGAGATTTTGCAAACGAAAATAACTGTTTTTCTTTTTACAATGAAAGTTTTGCAAAATTCGTTGATAATATTTTGAGAAGTATTTCGAAATGTGAATAATTTTTTTTTTTTTGTTGGCTATTTAATGAATAGTCACCGTGTGTGTGTGTTTGTGTGATAATATGAAGAGATACGCGGTTCAGCCAATTGGCAAATTTATGAGCGTTATACACCGTTGTTTGTTCGAGGCGATGTGACACGCGAGGCAGACCGGCACAATGTGCGAGAGAGAGAGAGTGAGACAACGCTATTGGCCTAAGCTGCGGTGCGAAAGAGACGGAGCGATGTACGTGCCAAATATCGCCTCAGCTTTAATTTGCATGAACATTAATCTTACCAATTTTGTCAATTTCATCATCAGCGAATGAAGTTTCATGAATCGGGGCAAATATGGTTGAAATTTCTTTGTTCACTTTTTATCAAACAAGCGCTTTTATGTTACGCTTGTACGTTAATTTCAGTCCACTTGTAAATGATCAATCGTCATGACTTCTTGGTCCCTATCGTTGAGATGTTGGATTGTTTTTTCTTTACCATTTCGTTGTGACTTTTTATTTCCACAATCGGGGTTAATGACGGTTGGTTTCATCGCAAACTAATGAAGTTTCATGAATCGGAGCGAACATAGTTAAAATTTCTTTGTTCGCTCTTCGTCGAACGAGCGCTCATATGTTATACTTGTAAGTTAATTTCAGTCTGCTTAGAAACGATTAATCGTCACGACTCCCTCCGTCATTGAGACGTCGCTTTTTTTTCGTCCCTATTTTGCTGCTATTTATTTGCCATAATCGTTTGCCGTTCGGACGATAAGTTTGGAATAACGTTTGAAAAAGATAGGTTATCTCGAAACGCAATATCGTTTCCTTGTTTGTTTCGCAGTTAATAGGGCGTATTGAGATTAATCGTCGAATCTGTCAGTCTCTCGCTCCGTCTCCCTCTCTTTTCGTCTCCTACGAGCGCTAGTTGCTCTTTCACGCACACTGACCTTTGTGCTAGTTCGAATAGAATCAAACTATTCCGTTTTCGACGGAAATCTCATTCGGTCTACGACGCAAAGAACCGGAACGCTCCGGACATTTAATTACGAATGCGACAGCGACACGACAGACAAATTTAGCAAAGAAAACATTTCGTGGATTAGCATCGACACCAATGGCTGGAAGATGAATTGAAAAGAAGAAAAAAATTGGAAAAAAAAAAGAAAAAAATGGGAATGTCTAAAAATGACAATCGAATAGAATTTGCTTATGAACAGTCTCTTACGTCATTTCCAATTTGACCCATCCTGTCGGCGTAGACCGCTGTTACCGAGCTTATCTGCCTCTATGCAAAACTCTTCTTTGTTCGGCGCAGTCAATCCGACAATACAGATAGCAGCCACGCGTACGCTTTCTACCACATCGGCTCAACACGGATTACGTAATCTCGCTTGATTTTCATACCGCACAAGCGCAAAACCGTTCCGACTGAACATCGAACAGCAAATACATCGACGACCGCCACCGGGTGAATATTGTCTCGTGAAAATGTTACATCGACGGTTAGTCGCGACGCTCGGTTCGGCTGGAATTTGACAAGGCCGATGTCGAATAATTAGTCACCGAACGATCGAACGCTTTATCCAAGATAAGCCAAATTTGGGTTTGTTTGATCGTCAAACAACGTCGGATTGTGATATAGTTACGATTATTCACAAATAACGTGCGAAACAACGTCCATGAGATTGGCAAGTGGCGGATTAAACTTTTTTTTTTCTTTCTGTGCTCGAGTGAAAAAAAAATAGCTTGGCGTAACGTGAAACGTTTTGTATGACAATTATTATACAAAATATTTTTTTGTTACAAGTTTCTATGTTCATCTCAACATATTTTTTTTTTACCCAATTGCAATTTTATCAATTTGTACATGTCCATATATATATATATATAAATATTTATAGTATGAATATATATATGTACATATATTTATACACAATAAGCGTCAATGAGAATTGTGACATTAAAAAGGTTATCACTACCTAACAATATATTTAAAAAAAAAAAAAATAATAAAAAAAAACACAAAAAAAAACAAAATTATATATCGGTCATTCAACAATATTCAACGAGCACTCGAATTGCACAAAGAATTACAAAAAAAAAAAAAAATGCTGATTTATCGTCGTTCAATTTTTTTTTCTTTTGTCGTTCAATTTGTATTATCCACAATTGATAAATTGTATCTTTCAACGATGATACCACGATTTTGCAAAAAAAAAAAAAAAAATTCTTTTCTTTTCACGTTAAAGTCCGAAAACAACGTCACTGAATGATACGAATAAAATGTCACGTGCCACGTGAGATGATGAATCTAATTCGTTTTATCACACTCGGGTTCTCAGGTTACACTTGAGTACATAAAAAAAAAATAATAATTATATATGTATATATATATATCACCAACTATAAACAAATTGCGACTAAATTGTGTGAGCGACGGTTGCTAACTGGCGCGCCTCGACGACTCTCGAGAGCGGTGTCGCTGTCGTCCGATCATCTGGCACGGTATCGCGGGTCCGGAGAGGGGAGCAGGGGAGGGGGAGGGGAGTGAGCCGATCGCTCGGGAGACAAAGAAGCAAATAGTTCGTTGTGACAGTATCTCTTCCTTTTTTTTCTTACTTCAGGACCGTGCCAAAAGAATCGTCGACCTGGTATTTTACTAAAATGTTGAATCGGTGACGTTAAGACGATGTGCTGCTCAGCCCTATCCGACTCTTCGGTTTCAAGCCCGAAACATGGACCATTATGTGACCCTACTCGAAACTAAACCACTAGGAGTGCTGCAGACGTTCTGCCCGGTTTCAGCGGGTTATTTGAAATAAATTTTGAATAACGAAATCTGAAATTCTGGGCATATGTGTGTCATAAGGTCATATAGAGCTAGTGTTGAAAACTTGTCTGAAGATATCTATTGATGGTCACAAATACGAATGAAACTATTAACATTGAGGCACTGGCCTATGATAACTGCTTTTAGTTGAAATAACCATAAAAAAACAGTGATACAAATATTGCAAAGAAAAAAACAGTGCTTCTAATAGGGTGATTATATTTAAAATTACAAAAATATAAGATTAATAATAGATAAAAGTTTATCAAATGAAATGAGTTGCGGAGTTTACTTTTAATTATAATTTTTCAATATCAGATTACTAATCTCTGAGTATATTCAATTTCTGAACAAATATTAAAAATAAATAATTTAATAAACAAATTTTTAAGTGAATTGCATGATAGGATGATTCCGTAAGAACGGTTCTTCTATAAGTTGTGATAAGGACAAAAACACATTTACAACACGTATGTGTGTAACGTTATTTATTTCATATAGCCATAGCGTTCATTTCATAGCGTTCCCACTTCAGGAACAATTTCTTATCGAGAGGGATGGAAAAGAGATGAACCTTCTCATGGTTTGATTTATACCCCGAATTACAATTGGGTATTATACATCGGTCAGCTTTGTACCGAGGGTACCAAGGCATTTTCGTTGACAAAGACGTTCTGTGTATACTCAAAAATAAAATCTATTCGAAAGAACCCGCTGAAACCGGGCAGAACTTCTGCTGCGCTCCTAGCGGTTTAGTTTCGTGACGTCACAACAGGGGGTCATATAATTCCAGCCTTTTTTCGATGAGTCGGATAGGGCTGGTGCTGCTATACCTATCGTCTTTCTCTCTCGGATTCTCCAAGTGCGAGTGAGATAGCTGAATCTTCGAAACGTATTGTTCTCCCACACGATTGAGAAATTGGATGAAAGGCGAGAACGGTTGTCTGAGGAATCTTCAAACCCAGTCAAACGTTCTCGAGTTTCGTCGAAAATATCAATTTTGGCCGAGAACGATGGGTTACAGTTTCGTGTTACCGACCAAACATTAGCTCATGGCCTTAAGGGGCTACATAAAAGTGGAACATCTGTTTTTTTCTTACGCTCACCTTAACCCTTGGTCCGTAAAGGTGGGATTGTTTATGTCCGAGCAAAACTGAAATTCTGAAATGTCGTTGTAACTCTTGGAAATGACAAGAGAGGTCGCTACTATGGTTTTGTAAAAAAAGTTAGGTTACCCCAAGAATCTGCTTACCGACTTTCAGCTCGCAGTCCCCAGCACCGCTCTGGCTATTGTACCGAACAAGTGTGAACATCGCTCCGGACGAAATCGACCCACCTTTACAGACCACGTCGATCGAAACGGCTTTTTTTTCTGACACTTTTTTTTATGGTTTTATAAAAGCATTTGGTGGCTATAAAGTTTACTTTTCCTGGCTAGCATCCACGTCTTTTTCTATTTTTATAAATTTCTAATTGAATATAAATATTTTTGAAACTGTTGAACAAATACGTTTGTCAATTTTTTTTTCAACCGTTTATAATTTGAAAAAATAGTCGATGAAACATCGAATGGTTTTGCTTTGACAATAAGAAGGTTATGATGGAATAGAAGATACTTAAATTTTTTTCAAAAACAACATTACAGGGTTTTTTCGTGTGAAAAGTACAATTTTTGAGAAAATAGCACAGGAAAATGCAATATTTGAAATAAATCGGAGTACGCGTAATCATTTCGAAAAATGAATAGATTTTTTGAATTAAATAAAATACACCAGAATTCACTATCCGAGTCTGGTAGCGGCAAGGTAGAGCAAAGTTTCTAGTTTTGGAAATTGTATGATTTTTTTTTTCTTAATTGCATGAAAATTTTTTTTAAAAATATCACTAAAAAATCAGTTTGGACAATTTCTTCTACTTTTTTTCTACAGTTCCGATTATGATAAATCAGAACCTTCACATATTGGATTCCGACCTTCATAGTCTTGTTCATAGGGTCTCCTCAAATGCAATTGATAATGTTCCGACACCTTTTCGTTTCGACCCTTCAGCAGGGATGGAGGCATTTGAGTGGAAAAAGTATTTAAATACAGGATTAAATACAAAAATATTTTTCACTCAGTATTTATTTTTGATTTAAATAACGAATGAATGGTCACTCATTATTTTGTGGTAAATATGCCGAATCGGGGCTCCACCTCGAAAGTGCTCCAATTTTTTTTCTAATGGTTCTTATCACTCAGCAATGGTGTAAGATGCTATAATATGATGGCGCATGGCATTTAACACCATAGAAATTAATTAACACCATAGAAATTCATTAAACGAATTTAAATTAGAAAACGAATTTATTCATCATCGATTTTCATTTTGAAAAAATCAGTAATCGCTGTCAACACCAAGTGCAGACGTTCAGTATGGTCTGGGAATTTTCGACGGTACAAGAATTCTGCGATGTATCCACTCATAAGATGTTTTCTCCGGCCGTATTTCGGAATAATGGAACGAGCATCACGCCATGTCCGTTCTATATTTTGCGTGAAGGCCCCAGAGTCAGGATCGACAAAATTCATCTGGTGATTAACGCGTCAATTCGTTCATGAGAAAATTCACATGAGGCGGATTCAGAAGCATGAAATATGCCAGAAACGTACAACATTTCTCCGGTGATAAATTAGCATTACGGAGCCAAGTTTTTGTTCGGAGAGATTGTTTAAAATTGCATCGTTTGCGAATTATTTTTTTGTTTTTCAACTCCTCATGACGTCTTTGACAACGCCACATAAGACGGCTTTCGTAAAGAGTGGCAGGGTTCCCACACGACGCACATAACACTTTACGTTCTTGTAAAGCACCATGATCTTGTAAAAAAACGATGCTATCTGCACGATTTTGAAATTTTGTTTCGGTGCTTGGTTTACGACTACGTTACGACTGAAAGGACAATTTAATTTCCTTCCAACCATTCAATATCACCACTTTTTTAATTTTTTTAAGGGAGCCAAAGCCATGCGCCCCCTCAATATTACTTGGAATACTACATACTAGTGGTAAAGAATAAAAAAAAAAAATTTCGAGCACTTTCGAGGTGGAGCCCCGATTCGGCATATTTACCAGAATTTTGCATTTATTCCGGAAATAAATACTGAGTGAAAAAAGAATTTTTTATTTCAATCGGAAATAAATACTGAGTGAAGAAGAATTTTGTATTTATTCCGGAAATAAATACTGAGTGAAAAAGAATTTTGTATTTATTTTTTTATTATAACGAACACTGTAGCAAAAAATAGCTTACGAAAAATATAAAAAATCAAAAAGTTTCCATCAACGTTTTTCTGGAGATTGCATATTTCGTCAATACGTTACTTGACCACTTGTCATTTTTTTCTCCACATCGTAAGCAGTCCATATCTCCATGTCGACGAGCAATCGAGCATCCAACAACGTTGTTGCATCCATAAAGTCACGAGAGTCATGATTGAAAAAAAAAAAAAAAAGTTCAAAGAAAAAAATAAATTCGAAACCAATTTTTTGATTTCACTAATTTCTTTAATCCCTAATCTACGGTATACAGAAAAATAAATTTGAGTCGCTGTAACAGTTGTGCCCTGTGTCAGATGCTTAACGAACGATAAACACGATTGAAAAATTTCATCATTCTAATCTCTTCTTCAGTTTGAGGGCTATCGCGGCCACGATCGCTGCACCCTTTCCACTTCCATCCTCTGCGTGGATCAGCTTGTACTGCAACATCAAACAATACACGCGAATTAATTTTTTACATCTGTTAACTCATTTTTTAAAATTATTATTATTATTATTATTATTATTATTATTATCATTATTGATTAACTTGACAGGCTTGAAAGATTTTTTGGGAATTAAATTCAGAAGAACGGTCGGAGGCACAGCGTTGGCATTTTACAGTAACATTTATACATGTTTGAAGCAACATCTTGAATTTTTTCAAAGCATTTCATTCAAAATTGCACGAGATAATTTGATGTTGCCAAAAGTTATGTCGCGAAAAAATTTTCATCGACGGGCGTTGAAATTGTGACCGTCCTGGTCACCGGAAACAACCTTTTTGTTTGTTATTCAATTCTTTACGAATGTGGGTTATCGTTGGATCCTTCATTTCTTTATTGTTTTATAATTACTATTTTTCCAGAAGGAGTGAACGAATTTTATTGTGAAAATTCAGAGCACTGTCTTTGAAGCGCAGTCATTTTGTACATTTTTCCTACAACTTTTTTAAATTTTTTAAAATTTTTATTCTGTTATTATTTTTATTTATTCTGTTCTTATTCTTATTTATTCTGTCCTTATTTTTATTCATTCTGTTCTTATTTAAAAAAATATGGGAAAAAGTTTGACGGATAATTGAAATAATGAAGCCAGAAAGAAAATTGCATCGATATCTTTGATCATCTGACGAAAAATATTTTAAAATATTCAAGTTTCACGTTTTTTAAAATTATTACTCTCTAGGTTCATTAATTACGACCCCTAAATCACGACGAGACTGATTATTCGCGAACGTGCTTACCTTGCGTGCCGGGGCCAATAGACTTATGTAATTGTTCATCCAGGTTTCCAATCGGGGATGATGTTTGTACAACGATCCGTCCACGGCTATCGTCACGTGGTCCCTCTGCATGCCATCCAGCATACTCGCCAAACCTTCATAATTAATTATATTTTTCATTGTAAACAAAATACATACATAATTTTGTCAATATTAATTATCGTTTATTCGGCTTGTTCAATTAGTCATTTGTGAATCGATGATGCAATGTGAATCAACGTTAAATAAATATATGAATAATTTTTGAAAAATTGTTATCCAATAAAATCAGTGATGTAGGATTATCGCGGACTTTTGATCGAATGAAGATGAAAAATGTTTTTAAAAAATGTAGAAATATATTTATTTATTCATTCATTCATTTATTTATTTATTTATTTAAATCTGAATTTTTAGTTGATTGAATAAAATATAATGAATAAAAATTATTTCCAAAAGAGATAAAAGAATAAAATATATATTTGTTATCTAATAATATTAGTAATGAACCAAGAGTTGAAATACTCAACGCAGGAAAAGTTAAAACAATATTGTCGCGTTATTAAAAAAAATATAGTTTGGAATAAAAACATTGTCATCGAAATGTACTCACATATCGAAACGAGAAGAGCCGCTCGGTTCGATGCTACCGCACAAACGTACTGAACGATTTTCGAGTCATCCTCATCTGGCACTATGTTAAATTTGGCAAGCACGTCTTTCGTATTCTCACTACAACCGTCAACGTTGTCTCTGAAATAAATTCAATGAAAGGTAGATAAATTTCCAATGATAAAAACTATGAAACGAAAAAAAAAAAAACAAATATTATACAAAAAAATGTAAAACCGATAAAAGGAAAAAAAAATATTGGAATATAAAAAATTATATTGAATTATATAATCAATGAGAAAATTGACTCACTGTTCGATGTGGGATACAAAATCTGTCGTAAATTTTCCGGGGGTACATATGTCGTCGATATTCTGACTCGAGAACAAAAGACCGTCCTTTGCGAATTTTGCCAGAATAACGCGGACCACCTCGCCGAGATATTTTCCGGCTATGTATTTTTCGAATCTGTAAATAATCATGTTTCAGATCGGACATTTCACGTATGAGCTTAATTATAATTTAACAGAATCGCTGAAAAAAAAAAAATCTTTAGAAAAAAAAATGAAAAAAAGAAGAAGAAAGAAAAAAAGGATTTGCAGTTACTTTGAATTCGATAAAAAATTTGTGTAAATTACAATTAGATGTGGCATAACTTTCTCAAAATTAAATGTTCGTCCTATTAAGGGGGTTGAGTCACTTTTTTTTTTTTTTTTCCCAAAGACAAATCCTTCGAGACCACAGGAATAATTCAAAATAAATTACATCGCGAGCCATTGCGATGAATACAAATTTGTTTTTTTAAAATAAACCATTTTTTTTCAATAATATAAAATTCCCATTTTAATTAATTTTTTTCTCAATTTAGATTAATTATGTCACAAGAAAAAAAAATTGACATTTTTTTATGTGACTCAGCCTCCTCAAGTCATACGTTATCGGAGATACTCACGTGAACGAACTGACGAGAAGCGAATTGGCATCGTTTTCACGATCAAAATCCGTTTTGATAAAGTCCAGAACTCCGTTGTCACCAAAAGCTCCCCATTCGATGTCGATTATCACCTGCAAACGTTGAACAACACAGTTACAGACAAAAATCCTTCGAGACCACATGAAGATTTGCAATAATTTGCATTACGAGTCTATGCGATAAATTGAAATTTGTTTTTTAAACATCAAATTTTTTCAAATAAAATAAAATTGTCCTTTTGATTAAATTAATCTTTTTTTTCGAATTATTATATTTTGTTGTTTCGGTTGACTTGTCGCTCGCCGTGTAATTTGCATTACGATTAATTGCGATGAGTACACATTTTTTTTTTCACAATTCAATCTTTTTTAATAAAATAAAATTATCCTTTGAATTGAATATTTTTTTTTCAATAAAATAAAATTATCCTTCGAATTAAATGTTTTTTAATAAAATAAAATTGTCCTTTCAATTAAGATTATTTTAAATATAATAAAATTGTCCTTTGATTTTTTTTTTTTTTTTTTTTTTTTTTTTTTTTTTTTTTCAATGACTATATTTTGTTGTTTCAACTGACTTGTCGTTCGCCGTGTCTCTCGGGTTCCCAGTGTTCGACCTTATCCGCTCGTTCGAGATAGCACGCGTTACTTCCGGTACCCAGGATCAAACCTATAGCGGTTTTTGGATCCTGAGTGGCTCCCTGCATGAGGGTGCCCGTCGTGTCGTTCAAAACAGCCACGACTTTGACCCTCGTGTCGCCACGTCTGTCGAGGGCCTCGCGCAACAATTGTACCGCGTCCTTGTTAACAACGTCCGGACAGTTGAAGCTCTTTGTCCACGTAACCAGTATACCGGATTCCAATGAATGCTGAATCATTGGAAACGAGAATGTGAATCCTGTTGAAAAAAAAATATTGAAAATTACAAATTTGATAATTTAAAATAAAAAAATAAAAATAAAAATCATCATTGCGACAAGTAACAATGAACAATAATTTTTGTTCTCGAAAAGTGCACTCTTGAAGCTCTTTGATTGAGGCTTTGGTTTTTTTCAAATTTTTTTAGTTTCTTAGCAAATTTATGAATTTTTGTTTTTTCTTCAAAAGAATTTATTGTTCACGAGTTGGTTCAATTATTGCCAAAGTTTCTTTATCGAACGTCGTATTTTATAATTTCATCGTAAATACAGAAGGTTCAAGCGTGATGCACACATTTCTTTTTCTTCAGATTTTACGAAATTGTATTTACCACAATTGTTGTAAAAAATTTTGAAAGGGCTCGAAATCTTTCACGAATGAGGTGCGAAATTGTAGCGTTTCAGAAATTGAGTTGAACGACTCTTTTTCAATCCCCTAAAATCATTGATTCCCAACGCGTTCATAAAAATAGAGATTCCCTTTTTTTTGAACGAATAATTACTCATAAAAAATTTAATAAATCAATACAAAGAATAAAAAATTAAAATAAATATCGGTAAATGTTATCTGTTGATAAAATAAAAAGTTTAGCTTATTAACTGATTGAAATTTAAAATAAGAAATTTATTTTATCAGCTGATTGAAATAAAAATAAAAAATGTATTTCATTAACTGATTAAAATTAAAATAAAAAAATTAATTTATCAATTGATTAAAATTAAAATAAAAAAAATATTTTATTAACTGATTGAAATAAAAATAAGAAAATTAATTTTAAAAAAAATAAAATAAAATAAATATCGGTAACTGTTATCAGTATCGATAATGCTCTCACGATACAACACATTCATTCCCGACTGGAATTATCATTCAAAAGTTCATCCTATCAATATTATCACTATCGAAAACGCTTTTTCCGCATACTCACTACCATCTGAATTATTCCCATGTGCTCGAAGCTAGGAATAATGAAGTAAAAAAAATGCACAAACGTTTTCCTAGTATCCGGAATTAAACTCTGTTTAAAAAAAAAAACTGCAACAACAAGCCTGTTGTTGTGGCACTTGTGTGGGGAGGACATCGATCTCGACCGACGTCACGAGTCGTTGCGAGCGTGTGTTGAAAAAAAAAAATTCTATACGATCGTGCGCGTAATTACGTACCGATGAGTTCGAGGTAATTAGAATGTTCGCGCGATCGAGCTTCATCGAGTTGACGACCCGGAATGTATTATCCTCCCCCTCCCCCTTTTCGCCCCACCGCGATCGATCGATCGTTCGATACGACCGATACAACACTTCGTGCCAGATTCAGCTCTTTTGTTTCCTTTCTTATTGATTTTTTAAATATTTTTTTTAGGGTTCCGTACGTTTGAAAGTTAACAATTGGGTAGTCGCAGTCTGCCTTCGGGCAGTCTCACTTTTCCCAGTCTTACTTTTCCTAGTCTGACTTTTCCCAGTCTCACTTTTTCCAGTCTCACTTTTCCCAGTCTCACTTTTCCCAGTCTTACTTTTTCCAGTCTCACTTTTCCCAGTCTCACTTTTCCCAGTCTCACTTTTCCCAGTCTCACTTTTCCCAGTCTCACTTTTCCCAGTCTCACTTTTCCCAGTCTCACTTTTCCCAGTCTCACTTTTCCCAGTCTCACTTTTCCCAGTCTCACTTTTCCCAGTCTCACTTTTCCCAGTCTCACTTTTCCCTGATGAAATGAATTGAGAAAAAAATTGAGATGAAAATTGAAAGATGAGAGAGAAGAAAGATGACATTGAGAAAAAAACAATTGAGAAAAAAAAATTGAGATCTCAAGTGGTGTGAAAGTGTGAAGAAAAAATATTGAAAAAAAAAGAATAAATAAATAAATAAACGTGAGAAGCATTTTGGAGCAGTTAAGAATATAAATATTTTCATAATGTGCGTTGAAGAATTAAAATCAGTGAATCTAATGATGAAGAAAAATTTTGTAAAAAATTAAGTGCTACTCGCACTTGTACGACTTTTCTTCTTCTTCTTCTTCTTTTTTTTCAATTTTTATTTTTTCAATTTACCTAAGGGAAGCTCTACGTCCTGAAGACCCTCGGCAATGACGAAATTGCTCACGCACTCGGCGAGATACTCGTAGAGGGGTATACCCGAACCCGTTCTCAAATGGGCTCCTATGTGATACAACTTTACGTCCTCCCGAACAACCACGCCGTTCACCAGTTCCAGAAGTAAAACACGAAAATTCGTTCCACCGAGATCCAACGCCAGAAATAAGCCTTCCTCTGAAATTAAATTTTTTTAACATTAATAATAATAATAATAATAATAATAATAATAATAATAATAATGGTAGAAAAAATTGCTGTACTAGTAGAATCTTTTTAATAATTATTAAAAGAATTAATAAATTTATCCGGGCTTATGGCCCCTAAAATTGTTTAAATGTATAGCATTCAACGAATTTAATGAATAATGATAATAATAATAACAATGTAAAATCTGCATGTATTTTTAATGGAAAACTTCACCAGGTCTTAGACGGTGATTAGAATTGGACTAGGAGGGTTAATGATAGGATTAAAATTAAATTTTTTATTTATTTTTAGATCGACGAAGCCCCCGGCAAAATCAACAATCGGACATGACCCAAATAAGAAACCAACATACGTCCGAAAATAATCTGAACAAGTGATTTCCGGATGTATTAAGATATTTTGAAGATGATATTTTGAAGATGATATTTTGAAGATGATTCAGACATTCAAAATGTCGATTAAAAAAAAGCTCCGACCATCACATATATGTTATACATAGCGTACTATGATCCTGTGAGGAAGCAAAATCGTGGTAATCGTTGTGAGACAAACCTGTGCCATCGGGAAGTTCGGGTATGTAAGTATTTTCCATTTGAAGGGACGACGGTTGTTGGTGTATGCCCTTTCTCATTTCCGAGGCAAATACGTCCTGTATCTTTCTCGCCGTTGCTGCCGAGAATCTCATCTGTGCCAGTTGATTTTCCACCTGAAAAAAATAATATTTTTCAATGCAACGTTGTCATACGTCATTCGAGTTCCACAATAGTTAATAATAAAATTCCGGAGACGCAGTGACCCGGTTGATTTCGTGCCTGGTTCCCGATAGTGATACTTTGACCATGTCATTGTTATCACTATAAGGATTTTGGAGAAAGCGACGAATAGGTCTTGTAAAAAACTTCTAATAAGTTGTACAAGTAAAATTCATAAACTAAACTAAACTAATAAAATTCGTCCTATTATTTCAATTCATTCTGAGGTCCCATCGTCGTTATTGTTCAAGAGTGTCTCATTTTCTCGTTCACAAACCGTAAAAAATAAAATGGAAAATGGAAAAATAAAAAAAAATAAACCGTTAATTAACGATAAAACCGTCAGAAAAATTTTTTAAAAAATCGACACTCGGTGAATATATTGCTATAAAATAACTCAGTTTTTTAAATTATTTGTGGGGATATTTTTGTCAGTGGCTAAAGTGATGTGAAATGCCTTATTCATGCATTAATAAAAAGCTGCAAGTTGAAACTTGCAAATCGCTTCCTCATAATTTAAGGCAAGCTGCAAGTTGAAACTTGCAATTTGTTTCCTCTGAATTGTAAGTAGTGAACGAAGATTCCTTTATGAGGAAGCCAAAAGATAAGTGCTCCGTCATAGCTCCCTCATTCTTGCTTCTTCATAAAGGAATCTTCGTTCATTACTTACAATTCAGAGGAAGCAAATTGCAAGTTTCAACTTGCAGCTCGCCTTAAATTGTGAGGAAGCGATTTGCAAGTTTCAACTTGCAGCTTTTTTCCATCACAATCATCAAAAACTGTACAAATCTTTTTCCACGCATCAGATAAAAATTATTTAATGAATATCACTCGGTGAATTCATCGACCGAATTATCGTAAACCAAAAAGTAGAATAATAATAAACTCGCGACGATGATAATTCACAAACCAGTCTCATCATAAAAATTCGATTGAAAAAAAAAAATAGAAAATAGAAAATAAAAAAAAAATTTCAAAGCAAAAAAAAACAGAATTCGTTCAACGCGTTATTTTCCATTTCGATAAAAAATTATTTCATCGTACGAGCGAGGTGCTTCTGGAGGCCACCGGGGCCTCGATTACGATAACCCTTCAACTTCCAAGACAACGCGTGTGATATAATAATCGGCACGCAAGTGTTAACTCAAATCTTCGTCGTCGATTGACCCGTGCCGCAAAAAAAAAATAGAAAGACAAAGATAACGAGTAGCCGGCATATGCGATAAGTGAACACCAAAAAAAAATGGAGGGGGGGGGGTAAAGGTGACGAAATTGTTGTAAGCCATATGTAAGCCGATATTAATGATTACCCAGTGCAATAAATTGTTATCGAGTTTCGAACTTCGTAAAAAAAAACTACCGACACGGCTCAGCCATCGTTACATGTTTCTGCGACTGTCATGTGTGGTACCTACACACACACATTATGACATTATGTGACAGTGAAACGTGGGGAGGGACGTTGGGTCGGGAGCGAGCATTCATAGCCCGCCCTCGTCTTTGCCACTTCAGATACTTAGCTTTAATTCACGTGACGACCTCAGCCGGGCTATTATTAGTCCGCCATTATATACACCGGCTTTATGTACATTTAATAGCGATACACACATATGTATATATATATATATATATATATATATATATATATATATATATATGTGTGTGTGTGTGTGTGTGTGTGTGTGTGTGTGTGTATATATATATACATAATGTATGTATGTGATACATAAAGGGACTCATAATATGTGTGCGGCATAATCGTTTTTTGTCACAAGCATGTGTCCGACAAAAATTTTTCATACAGGCTTCAGAACACTTTTTTTTAATTCATATTATTAATTTTCATAAAATATTGTTTGTAAAATAAAATAATATTTTATTTTATGGATAATATTTTCTCATTATATTTATAAAATGAAATAATAAGGCTGAAGGACCTCGGTCGATAGCCTATTATTTTGGCAGGTAATTCATAATAATAATTCATTTATCGATATTGATAAATAAAAATATCAGGAATACCAAGAAATTAATAAAATTTATTATATTGTCAATAAATGTCTTTTACTACTACTACTAAAATAATATTTTTTTCATAATATTTTTGAAATATTTAATTTTATAAATAATGAGTTTTTTTTCATAAAATATTATTTATAAAATAAAATAATATTTTTCGAAAAATACATGTAACGCTGATGATGGTATATATATTTTTAAAAAGGGTGCAAAGTAGAACCTTGCACATTGCTTCCTCATAGTTTTGTACCGTTTTTAAATTATTGAGATGTAAAGTAGAACCTTGTGTCGATCAATTTTGGCTTCCTCATAGAGGAAGCTTTGGCAAATGTGTAAGAAGATAATTCATGTGAAATTTAAAAAATTATAATTCGCATAAAATCTGAACTCCTTGTTAGATGTTATCCAAATTCAATAGGAAATCCCTTTGGATGATAGTGCAACTTCGTACTAAATTTCAGCCGGATATCTAGAAAATTATGGAAGCTAGAGCACTTACATTGAATTTTGGAAAAATTTCAAAACGCCATAAAATCTGATCGTCTTGTTGGATTTTGTCCAAATTCAATACGAAACCTCTTTCGATGGTAGTGCAACTTCGTACTAAATTCCAGCCAGATATCTCAAAAATTATGGAAGCTAGAGCAGTTACATTGATTTTTGGAAAAATTTCAAAACGCCATAAAATATGAATGGCTTGATGGATTTCGCCCAAATTCAATCGGGTTTCTCTTTGGATAATTGCGCAACTTCGTACCAAATTTAAGTCCGATGTCTCAAAAATTGCTCCAGTTAGAGTGTAAAGATCGTTTTTTTCACATTAAAAAACGCTTTAAAAGTAAAGCAATGCGTGGATTTTTTCAAAATTCGGTATCGAGCATCTCCCTGTACTCGTACAACATTATACTGAATTTAAGCTCGATATCTCTAAAATTGTGGGAGCTAGAGACCAAAAATAATTTTTTGAATTTTGAAAAAATGCTGTGAAAACAAAATAACTTGATAGATTTTTCCAAAAATTAAATTGTGCTATGCGCCGTGAACCCTTCACATGTGTGACAAATTTCAGCTTGATATCTCGAGCCGTTCTCAAGTTGTGAGCGGTCAACCATGACTACACACACACACACACACACACACACACACACACACACACACATACATACATCCGGACATTTTTTCTAAATGTGTTTTTTAGGTGTTTTGAGACATACTGAACACGTTTTCATGAACATCTCGAAAAAAAAAAATTTCACGAAAACAAAGCTTCCTCTATGAGGAAGCAAAAATAGAAAAAAAGGTGAATATGATTTATAAAGGGTAAACGATTGGGGGTGGGGTGGGGTGAGAAACTAGACGAATTATTCAACTTACCTTCTGTCTCTTAACATCATCGGCGAGGACCAGTGGAGCAACCTGGATAGCATCGTGCAAAACTCTTTCGGTAGGCGTCATTTTGGCACAATTGTTTTTCCTTTTGTTTTTTTTTTCGATTTGATTCTGAAACAAAAATCGATGGGTGTAAATTATTTTATCGTCAATGGCTTGGTGCATAAATTATTATTATTATTATCATTTTTTCTACTGCTTCAATTGTGGAACAAAAATTGATAAAAGGGAACTATTTTATTGTCGATTGCCCAGTGGACGAATTATTATTATTATAATCATTGTTTTACTCCTCTAATTGTGAAACGAAACTTGATGAAAGGGAACTATTTTATTGTCAATGGCCCAGTGGACGCATTATTATTATTATTATTATTTTTTTTACTCCTTCAATTGGGAAACAAAAATTGATAAGAGGGAACTATTTTATTGTCAATCGCTCAGTACATAAATTATTATTATTATTATTATTATTATTATTATTATTATTATTATTATTATTATTATTATTATTATTATTATTATTATTATTATTATTATTATTATTATTATTATTATTATTATTATTATTATTATTATTATTATTATTATTATTATTATTATTATTATTATTATTATTATTATTTCACACCCGAGATGCGATTGATCGAACGATTATGTATAACGAGTGACAATTGATAATATATATATCTGTGTATCGAGAGTTATCGATCATTCGGACAAACGAGACATGCCACAAGCTAATTCGAGCAATCACACGCTTCCTGAACATTCGGTGGTGGCAATCTCAGTCTCAACCTCACGGTTCACGATTATTCGAGGATTCAATTTTTATCGACGTTATCCAATTGTTTCGACATAACGTCACGAGGCGCATTCGTCCGTGAACGTGTGATAACATTCGGCTTGGATTTAATTAATTACAGCTCATTACTGGTTTGCAAATTAACGATACTAATTAACCGCGATTAACTGCTTTTTGAACTTTCATATTTTTCAGAAGCTCCGTTTTTAATATTCAGCGAAAAACCTACATATAAAGCTAGGATCTAAAATTGTACATCGCAGTTTTGTTACTCCAGGCTACCCAGGGGCTGGCTAGGTTGACAGTGCAGCATACAGTGATTTCAGAATAGTATCTAGACAGTTTCATCCAAATCGAAATGTTCAGCCTCCTTACAGCCTACTGACTTACAGACCCCTCGTTCAACCTTCTCATATTCTGGACAGTTATCCTGTACAACGATTTTTATCAACTGGATAGCAAAATACCGCTGGGCTACCGTTATCAGGCTAATAACCGTGTCAACATCTTCAACACGGGTGACGCAATTTATGAAAAATCGGCTGGGATGTTATTTTATCTCGGTTTAAATACTTCCAAAGTGAATGTCACAGCTGACGAGGACAACGATGCCTCATTCGATGTATATATATATATATATATATATATATATGACTGTTTTCAACCTGTATAATCAGAAGATCGATTGGACTCTGCCGTATATCATTGAACGCTATACGTCTTTCGATAACGAAACGATTTGTTCGTTTTTCAATCAAACAGTTGAATCATTAATCATATTGAATTAAACACCAAATCTCATCAATGTCAATGGATTCAATGAAAAATTTATGTGTAAAAAATAATTGTTTTTTGTATTAAAAAAAAAACTTTAAAAAAAGTTGTGCAAATAAAACTCGATTCGATTGATCGATCGATTGTAAAAAAATCAATATTTACTCGGATGGCCCGAAAAAAAACATGGTGAGAATCAAGATACGTAAGAAAAAAATACGATTGATTATAAAATTCGAAATGTCGTGTAAAAAAAATGTCGTTCGATCATCCGGCTGAATTTTTCGAGATAAAAGAGTTTTGTCGACAATAGTTTTGAGGTTTTTTTTTCTTTTTCCAAAGCCGAGCATCGACGACTCGGTTCGCGCGATAAGTGTCATCAGCCTGACAAGCTTAAACCCATCTAGATTTATGATGCTTTTCACCTTTTTCATTTTTTCTCTTTTGACAAACACGTGGCCGCGTACACTGACACACAGACACGCGATTACAAAAACTCGCGTCTGTGGAAAACATACCGGGTGATCCCATTTTGATCTCACATATCTCTAATTTATCTTGAAAAAATTCTTTTCCGATCGATAATTGAGTGTAATAAAACTTGAAGGGTTCGAGGAAGACGTACAACATTTTTTTTCTGTTTCAACATTCAAAATGGCGGTGTCAGGGTGGCTGACAACTTTAAAAAAAATTTTTTTTTTATTTTTTTTATGGAACTTTAATCATAATGAGATAAAGGTCCGTTGTCTCGTCAACTTTTGTTTATCCGAAATTATAGTACGACAAAAATATTTCAAATTTTTGTATTGTTGGTAAAAAAAAATATCGTACGAAAATTGTGATTTTAATTTGCTTCGATGATCGATCGAAAAATCGAATTTTCTCATCCGTCGTCTTCGTCATGGTCGTGCGTGTCAAACAGCGAGGCCACGTATTTTCAAGTGCACGAACACTTTTTATTATTTTTTTCAAAACTTTTTTTTTTTTTTTTTTTTTTTTTTTTTTTTTTTTCACGGTCTATTTGTCATTCACAGGAGTCGACGATAAAGCGTTCGATCACGATATCACGGTTCGGGATGGTTGAAAATTATGAATCTTCATCATTCGCGCTAGATACCGCCGAGTCGGTATTTTATATTGCGCGATAAAGATAAAAAAAAAATGTGTGAAACGCGTTGGAACACGAGAGCCCATTGGCTCGGTATGTCGTCGTCGTCGTCGTCGTCGCCGTTTGCTCGCGCCCAACGAATCGTACGAATCTATTAAAAACAATTGGAAGAGGTGTATCAAACGTCAAATGCGATCATTTGCGCGAGTTGACCCCCCCGGACACACGACGGCCGAGAATATTTTAATTCGCAGGCTTTTGTTTTCGCACGCTTTGTCGTCCTCGTCGTCGTCGTCGTCGTCGTCGTCATCAATCGGCTTTGGATAGGGTCAAAATTAATAATCACGCAATTTTGTAATCGCATTTTTCCTTACCTTTTTTTCTTGTTTTCTTTCGGTTTTAACTTTTATTTATTTATTTATTTATTTATTTATTTATTTATTATTATTATTATTATTATTATTATTATTATTATTATTATTATTATTATTATTATTATTATTATTATTATTATTATTGCCATCCATTCGTAAAACACAAAATTACAATTAAAAAAGAATTTGTAAAAATTGAATGAGGAAAACCAACGACAAGTGATACGTAATACATTTTTTTTCAAAGGTTTTCGGAATTTTACAACAATATTTGATTTTTTTGTTGAATTTTTTTTTTTTTTTTTTTTTTTTTTTTTCGATAACTCGAAAACGGTTGTAGCTACAGCCCCCAAATTTTGGTCCGATTTGAGCATCGAAAGCTATGCTTTTGCTGCATTTGAAGAAAACGGGAAAGAAAAAATTGGTAACATTATTTTAACAGAGTAAAAGATTTTTATTGGGAGAAAATGAAGCAAAGTCGTTAACGGAAACTTTTTATTTTCATGATTTTTCGTAAACTATTCTTGCTACAGTGTTCGTTATAATTTTGATTAAATGTACTAACTGAAAGCTACATTCTTGAATTTTTTCCAATTTTGTCGAATCGATAGTTTAGAAATTAGCGGGGGCAGGGGGGCAGACACTCCGATGACGACTTTGAAAGCGAATATCTCGTGACTGAAGGGTCGAAATGGAAAAGGTCTCGGAACATTTTAAATTGCATTTGAGGAGACCCATCACAAGACACCTCACTCGATGGGGCGAGCAAAAAAAAATGTCGAGTTCCCGTTTTTAATCCGTGGAGAGGGGAGGGTCAAATTTATTATTTTATTTCTCACGTTATCATTTCTGTTTTTTGGGGTCATCGATCCTGGTCTGTGTGCACAAATTTCATCTTAATCGTTACATAAATGAGATAATGGGAGGATTGTGACATACAGACAGACGGGCGGACGGACTGACCGAATCCACACGAGACGAAATACGAAAGTTTGGTGACGTAAATATTGTCCGATATGCACGAGTCACCGATAACAACATACAAACTCACACAGCCTTGCTTCAAACCCCTCAAAACACATACTTAGTCATGAAATAAGTGAAACCGAAAAAAAAAATTAAGGTAGGCTTACAACGTGACGTCAAAGTCGTCGGGTCAGCCTACAAAAGTTTTCACTTTTTGGAGCAAATCGATTTAAAAAAAAAATTGATATTTAAAAAAAATTGAAATGAAAATATCAAAACAAGTTACAAGTTGAAACTTGTAATTTGCTTCCTCCGATTTTTTTTCGCTACCTTCTATTCGGAAAATTACAAATTGCAAGTTTTAACTCGCACCTTATTTTTTTAAAATAATAATTTTTGTTTATGACTCGAAAATCCAAAAATAACCAAGTGAGAAAAAAAAATCAATTTTCACATTGCTCGGGGTCGAAACGACAATTATTTTTCATCTATGCGGATCAATATTTAGACATTGTTTCATTCATAACGTAAAAAAATGAATAACAATATATTTCGATTCAATCCATTTAAAAAAAAACCAAAAATTTTACTCCAAAATAAAAAAATTGCAAAATAATCGTCGAACAATTTTCATTGTCGTTGTATAAACGTTGAATATTATCTCGTGCATCGAAAAAAAAAACGAAAAAAAAATAAACATAAAAAAGAAAGAAAACAAAAAAATTGAATTACCGTAAAAACGACTCGTTGAATTTAAAAACGAAAAAAATGTGAGGCGTCACGTAGCAATCACCCGTAGCTCACGTTAAATATTCAGATATGAAAATTCTTTCGGAAATCCAACGAATGACGTCACAACGAACAAGCACCACGGACTAAAGTTTTGTCGAACCGGAAAGCGTCCCTCCCCTCCCCTTCTCCCCCCGGCCCTTTCCTCAAACGCTTTCCAATTACCCACAAACGAGGTATCTAATTAATTTTCGACTATGGCATTATAATAATTACGTACATTCAACGAATAATCGACCACGACAATATAAATTGTTTTGTAAAAAAAAAAAAAAACTTTTCAAAAATTCGAGCAAATAAAATTCGATTTCGATTGATTAATAGACTATGATAAATTAACGTGTGACAATTAATGAGATAGACTTTTATCGCATATTATAATTTTTTATTCGTCGTTTCTTAAATTATGAATTTTAATATTTATTAAAAAATTATATTTATATATTTATTTATAAATTATATAAAAATAAATATTTATTTTTAAAAAAAAATGTATTGACCAGTTGCGGTCACTCGGGGTCCACTGGACCCCCCAGGCCAACTTCATGGCCAATATGACAATAAAAATACAATTTTTCCAACTTCATTTCGTCCATTCAAACCAACGAATTTCATATTTCGACATCGGCCAAAAAAGTCTCGAGTTAAAATCAAATATACGTTGTTTTTTTTTCAAAGTCCACAAAAGCTCTATTTTTTTTAATCTCAAAAATCTAATGTCTCAAGATCAAAACGACGTAAAATTTTTTTTCACCATATATAAAAAATTACAATTTTTAACGAATTTTTTTTTCTTTTTTGTAAAAAAAGTCAGCATTCGTGAATTTTTTTTCTCATCGTGTTATGACTGCTTAAAAATGTTAAATGGAAGCCAACGACTATTAGAATATTTAGAAATCATGTTAAATTGGAATTTGACGCAAGATTCAAGTCGATGGCCCAAAAAGAACGCAGATGGGTTCGGTTTTGGCGAGTGGGATTCGCGGGACCCCATGTGACCGATATATTATTATTTGAAGGTGTGTGACCCCCTCAACGGGTTGAAAACAATTATAAATAATCGTGTCAAATAATTCGATGAATATTTTCGATGAATTATCATTTTTCTTTCGTTTTATCTTCATTATTTCGTAATTGCATTTTTCTTTTTTTTTTCTTTCCTAAATGTGTGTGCATGTGTTTGTGTGAGTACGTGCAACCGAAGATACTGCAGCAACGCAAATTCAACCGGAAGCTCGGTGTGACTCTCCGTGCGATATATATGTATATATATATATGTAGTCCATCGTCGGAATCGTTCGGATCCACGATAATAATTACGGAAGCAAACGAATCGAATCGAATTATCACGACAACGAATAGTTTGAGCAGAATTATCAAGTCGACCTTGAAAAAATTAAATCCACGTACGGTGGAAACACAATATTGAATCACGCGACGACGCGTCATTATGAATTTTTTTTTTTTTTTTTTTTTCACTTCACGTTGTTTTTTTCACAATGTTGTTGTTGTTATTTTTTTTCTTCCCTTTTCACCTTCAAAATAACAACAACAGGAAAGAATGCAGAAATACGATAATTCATCGATCTGCAGATGTTGAAAAAAAATGTGGAAAAAAAAACAATCGCAAAGAACTCGTCAAAAACATGTAAATCGATCGATCAATTCAGTCAATCAAATCGAGTTTCATCTGCACAACTTTTTTCAAGTTATTCTCAAGAACAAAAAAAAAGAAATAATAACAATTGCTTCAATATATTAATTAAATTATTATTATACAAAATATACAAAATACATTAATTAAATTAATTGAAATAATATAACGGCTTGAATACATATTTATTGTGTACTGCAACTTGTAGTCAAAATTTGAATCTTTCAAGGTCGAAAATGTGCATTCTGGCTTTTTTTATTTTATTTTATTTTATTTTTTTAAGAACAAAAAAAAGTGTGTTGATCAATTTTTCTTTGTTTTCACCAAATCCATCAAGCTGCTCCTATAATATCGTTCCCATACAATTTACACCTCATTCAAACGAGTTCAAAAAAAAAAAAAAAATCAACTTCGTAAAGTTTTACTTACCGTTTTGCGTCTTGCGTATCGTAAAAAGCACTTCGCGGCGTTTTTAATTTTTTTTTGTTCTCTTTTTTCAAATCTTTTTTGCTGTCGTTTTTTCTTTGTTTCTCCTTCTCTTCGTTTATCTTACAAATGCAACAAACAACCGTACAGTTTATTGCAAGATCTCCTCACTACGTCAGTCGATACCACGCCACGCGATTCAATAATTTCGAACTATTTTCCTTTTCCCCCCGGCGTTTTAAAAACACACGACGTCAACAATTATCATCAATATTATTATCGTTATTATCAATTAAAAAAAATATATTTTATTCTTTTCATTTATTTTTGTCTCGATAAATTATTAGGAACGATGAAAATTTAACAACAAAATAATTCAATAATTATTTCGTTGATTAATCAGTTAATCTCCGAATATCATTATTGTTATTAATTTTTTAAGAATATTATTATTATTATTATAATTGTTGTTGTTGTGATATTGAATGGTCGAAATTTCCGTTTGAATTTTGTTTCAATGTTCCATTTCGTTTATGTTATATAAAACAATAATAGCAATAACAACAACAACAACGATTAAATTTCGTTTTTTTTTTTTTTAATTCGTGCAACTAATCGAAGGGTAAGAAAGAACCCTTGCACACCGATCGCTCGACACGACCGCACATATGTTCGCGTGGGTGCGGAATCGCCGAATGTACATTGACGCGTAAACGACGATACGGTGTACCCCGTCAGCCGAGCCGAACGCGCACGAACGAGTCGAGCCTCCGTGGCCCCTCCCCCGCTTGCCCCGCCCCTCCGGCCACACTGCCGACTGCTGCCGACCGCGCGACTCGCGTTCGTTCGTTGTACTCACTCGCGTCAGAGCGCGGGGCAAACGTGCGCAAGTGAGAGCGAGATGGTGCCCCCTCCTCCTCGACGGTGGAATCACGTACATACGAGTGTGTATAACGCGCGCGGGTTGATATTGGAGGTTAGGTCGTGGGATGATTGACGAAGATGAAGAAAAATGGGGGAAAATCGTCGGTATACGTGTTATACCCGTGTACACACACACACACATAGACACGGTCAAAGTACGGACCCGGTTGTCGTCCACTATCGCGAAAGTTACACGTGTGTGTGTGTCGTCGTTTCATTCAACCACGGTTATGGATTGGTCGCTTGTGCATCGCGTGTGTCTGTAAGTGTGTGTGTGTGTGTGTCATGTGGGTACAGTTATGTGACTCGGCTTTGAGCATTGTGTGTGTGTGTGTAGTTATGCGTTTCGACTTTGTGCATTGTGTGTGTGTGTATTTATCTGATTCTACTTCGAGCGTTGTGTGTGTGTGTGCGTGTGTGTGTATGTGTATGTATGCATTGTAATTCGACTTTGAGCATGCGCATAGACGTGAACTGCCTATATACAGGGTGTGTGTGTGTGTGTGTGTGTGAGTATAAATTTGTGAGATTCGGCTTCGAGCGTAGTGTGTGAATAGTGAGATTAGGTGTACATGTATATGTGTGTGTGTGTGTGTGTGCGTAAAGACGTATAGTACGTGAGATGCGCATGAGATATGTGGTAAGAGTCGCCACGCGGGTCGTTCGGTGTCCGATAACCTCTCGATTTCATCTATCGGTTTAACATTTGTTTTTTTCTCTCTCGTAATTTTTCATATCAAGTTTTTTTTTTATTTCGTTTGATTTTTTTAATTCCAGTATCCGAGTATCGCATGTTGTTTGAGTTATTGATCTTTATTTATTTATTTGTTTATTATTGTTCTGTTTTGTTTTTTTTCAATTCGCTCTATTTTGTCGGTAAGTTACCGACAAATTTTATTTCGATTTGTTATTTGTTATTATGTTTGTTACGATGTTGGGTTATTCATCGTTGTATTATTCATTTATCACGCTGCAGAATATGGATATTATGTAAATTATATACTTTTTCTAATTTCCTCTTAGAAATTGAGTGTTTGGAGAAATATTTATTCGTTGGATTTGTTATTCAGTAATTACACTGTAAGATGAAGATCGTGTTTTTTTTTAAATTAATATTTATTCTCTTTGGATGTTTATATTTTTGGTTGTATGACGTATACAGAGAGTGTTTTCGATACATTTTCAGTGATGGACATTTTCTTGATTTGCTGTATTCGACTGATGTTTCGAAGAAAATATTTTCGTTCGACACGTTGTTTATTTATTTCGCCGTTAGTAGAATGAACATATTTTTTTTTGTCCCCGCTTTTCTGAGGATACGTATAATTGTAGGTCTGCGTGGCGACGAGGTGATAAGTAATTTGACCATTAGACCTTGTCCCGGATGCGTGTGGACCCAACGTATCGAGATTTCGAATCAAAATCCTTGTTCGAATAATCTGTGTTTTTTTTGTTTTTTCAAAATCTTCTCTTTTCAAAATCTCATTGATTCGTCATAGATCGTAGATGACCTATGGATCAATATTTATCGGAGACGCAAATGAAAGGTTCGAAAAGTCGGGCCTGAGTCCCTGCGTCGCAGCGCCGAGTACGTATTCGCACTTGCGAATGCGCAAACGCGCATGGCCATGCGCGATTAGCGATTAGACAGGCAAGAGGTCATCTCCGAGTTCTTCGTCTCCGAAATCTTCGTCTCTCTTTCCGGCAGATGTCATCGGTCGTAATGGCATAGGTCCAACCGGATCAGAATAGTTCATGTCTGTAATTGACAATCTTGCGTTATCTTTCGCGGTTCATAACTACTATCCGCCGATTAAACGATACACGACGAATGTAATCGACTGAAAAATAAAATCGTATCGACTATTCGAAGTTCGCCGAGATGAATTTATTTAGTCGAGCTCTGTCCGGATGGGCCTTGAGGTATTACCGGATGGATATGAAAAAAAAAAGTGATAATTCTTGGAAAATTTGGGGAAGAAAGGTTTTTGTTGGAATATTATTGCCTGAATTATTTTAGAATTTTTTTACTTTAATTTAGTAGTTATGAATTTATGAATTTAGAGAAAAAAATGTGAGAAAAAAAAATATTTGCTATCCAATAACATCGGTAATGTAGGAGTCTGTTGGACTCGAATCAAGAGTCGAATATACCGGGTGTCCCATTTTTTTTTAATCTTAAAAAAATAGTTCTCATCAATACTAACAACTTTAATGTAAAAAATGTTTCGATTACATTGATATTTTGTAAGATATTGGCTTCGATAATGATCCAAATATCAAATTTCAAATACGTGTGTATCTCAAAAATATTAATTTAATCGAAACATTTCTTACACTAAAGTTGTTAGTATTGATGAAAACTATTTTTAAAGGTTTAAAAAAACATGGTTTCCGTTAAAAAAAAACATTGCCCACCATAGGCGCCGCCATTTTGAATTTTTTATTTTTTCGAGTTATCGATTGAAATGGGACTCCCGGTAGAAGTCTCAATAATGTAACGTAAATGAAAAAAAAGAACATTAAACGGCGTAAAACAATTCTAAATGAATAAGAAATGCTGAAATCGTAAAATCATAAATTTCCAACAAATTCATGCGACTGAGACTGTTTAATGGAAAAATTACAGTGTTGCATGGCGTCTCTCGTATGTCCCATAACTACTGTTCTATAACGACTATTCTCGTCTGATCGCGAGCGAAATAAAAAAATATATATATAAGACCCGCGACTAGTGATACATCGACGCTGCGAATAAACCGCGAATCAGTCGAGGCCCATCCATCATCCGTTCAATCCATTAGTCGAGTCCATCATCCACTCTCTCTCTCTCTCTCTCTCTCTCTCTCTCTCCGCGTCATATGCACACGCGCCCCCCAAGTTTAGCTCTCCATAACTGACGATCAAAACTACGCAATAAAAATTTTCCAAACCGCGTGCAACAAAGTCGGAATGATTCCACGATCTACGATTGATATTCGATATCACGATATTCGATAATTACCGCCATTTTCATATTCCGAAATTTACGCACTGCGATGAATTTTGCAACGTGTTTTTTTTCGACACGGTGTGTTGAAAAAGAAAGGCAAGATTATAATTAGGTTGTGTTGGAATAAAAGACGAGATTTTTTTTATCGCTATGACGACACTGTGTCTGATGCAGATAATATCAGAAGACATATGTCAACATTTTAGTCGCAATCGGACTGTATTTGGAGGTTTCGCTTTCACGAATTCGATCTTGCCTTCTACGTTAAATTAATGACATTGAATTAACGACAAATTAACGAAAAAAAAAAGTTTTCAATTGGCGCACAAAATCTTTCAAGAAACGTTGATAACATCATAAAAATGCCAAGGGTGTGTAACCCTTTGAATGGTGATACATAATTGAAATTTATTTTTAATAATAAAAATTCAATAATTTATTTGTTCAAATTTAATTCAAGAAAGTAAATTTAGTTAATCATTGAAATAAATTAAAGAAAAATTTAAAAATATATATAATGAATAAATTAGTATATATTAATTCATTAATATATTCGATTATAAATTAATTAAATAATATAAATTTAGGGAATTCGGCAAATTATTTTAATCATAAATAATAATCACCTGTTTATCAAAAACATGTCTTTCAGATAATAATTCAAAGGGTGTGTAAAATTTCAAGGGACAATTCAATGCAACAATTGAATTTTTGCAAGAAAAAAAAATAATAAAAACTGAATAAGGTTTTATAATGCCATCGAAACGCTGGCTAAACAACGCCATATGGACCAAAAGTTCACATAAACGATATTTCAGACAATCGAATTTCCTACAAAAAAGTCCACGACGGCATGTATCTAACATCGTTAGTTTCGGCGTGGGGAAAGCTCGAAAGTCGGGCAACGTGAGAAATGTTGACCATTCTGAACTTTGCTCGTTTCGAATTTCCAGCCCCACCCCCTAATTCGTTTCGACGTTTTGGGTTCATGCGTTTTTGTTTTTTTTATCGTGTCACCGTTTTATCACGAATAACCAACATTAATATTTCGACCTTTGCTTGTTCTGAAAAATTGATCCCCAGACGATGATATCTGGTCTCGAACGATGAGCAAAACAGAGTGTCGTAATTGGTAATGCTAGAACGAGAATCATAAGCGATAACAAAGTTTATTGGTAACAACGTTGAGAACCATGTAACGATGTAACACGATCTCATCATTCTCGTCTTCAAGGCCATTCGTCGGAAGAGGGGACCGGCGGAGGAAGACGAAGGCGGGGGGAGGGAAGGAAGGAGGGGAAACTACATTGACAATGTCGATTGAACACGTCGATTTTTATACTTGCCTGCATGGACACCGTTGTCCACTGTAAATTCAACCGGACTCTCCGACATTGAAATTTGAATGTTATGAGTTCCTTCCTCGCTCAATATGCTGCGAATTCCTTTACGAGCGAAGGAGGGACTCGAACGATGATCGAGCTGGGCGCTCATGCCCGAACCGCCCCTCGACGATGCTCCGCTGTTGCTTCTACGCGATCCTGGACATGGAAATTTTTTTTTTTTTCAATTTTATAATTACGGTTTTTCACCTCTGAAGGAAAAAATGGAATCAAGAAGAATTTGCGCTTTTGTCCGTCTGGAAAGAATAGAACTTCTGGAAACTCGAAATTTGGCATAGTGACATCTCATTGACCCACATATTTTTCACCAGTTGACACTTGAAAATATTCATAGGAGACTTGAAGAGGGGGCAAATGAGGTGAAACAGAAATCGATGAAGAAGGACAAAAATTCAATTCTATATCATGATGTGGGGTATCGTTTGAAAGGGCTTGTCATGTGGAATACAAAAATACGACTTGATTTATTTATTTATAATTATTTTCGAACTGTATTCCGAAGGATATATTCTATTAGAATTTTCATAATTATATATAATTAATAATAATATCATAATTTTCGTACAGTATATCGAAGGATATATTCGGAAAAATATGCGAAAAAAGAAAATCCCTCTTCCCCTTTTTTTCGAAACTATCGGGTCTAAATTTTGCAAAAAAAAAAAAAGAAATCAGGGAATGCAACGCCTTTCTTGAAGTTTACCGGAAAACTATACTAAAGTTCCAGGGAATACGATAGTTCCATACGAAAGTTCCAGATTTTATAGATTTGCCAAAATTAATTTTACAAACTTATTTTTTGTTTACAAAAAAAAATGAAATCGATGGGGCGTAATTTTTTTTTGTAATGTCAATTCGACCGGACTTACCAGGTCGGGCCGATCCTTGACGGTCTCTCAGTTCCTTCGCTTTTTCCGCCTTCTTCAACTCGTTCGCGTAAGTCTGAGCTTCCTTCAGGCCCAAATCGCTGCACAAACGTATGAGAAATTTCAGACACTCGACGTTATCCGGAAATCGTCGATGTATGTCCTGATACTGAATCAGAGCTTTGTGAAACTGTCCGGTACGTCTGAGACAAGCGGCGACCAGAAGACGCCAACGGGGTTGATCGGGTGCAAGCTCAACCGCTCTTTCGAAATACGTCAAAGCTTTTTCGACCACCTTGCAACAACGTACACAACGTGAAAAAAATTATTATTATTATTATTATTATTATTATTATTATTATTATTATTATAGAATTTTGGATCAATTTTTGGATTTTTTTTCATCCTTTTCATTTTTCATTCAAATTTTGTTTATTTATATTATAAAATATTTTATAATTTGTGAAATTTTGATAATTCGTAAAATTTTGATAATTCGTGAAATTTTGATAATTCATGAAATTTTCATAATTCGTGAAATTTTGATGATTCATGAAATTTTAATAATTCATGAAATTTTGATAATTCATGAAATGTTGATAATTCGTGAAATTTTGATAATTCATGAAATTTTCATGAATCATGAAATTTTCATAATTCGTAAAATTTTCATAATTCGTGAAATTTATATAACTCATAAAATTTTTCATAATTTTTGAAATTTCATTAATTCGTGAAATTTTCATGACTTTCATCTTCATTCGACGAAGTTTCGACCAAAAAATCATATAAATCTCAGCTCGAAAGTTAATTTCGTTAATCGACAATTATCATTCAATTTATATACCTGCATCGATATGAAATACGATCCGAGCCAGTCGATTACCTCAAAATTAGCCGGATAAAATCTGTAAGACTGGAAAACAAAAGAGTCGTTCGATCGTCAAACCGATAATAATTAATTAGTTTATTGATTCTTTGAAAAAAGAAGAAAATGTTGAAAAATTACATCACTGTAATACTGATAGGCCTGTTGCTTGTCTCCTGCATTATCGTACATTTCGCCCAATTTCTGCAAGACTCCGGGATCGGACGGAACGATACCCAACAATTGATGATACCTGTAAACAATTACAATCTTCTTAAACTGGCGCAAAATATATATTTTTTTTTCGTAATTGGAAAAATGCATCAGATGATGAAAATTACCATTCGGCCGCCTGATCAACGTCGTTCGACAGCTGATAAAGATGACCGATCTGATACAACGTTTGCGGATCGTGTCTCACGATATTTCGCAATTTCCAAAAACATTCCAACGATTCTTCGTAAAGATTTTGTTTTTTGTACACCAAACCTTGAACAATTGATTGCGTTGTTATTTGATGATCATCGATTCGAATAAAATTGTCTTAATGATAAATTTGAATTTTTTATTTTTAAGTAGTCAAGTAGCACACATGATAGGGGCTCCGCAATTATTCTGTGGTAACCATTGACGAAATATGTAATCTATTCGTTAACTATTTTTGCTACAGTGTTCGTTATAATTTTCATTGAATGTACTAACTGAAAGCTACATTTTGGAATTTTTTCCGATTTTTCGAATCGATAATTTAGAAATTAGAGGGGGCAGGGGGGCAGACACTCCGATAACGACTTTAAAAGCGAATATCTCGTGACCGAAGGGTCAAAATGGAAAAGGTCTAGGAACATTTTAAATTGCATTTGAGGAGACCCATCAAAAAACACCTCTCTCGATGGGGGTGAACAAAAAAAAAAGGTCGAGTTCACGGTTTTTAATCCGTGGAGAGGGGAGGGTCAAATTTATCATTTTATTTCTCATGTTATCATTTCTGTTTTTTGGGGTCATCGATCCACGTCTGTGTGCACAAATTTCATCTTAATCGTTAGACAAATGGGATAATGGGAGGACTGTGACACACAGACAGACGGACGGACGGACTGACCGAACCCCCACGAGACGAAATACGAAAGTTTGGTGACGTAAATATTGTCCGATATGCACGAGTCACTGATAACAAAATACAAACTCACACAGCCTTGCTTCAAACCCGTCAAAACACATACTTAGTCATGAAAGAAGTGAAACCGAAAAAAAAAATTAAGGTAGGCTTACAACGTGACGTCAACGTTGTCGGGTCAGCCTACAAAGATTTTCACTTTTTGGAGCAAACCCAATCGGGCCAACGATTACGTTATCACTCTGGCGATTGTAAATTTTGAGATATTCGTCAAAATATCGTGTTCGCGATTATATTTGTACACAAGGTGAGTTAAGGTATTGCATTTCGGCCGAATTCATCGTGAAGTTTCGATATTTTGAATTTTTCGAAAATGATATTTTGAATTTTTCATTTTAATTGTTACACAAATCAGATAATGGGAGGACTGTGTCATACAGACAGACGGACGGACGGACGGACTGACCGAACCCCCACGAGGGTTCCGAGATTTCCGCATAATACAAATTTCGGTTATCTGCTTTATAACCGAATTGCATGTTAATTCAAATTATGAAAATTTCATGAATTATGGAAATTTAAAAAATTACGAAAGTTTCACAAATTATTAAAATTGTACAAATTATGAAAATTTGGCAAATAATCAAAATTTCACAAATTATAAAAATTTCACGAATTATGAAAATCTTACGAATCATACAAATTTTATAAATTATGAATATTTCATGAATTATATAAATATTAAAAAAATATAAAATTCTATACGAATTATGAAAATTTCACAAGTTATAAAAATTTCACGTATTATGAAAATTTAAAAAATTACGCAAGTTTCACGAATTATTAAAAATTTTACAAATGATGAAAATTTCACGAATTGAAAAAATTTCATAAATTATGAATATTTCATGAATCATGTGAATATAAAAAAATATATAAAATTCTATACGAATTATGAAAATTTCACAAGTAATTGAAATTTCACGATTTATGTAAAATTTAAAAAATCATGAAAAGTAGTAAAAACTAGGAGGGTTTGTGGATTTCCGCGGAACTCTGAAAAATCATATTTTCAGCTCACCCAAATTGTGGAGAGCCTGCACGTGACTCGCATCACTGTCCAGAGCGCACAGAAGCAATTCTCGTGCCGTATCCAATTCGCCTTTCTTGATGGCGCAAGCCGAAAGATTCACATAGGCCGCGGCGTTGTAACTGTCTGCTTTACGTGCCGTCTCGGCGTAACGTTCGGCTTGATCGTAATCGCCACGCTTGAACGCCAATTTTTATTTTCATTTTTTTTTCTATTTTTTATTTTTTAATTTTTAATTTCAACGAGTTGCGATTGAACATGTCTGTCTTCGCTCATCGTCACCGGATCAAGTGGCGGTTGAATTCAAGTTTGATGATTGAATATCATTTGTCATCATTGGAATTCACAATGAAACAAATTGTGAGAGATCGAAGTGCATGATTCTCATGATTTGAAATATCATTTGTCATCATTGGAGAAACAAATTGTGAGAGACATCAGAGTGCAGAATTCTTTCAGTGCAACACACACACACACACACAATTTCTGAAGGTATGAAAAGTTTTTTGGTTTTACGAGAAAATAGACGAACGACAGCATCGTCGAGGCAGCACCGTTGGCTTTGGTTTCGCGATTCTCGAATACTTTCAGGGTGTCGATTGCCAATGCGGTCTCACGATTGTGCAAAAAAACCAGAGCTTTGTTTATTTCCAAATCGGCGGCCAGAGGACCGTAAGCCGATGATCTTATCGCTTCGACGCACCTGTCGAGATGAAAAAAAAATTATAACAATCCTGTTACGATGGAAAATGAGATTCTATAATTTGTGAAATTTTTATAATTCCCAAAATTTTCATTATTTTTGAAATTTTCGGAAAATCGTGAAATTTTAATAACTTTTTAAATTTTCATAATTCACATAGAATTTTATATATATTTTTATATTTACATAATTCATGAAATATTCATAATTTATAAAATTTGTATGATTCGTAAAATTTGTATAATTCATGAAATTTTCATCATTTATAAAATTTTAATAATTTGTGAAACGTTCGTAATTTTTGAAATTTTCATAATACGTGAAATTTTCATAATTCGTAAGAATTATATATTTTTTTAATATTTACATAATTCATGAAATATTCATAATTTATAAAATTTGGATAATTCGTAAAATTTTCATCATTTGTAAAATTTTAATCATTTGTGAAACTTCGGTAATTTTCGAAATTTTCATAATTCACAAAATTTTCATAATACGTGAAATTTTCATAATTTGAATTAACATGGAATTCGGTTGTAAAGCAGATAACCGACGATTGTATCATGCATTATTTAATGTCCATTGATTATAACGATAATTTGCTTTATCATTTATAAATAAAAATTCTCGTCAAACATAATAATAACAATTAATGAATTATAATCACCAAGCAAAACCCGCGGACAATGTGTCTTCGATAACCGGTGCGATGAGTTTGGCCGCGCTCAAAATTGTTTTCTCGGCTTCAAGTTTCATATCTTTTTCCAATTTTGACAAATCATCGACTCTTATGACCTCGTTCAATATATTCGCCGAAACATCGTCCTGGGACAGAAAAAAAAACAACAACAATATTTCCATCGTAAAAAAATCTGTACGAATAATAATTTGTTCGACGGAGATGACAAAGAGAATGATTTGCTAAACGACGTCCGACTCACCGTAACAGCTGTGTACTTGTCCTCCTGATCTATGTTGAGTTGAACCTCGAGCAGTTCCAAGAATCCACGTTTCATCTTGTCACGATGGGACAAAGCAAAATGACAAAGAATAGCGTGCAAACCCGCTTTGAATTCCGCTCTCTCTCGCATCACCCACTCGAAACTGTTTGCTGCTTCTTCGAGACGACCCATTTGCACGAACAACATACCGATATTGTGCATTATCTTAATCCTGCAAAATAAATTTACTAATTTTGTTAAATCACAATTTGGCTGAAAACTATTCAATTAAATTCGCGAAATTATGAACGAACATTCTCATTCAATGAAAATGTATTTGAAATAATGTTAAAAAAAAAAAAAAAACCCATTACTATGACTAATTATCTTGGACATTGAATCATAACAGTATTTTGAATAGATTTTCACTTTATCGATAAGAATAAATTTTTCAACCAGCACCCATTCAATTTTTTTTCTTTTCTGAAAGGACACATTTTCAACTAAAAAAACCTAGAATTTTGTAATTTTCATGTCAATATTTTGCTGAGATATTATTTTTTTCTTTGATTATTTTCAATTTAAATAATTATAGAAAAATAAATATTTAATAAATCACTGAAAAACTTGTCGGACGGTAAAATAGAAATCCTCAAAAGTATTTCAGAATTTTTTTGAATTTTTCGAATGCCTTTTACAGCGAAAAAAAAAAATTGTCAGGACTTTTTGGAGCACGGTTGAAAAAATATATAATTGGATGCTAGAAATCATCGTTTGGGCGCACCTCAAATCTTTGTGAGCCGCTGTTACTTGATCCAGTGCCATTCTGTACATCTTTATCGCTCGTGACAATTGTCCGACTTTAAGATAAATGTTTCCCATGTTTACTTTCAGTCTTGTGCTGCTGCTGAAAACTCGGTTTCTCGTGATGGCCTGATAGGTCGCTATGGCTTCGAAGTACATCTCGTTGTTCGTATACTGCTCGGCTAAATTGAATAGAACCTGAGGAATGACAAAAAGAAAACAATTTATCTTCATTATTCGATTTTTTTTTCTTTTTTTTTTTAAAGCGTTGTTCAAATATCTTTTTATGAAACAACAAACCCCAAATGTGAGATCGACATTGTGACTGTCGCTCAAGCCTGCTTGTTCCTGCATACGAATGAGAATTCGTTCTCTCGACGATGCCTCTCTCGCTCGCTCCAACGCCACCTTCATATTATTCTCCGCCACTGCTTCTGCCGAACTCTCTATCAGTTCCATTATTTTTCGTTCAGCAATTTTTATCTTTTCCTCCGGACTGTAAATTATAAAAAAATCACTATATCTGATGAACTTCTAATAATAACAACAATATAACAATAAATTAATGCATTAATAATACTGAGGTTGTTAGTATTTCATATTCTCTCTAGTTCTGTTGAAAAAAAATAATTATTGACACGCACGTGTCTTCCTTGGCCGTTACGAGGGGCGGCGCGGGACCTCTCGAACTGTTGGACATGTTGAGCGGATCGAAAGGCAAACGTTTGCCGCTGGTGTAGCCGGCGCCGCGAACCGCCGTCATGGGCCTCGGCCCCATGGCAGTTTGACCGGTAGCGGCGGTGCCGCGTCTATGAAACTGCGATACAACGAACGAACGTGTAAAAACTAAAAATAAAATAACCTAACTATCGCCGAGCGTTGCATTTTTTTTATGTTTTTTTTTTATAAAACACTTACGCCGGATGATGTTCCAAGTCGCATGGATAATCCAGGCGTCTTGGGAGTATGCTGCGTAATTTTTTTAATTAATTGCGAGGATGAAGAATCGACGCGACAAATTTCATGCGAGATAACGGCGACGTTCGACTTACGATGGATCGACGAACGTGACTCGTTTGCAGAGCCTGTTGGAAAAGCTCATCCTGATCCAAATCTTTGGTACTGTATACCGATGGATAATCGTTGTAACCCATGTAGATAGCATCGTCGACCAAAGATTGCACAGCCATCATTTTTTTTTTAGGTTAGAGTTTGAAAACTTTTCACAATGTCGAATTAATGTATCAAGAAAGTGTTGGATTATGAAGGAATTATCAGCTGCAGCTAACGAATAACAACATTGTCATCTGATGTACGTTTTTTATGGGCTGTGTGCCGAGTTTAAGTTCGCGTGCTAAGAACGTAGGCTTTAATTGGAATGTTTTTGTTGTGGCTCTCGTTGCTTAGCAACGACTAGCAGTGGTGCATAAGCGAAGCCGCATCTCATTGGTGACGTGTGGTTCCGGGACTTTGTTTGGATTGCTTCCGCTCGCCGCCATCACGCGTCGCTCCGGTCGAAAAACCATCCCCACCGGCGGCGTTCTATGTTCCCCTCTTTGCCTGCTATTATTTTTCATTTCCCATGTGGAGATGTGAAACACATAATCCGTTTCTATTTCGATATCGTATCATATATAGAAATAAATAAGAGTGCCACAGCGCCACAGGATCCCTAGGAACGGGTCCAGCAAGGCTTGAAAAAAAAACAAATTGTATAGAAATTAATTCTGTGGAAGGTTTAGTAATCGGGATAACAATAGAATCTAATAAATAGTATATTGTGTAGCACGGGCGGAAAGAAGTCCAACTTTTCGTCCGACTCCACTTAAAAAGACTCATTTCACGCATGCAAAACGACCAAAATTCACAGAACAGATTTATTTTCGCCCGCTAGCGAATTGCGCATGTGCGATCGCGTCTGTACTGAAATCGGTTACTTTGCGCCCGCTTCGCACCCATGGAACGTCCCCTTTTTCAATGAGGGTCACGGCAAAAAAATATTCGAAAAACATTTACGTCCCACAACATTTCCATAGATTTAATTGTTATTTTGACTTTTACAAAAATTTAAGTATAGTTGATTAAAAACAGTTTTCAGGGAGGTGAAAATAATTGGGAAAAAAATTGTATATTGTTTTTTTGCAATAACGAATTTAATATGGAACTACATGATGGATCGAAAACATCGTCTCTGGTTGTGTCGATCGAATTGTGAGACATCGAACGATAGTCGTTTTTTTTTCGAACGGAAAACGATTGTAATAGTATATTATGACACTAGTACGAAAAAATGTTTTCTGACGAGTGTGAGTTTGCAGAACGAGCCGAAGGCGAGTATTGCAATCACACGACTCCAGAAAACGTTTTTCGTACGAACGTCGTACGCTTTTTTATGTCACAAGGTCCGTAAATGCGGTTTGAAGCGAACAAAGTGAGCGTGAAACCGCACTTTTACGGACAGCGTGACATAAATCATATTTTCAGCTGAATAAACGCGAAAAATGTGATACACGGGAGAAAAGAGGACGCGGTGAGACATCCGGTGTATCTAACGTTTGCGATAAGCAAAACAATGTTTAACAATGGAAAACGATAATTCATCGATGAGCACGTGTCGCACAGTTCAACTGTACCACATGTGGATGCAAATTATTCGTGCCATTCGTGACTCTATACCGATAAGCCGTTGTATAAATTTAAAAAAAAAACGTCATCCGTAAATTACGATTAGCCCGGTGACATGATCAAACATCGATAAGTCGTTCAGTTGTCTGTTATTAACTTGACGCAATTTTGCTCACTACTTTTTTACATAATTCACCAGGTATTGTAGAGAGCTTTTTTTTTAATAATGATAATTATTTTCTTAAAATAATTATTATATTAATAATTTTACAGCAAGAAATTAGCCGATTTTTATAGCGAAAATCGGTTTGTCCGCTTCCAAGTGCTACGAAAAAATCAAAAATAAAAAAATAAAAATAAGAAAAATCCCTTTGTGATTACCTCGAAAAACATCTCCTCTAAAGAATGCATTTTAATATTTTTCTGTTTTATATGATTCTTTTGCGAGAGTTATGATGAATACAGCAAAGCAACTTTTTTTTCGAGGCGCCTTCGGAGATTTACCGTCAACTGCTTAATTTTTAATATTTTGGAATGAAAAATTTAGGAAAATAGTGTTCGAATGTTGTATTATTTTATGGAAATTGGATTGAATAAATTTACAATATTTGTATGGCCAGAAAAAAATCTTAAAAACATGCTTCTTTTCAACGAATTAGACCTTACTCCCCCCTTGAGTTTTGATTGATTTGTTTTTTTTTTTTTAATATTGTTCAAATATTGTATTATTATATGGAAATTGATTGAATAAATTGACACTATTTGTATGGCCAAAAAAAAATCTTAAAATCATGCTTCTTTTTCACCGAATTAGACCTTACTCTTAAGTTTTGATTAATCTTTTTTGTTGAAAAATATTGTTTAAATGTTGTAATATTATATGAAAATTGAATGAATAAATTTACACTTACACTATTTGTATGACCGGAAAAAATCTTAAAAACACGCTTCTTTTTCACTAAATTAGACCTTACTCCCCCCTTAAGTTTTGGGGAGATAAAAGGAGAACTCCCATGTGACAATTTAGGATTTTTATAAAAAATTAATTTCATCATGTAATTTTTTGACGCAGTCAGGTTCTAATGATGGAGTATTATATGAATATACGGTTTTTAGACCAAATTTTGCGTCTGCGTATACCTCTAATTTTGGATTTTGCGTTTTGTCGATTTTCAGGCGTATTTTGCATTTCTCGCTGAAAATAGTAACCACAAAATTTATAGAAAATTAAATTTTCTATTTTTTTTATTCAACCAATTTTGTTGTAAAATAATTATTTATTGTTAATAATAGGCAGAAAGTGTGAAAAATTAGGACATTGGTCCAGTTTTTTCAACTTTTGGACCATTTTTATTGAAAATAAGTGAAACATTTAAATGGCAAAGTTACAGAGAACAAAATTCTCTACAACTTTTGTGCGAACAATTTTTTTGTAGGACGCATAGTTCACGTGTGGGACGGCGGTCAACACAGAGGCGACTTAGAGGGAGCGACTTAACTCATTTCGCTGATCCGTCTGCACATGACCAATTTAAATCGGTGCAGACACCAATGGTTCGGAAAAACTGGCTAATCGCTGCGCCAGTCGGTGAACGGCTACCCGGGATGATCACCCATCCGAGTAGTTGCCGCGCGAAAAATGCCGCTCAACTCTTTTTTGGGATCCGAAAAACCGCGAAACCGATAAATCATAAAAATGACCATCGATTTTCCACGGGATCGATGAACGTTTTCGATAAATCATAAAAAATGACGAATGTACGTGGAATTTGTCAAAAATATCGAAGACACTCATTTGGACGGATGATAAACGGGTGTTTGAAATTTATCGATCGCGAGACTTTTATTTGTCAACGGAAATATATCGAATCTCGTGAATTTTCGTTCAATTTTTTTTTCTTTTTTTCTTTTTTTTTTTTCATTCAAATCGTCCGGTATAAAAAGCCGATCGAACGGTCGAAATAGTTACAACACAGAAGCTATTCGTTGGTTCAACATATATTAGCTCATCGCCGATAATCGTCCAACATTTTCGTAAAATGGCCAAAGTTCTGTGCCTGTTTGCTCTGACGGCAGCATCCCTTGCGGTTGTGGCCTATGCAGCATCCAATAACGCTTACTGCAACCCATCTCTGTGTAAGCTTACTGGGGGTGTAAACACGATGTGTAAATTTTCGGTAAGTTTTTTCATCTTAACAACATTACGAATATCCTTTGTTCCATCTTAACGAAATATTACAAATATCCTTTTTTTTCATCTTAACAAAACATTACAAATATCCTATTTTTTCATCTTAACAAAACATTACAAATATCCTTTTTTTCATCATAACAACATTACAAATATATTTTTTTTCATCTCAACAACATTACAAATATCCTTTTTTTTCATCTAAACAACATTACAAATATCCTTTTTTTCATCTTAACAACATTATAACCATCTTTTTTTTTCATCTTAACAACATTACAAATATCCTTTTTTTTCATCTTAACAAAACATTACAAATATCCTTTTTTTTTCATCTTAACAAAACATTACAAATATCCTTTTTTTTCAACTTACCGAAACATTACAAATATCCTTTTTTTCATCTTAACAACATTACAAATATCTTCATCGTTTATTTATTATATAAATAATAACCAAATTGTTGAAAAAAAAAAAAATTCATTTTATCGTACGACCATGATTGCATGATACAATGTATGTATATTTCGGCATAGCCCAAAAAAACTAGCGGTGAATGTGGTAATATCAAATCTTTCGGAGTTACCGAAGAGGAAAAGATTGAATTGGTGAAAATTCACAACAAATTGAGGGCCCAAGTTCGCAATGGATTGGAAAAACGTGGCAGTCCCGGACCTCAGCCTGCTGCGACAGATATTGGAGATCTCGTAAGACGACGCACAATATTATTAATTATTTCAATATTAACATTTAATGCTGAGGGGTGCCTCAATGATGTTTATTATTATTTTTATCGATTTTTTTCTTTCAAGTCAAGCAATTTGAAGTTGACCTCAAAAAATGAAGATGCTTCAAATTAGACATGGACATCTCAATATTAAAGCGCGCCCGTGCATTTTTTGGATTATTCAATTATTTAGTTTGAATTTTTTGTTTTTTGTTTCTTTTAAATAATACGATTTCTCGGTAGTGGACGATTGATGAGACGTAAAAAATATTGTTTTTACGAAAATGGCTTTTATTTGAAAATGACGAAACATATACATATAAAATATGAGCTCCTAGTAACTTACACTGCTTAAATAATAGACATGGAGCGACGAACTGGCCAGAGGAGCCCAGGCTTGGGCCAATCAGTGCATATGGGAACACGATAAGTGCAGGAACACTGGTAAGTTCCATTGCACTTGTTAACACGCACATTATACGAAAATAAAACAAAGGGAATAATAGTAATTGACCAAGCAAAAATAATAATATTTCATTTCATTTAATTAAAAAAAAAAAAGCCAAAACTTTCAACCAATTTCAACTTTTATTTTCATGAATGAAAGCTTATAATATTCCGCACATAATTAATAATTCATAAAAATAAGCTGAATTTCGTTGATTTATCACCAATAAATTTAAAAAAAATAAGATGACAAAAAAAAATTATACATTCAGCCACTGAAAAAAAAATGTCCACAAATAATTTTAAAAAATTGAGTCATTTTATTGCAATATATTCACCTAGTGCTGATTTTTTTGGAATTTTTCTGACGGTTTTATCGTTAATTAACCTTTTTTTTCAATTTTTCCATTCAAATGTCTGTATCGTTGGCAGGATTTGAATAAATATATTTGTATAACATGTGTTATATATCTCATACGAGTATATCTTCGTTTCCTCAGTGACTGATTTCGTTGGACAGAACCTGGCTCTGCAAAAAGGTTATCCGGATTACAACACCAACCTCACTGCAATGGTGCTCGACTGGTACGATGAGGTCGAGCTCTTTGACTCGAATCAGGTGGAAAAAATGATGTAAGTTCAAAATAAAATGTCAAAAAAAAAAACATTTATTTATCATAGTTTTTTTTTTTTCGTTCGTGCAATAATGTTTCATTTATTCGCGCAGAGATTTCAAGGGCACTGGACACTATACTCAGTTGGTGTGGGCCGATACGACACAAGTCGGATGCGGTGTCATTCGTTTCAACCAAGATGGATTTTGGAGGACGAGTCACCTCGCGTGCAATTACGCACCTGCCGGTAACTGGATAGAGGGTCGCGTGTATACTCCCGTCAAATAATCGTATAAAATTGGATATTTCGGTATTAAACGTGTCTCTCGCTTACTCGACGATTCTGTGCATTCTTCGAATTTTTCAATTGATCATTATTTTGCCACGTGCTTCGATTTCAATTACCTTTCGATCGATCGATCGAACGTTTATTATTGTAAAATATACATGTATGTACACATGTAATTATATATGTGAGTTTAAATATATATCAACCGAGCATCAACATTTCGTCGTTATTCATTTGTATTTTGATGTGACGATAATTTTGGAAAAAACAAACATGCGTACACTGAAAGAAAAGGTTGGCTGAAAAAGCTTATTTTTTCGTGGTTAAGAGATAGTTGGTTCGAGAATTTACTCAGATGGATATAACATTTGCATTTTCGAAGATTAAAAGCGGCGGAATTTCAGTCGAAAACACAGTTTCGAGGTTATCAATTTACGAATTGTTTTTTTTTTCAAATATTTTTGCGTAAAGATAATTGATTTCATGAAAATACAAGACTTTCAATTTGAACGACCGTAGGTTGACAAGCAGATTCTCTCGAATTCTATATCGTTCGTTTGAAAATCCCGCCCAGCGACGGTTGCGCTCCGAAGTTTCGGTGGCGGATGCTTCAGGCTTCAGTCGTTCACCGTCTCCCCTCCACTTTTTCACACCGAATCGCCGAACACCGAAGCTAACCTAAAAAATCTGAATTCAAAACGTTTATCAGTTGAGCCGGGGCCGGACAAATGAATTGCGACTGTTCAAACGTAAATATCAATGGTTTTTTTTTTTATTTTCTCACATTCCGTGATAACAAATAATTTTTATAATGTTTAAATATTCATTGTGATGATATCGACGACGCGACTGCATTGTTTTTTTCTCAATAATTGTGTCACGAGGGAATTTTTCAAGTCGAAACAAAAGTGTAAACAAACGGCTTTGGTCGGACAAGCGTGATCGAGACGTTTATTATTATTATTTTTTCAATTTTTTGAATTTTTTTTTGAATCGTCAATTTTTTATTTTGATCTGCGATGGCTACTACGGCTAATGGGATGTTCAAAATTCCGGAAAATGTACCAATCGAGTATTACGACGATATCAAGAGGACTCTCAATGGAATGGAAGAACACATAGAGGGTCGTGGAAACGAGTAAATATATTTTCGAACAATCATAATACTGAGTTTTATTGTTTTATTAAAAAAGAAAAAACAACAACAACAACAACAAATTTCTCACTAATTTTTGTTTCTGCGAATTACCAGTTATCAATGGAGCGAGCACGATTTTGAAATCGGAGCGCCTCTTGGACGAGGCAAATTCGGCAGGGTCTACTTGGCCAGAGAAAAAACTACTCGCTACATAGTCGCTCTCAAGACGCTCTACAAAATCGAATTGGTCAAGGGCAGAGTGGAGAAACAGGTTATGAGAGAAATTGAGATACAGTCGCACTTGCGACATCCCCACATTCTTCAATTGTTCACATACTTTCACGATCACAAACGCATTTATCTGGTATTGGAATACGCTGCGGGAGGCGAGCTTTACAAAGAGTTGAAGCGACAGCCCCACGAAAGATTCAACGAACATCTGTGAGTATTCGGAGCTGACACTTCGGCAGATTTTTAGCGGCTAGGTCGTGGAAATGCGGTTGACGTTGTTTGCTAACCCAGTGAAGTCTTTTGCCGACGGGTTAACCTAAAAGCGAATGGCTTAACCTATAATTCCATCGGTCTCCGATTCGTCCGCAGGTCAGCCAAATATACTTATCAAGTAGCGGATGCTCTGGATTATTGTCACAAGAACGACGTGATACACAGGGACATAAAGCCGGAAAATTTGTTGCTCGACGCCAACGGCGATATCAAAGTCGCCGATTTCGGATGGTCCGTTCACGCTCCGTCGTCCAAGTGAGTCTACGCCGTAATTTTTTTTCATCGCATTTCCCCTTCGACGGTTCGGCGATTCGAATTTTTTGTAACAATTTATCGATCGCAAATTCCACATTCAGACGCAACACTCTGTGCGGCACGTTGGATTATCTGCCGCCGGAGATGGTGAACGGCCAAACTTACGACATATACGTGGATCACTGGTGCTTGGGCATTCTTTGTTACGAATTTCTCGTTGGCCAGCCACCCTTTCTCAGCGATTCCTCAGAAGAAACTCACTACAAGATTCGAAATCTCAACATCGCGTGGCCTGCTCAAATTTCGCCGGGGGCCAAGGATCTCATATCGAAGGTACGTTCCATGAATAAATAGTAAAAACTATTCATTTTTCACTTTCGTAACGATGAATCCGAATTGACCGAAATTATCTGATTTCAGCTCATTAAACGTTATGGCTCCGAGAGAATATCTCTGCCGGCGGTTAAGAAACATTTTTGGATCGTCGAGAAAAAGAACAAGCAATAAGTTATCCAATCGTCGTTCCGTCTTTCACACCGCAGACGCCAAATTTTTTTATCTATTTTCTAATTTATTGTAATAAATTTTTTTATTATCGTGTTTTTTTTCCCTTATTTATTGTTTCCAGCGTTTTTCGAGCGTAAAATATAGTGTTGGTAGAAGGGGATTATCGAAGAATAACCGCTCAATTTGTAGGAAAAGATAAAAGCTATGATAAAACCTGACCAATCGCACAAAAAGTAGTTCTAACTATTTGAAATTCACTAGCTTCATTCAAAATTAAATGACACCGGATAGGAGAGCCATGAGTTAGTGAGTGCCAAGCCCAACAAATGTACATACGAGCAAAAAACATAAATTGAAAAACATACAGGGTGTCCTATTTGAAAACAAGTTGGTTGAATGACTTTCCACAGGAAGGAGTGACAACGTAATGGGTCGAATAGAAGTTGTAACATTCTTTTAATATTCACGTTTTCATGTTGCACGCATTATATAATTTTTTTTTAAAGGGCAACAACAGTTTTGTTCCCCCTGATGCTCTAACTTTCAACAAAACGCAATTCCAAGCTCAAGGTCAGATTTTTGTCACATGCCAATACTCTATTCGTAATAACGAACGTCATTTTTTAATGTTATTACATTAAGAAGGTCCTACTGTTTTATTTTCCTTGATTTTGTTGGATTTATAGTTTATCGTTAGTAAACATAGAGCTTCAGTAAAAAATTGTGCGAGTAAACCATTACTTACTGTAACATTTTTTACTATCAGTTATAGCTCCTTAATAAAACATTTAAGAGCATAATATGTTCATATAACATTTTTTTCTTACTTTTATGACGTGTGAAATAATACGCTGCCAAAGTTTGGCCGGATAAAACTGGGACACCCTGTATCTCTATATTTTTTTGTCATCATATATCCATTAAATTGTGAAAAAACTTATTTATCATAAGTATTTCACACTTTAAGAAAATAATTCAAATATGTTAAAACAAGATTATTTACAAAGCACAAGGTCTCATTTTTCCGGGTACGCTCGTGAAATGAAAAGAGATGGGTTTCCTCACCGCATCGTCGTTTCTCCGTCTCCTTGTCGTAGCCCTTTACTCCATCGTGTCAGCTCCCCTCATGCGTCTAACCTCTATGGCGTGCCCCCCCCCCCCCCTGGGCCTCTGACAGCTGACTTCCCGGATGAGGAGAAGAATTTCGTCTGCTTCTGCTCCGAAATTCCACGAAACATAACGACAAGAAAAATGTCACCCTCCACCCTTGTAGAAATAAAATCAATAAAATAGTCGTAGTTATCGCGCATGAACCGCCTACTCCATTTCTCGGTTTCTCCCGTTGCTTTCGCTCTCCCTCTCTCTCTCTTGCGCACCCACAAGAGATGATCATTCATTACTGGCCTCACAGCTTTTGTGAGGTTATGACGGTGCACGAAAATTCGTTCAGGTTAGATTTGTAAAAAGAAAATAACAGAAAATTATTGAAAAAATTAAGAAAAAAAAATTGAAATTATTTTTGTGACATCGACGAACGAACACGATGTTCGAGGGTGCCGTGGCCGCGGTTTTGAATCGTCTTCTCGGACGTTACGCCGAGGATCTCGATATCGAACATTTCAACGTTGGTATATTCTCCGGCGAAACTTCATTGACAGATTTGAAATTGAAACCCGAAGCATTGGTAAGTCACTGTGGAATCCTGTGGGACTGAAACGATTGTAATTACGATTATATTGGAGTAAAAAAAATTTTAAAAATAAACATAACCTCATTGATATCGTGGATCGCAGTATCAGCTGGGATTACCGATCAGAGTTGAAATTGGTATTATCGGTAAGATATCGCTGAAGATACCATGGACCGGTCTGTTTACGCAACCGATCATCCTGGCGATCGAGGTAAGTTGTGAAACATAATCGGTCGACGCGACATCGCAAATCGCTCGATATGCATTTTTTTTTTGTTTTTTTTTCCGAAGGATATTTACATCGTCGCTGTGCCGTCTATGTCAGGGCGGTACGATCCGGAGGTACAGAAACGACTGATAAGGGCTGCGAAGAAGAATATACTCGACGATCTGGAGGGAGAAGGATTGCTCGGGCCGGGTAAATAAAACATTATGTTATATATATACAACTTTTTGATAGTTTGGTCAAACATCACTGGAACGACTGCTTTGCAGCATTTTGACGAAAAATAATTCGTTCAATAATAAAAAAAAACAAACTGATGGCTTTGCAGGTTTGCCATCCGGACTTTTGGACAGTCTGATGCTATCGATTGTGAAAAATTTTCAAATAACGGTGAACAACGTTCACATAAGATACGAGGAGAACTTTGCAGATCGGAAAGTGGCGTGCGGCCTTTGCGTACAGAGTTTTTCCATGGCTACTACAAACAAGTGAGCTCGGTCGATGAAACTATCTGACTATCTGACGTTGGAATTGTGCCAATGGTTAATTTTTTTCGTTAATCGTCTTGATTATTCAACAGCAAATGGAAACCCGGGGTTACTCCTCCGACTGCTACGTCGATCTATCAACTGTTACGCGCAGAATCTTTGAGTTTGTACCTGGACCCGGATGCCGAACCTTCGCTACCGAAATATCCTGCGACTTGGGATTTTTCGAATCTTCTGGAATGGAAGGCGGTGATGAATAGATCGCTACAAATATTTGGAATGAACGGCAAAGACTTTCATTTTTGTAAGTACATCAGAGACTGAAACACACACACACACACACAGTGCCACATAATTAAAAACATAATTTTGTCAACGATTTAAATTCGTCAACTATCTTTCAAATCGATCGGCTAACACTCGTTTTGAAAAATAAAAACTCGACTAATTTTCCGTATATTCGAATGAATCATACTTCAAAATATTCCCACATAATTGCAGTATCAAATGAATTTATTGAGAAAAATATTTTTCTCTTGAAAACTAATAAAATTTGGTTTTCAAGTATTCAAAAAAAAAAAAAAAAATAAAGCGCCGAAAATAGCCATCATTAAAAATTTGGACGATACGTTAAATAAGGTGTACTTCAACGTATAAATTTTTCGAATAAATAAATCGGGACATACGGTTCGAAAAAAATTGTTGGAGCACAAAAATGGAAAAATTTTGGTGAAAAATGGTTTTTATAATTTTCGAGTATTTCTTTTTCACAAAAATTTGGTCAAAAACCTAAAATTCTGAAGAAAAAAAAAACTTTCAATTCGAGCCATTATTGCCTGAGTTACGAGCATTTGGGGAAAAAAGGGGAGATTTAAAAACAATTTCATAGCTTATGAACCGTTTGAAAGAAAAAAAAAATTGAAAAAAAAATCATGACTACTCCTTTTTTTTTTTTTTTATTATTTATTTATAGTATAGAAACCCTGTGCTGGGTTTATTTACACTGTCGGTTATAATTTTTTATGGCTATTGCGACACAGAGTTGTTGTTATATCTTTAGGTTACATTCGGTAAAAAACTTATGCATAATATTGAGCGCAATATGGTCGTATGCTTTCATAAAGTTAGCAGTAAAGAACGGTGTTCGGTATCCACGGGATTCGAGCTTTGCGACCATTCGTAGTCTCTGCTGAGAATATTTTGTACAGTTCCAGAGGACAACTACTCCTTTTAGCCAGTACAAAAACATATGAAATTATGAGCTCAATTGAAAATGGTACGACCAAAACCTCGTTCATTTGGTATGGAAAATCTCGTAAGATACGTATTTATTTTTCACCAAAGTGGTCAAACCCTTCACAACCAAGATCAAAGTGATCGTGAACAAAAGTTCGGACGGACAAGTATCTCGAATGCTGGTGGACGTGGTACTGCAAGACGTTGCCATGCAATTGTCGGATGACCAATTTGCAACTTTGTGCCAACTTTGGGAGTCGTACAAACAAGGATCCACCGAAAGGTCAGCCGACTATATTTTTTTCACATTTTCACCATTCCTCGACCTGATTGATTGAAATATTTATTGAAAAATTCACGAAGATTCGGCAATTTATATTTTGAAAACACATAGATTTTTCATGTTTGCAATTTTTGTGGTTGTTAATTATTACCTCCGAAAAAAAACCGATCATACAATAAATATTAATTTTGAAAAAACATTATATTAAAAAGAAAATCATACAACGAAATTACTATAATAAATATTTATGTATAAAAAAACAAGCGCGACGTTGAGCCCTATAACTATATTTTGGTTATTTTTAATTTCGATAATTTAATAAAATTTTCAACCGGTTTTGAATAAAGTATCGTCAAATTCGTGTGGCTTCGAGATTCCTATGCCCTTATAGCATCCGGTCACTGAATTCCAGAGTAGTCAACGCCACTCTTATCAGTCCTACAGAAACTAAATAAATGAATAAATAAATAAATAAATAAATAAATAAATAAATAAATAAATAAATAAATAAATAAATAAATAAATAAATAAATAAATAAATAAATAAATAAATAAATAAATAAATAAAATTTAATTGAAATTCATAATTTATGCTGATCGATTGAACAATATTGATAAATCTCGCAGGTCCCGTCTTCATCAAAACAACCATCCGATCTGTCGAGTGTCGGAAGATCCAAAATCGTGGTGGCGATACGCCTGCAACGCCATTCTCGAGCACAACGTCAGACCCTACACTTGGAATTACATAAAAAATCATCGAAAAAATTACAAACTCTATCGAGAAACTTACATGCACACGTTGATGCGTCCAAACGACACCGAACTAAAACTCGATTTACAAAAGTACGAAGATTTTCTCACTACCTTGAACATAATAATCGCTCGTGAACACGCGAAGATAGAATTGCGAAAAAAATCGCCCGATTGTGTGACGGTGAATGCGGGTCGTGGATCGGAAATACGTTTGATCGTCAATACGGACAAAATTTTCGATCGTTCGACGCAACCGGCCAGTCCCGAGACGAAAAAACCACCTGTCAACAGTGGCAATAACGATATGGAGAGTAAATTCAAGCTGGAAAAGGTCCCCCAACACGTTGGTGAGCTTGTGATGTTTATCGATCGAATTATTACCGAATAGGTCCTCTTTATTTTTTTTTACTTGCAACTTATTGGCGGAAAAGTTTCGAAAAATTAGATTTTGTCCTTTGAAGCTTTTAGAAATTGATTATATTTTTGTTTGATCGAATGAAACGTTCAGAATGAAGGTTTGAAAATAATTAGTAGAACAAGAATCAGGAGAATTTTGAAAAAATAATTTTTTTTTTTCGACTTCCTTCGTTGGACTGAAAACTGCTGCTCAACTATTTTTTTTACTTACCCCTCATTGAGTAGGGTAGACCTTCAAATGGGTCTTCTAAATTGCGAGACATAATTTTTTTTCAAGACCTTTCGGATTTTGATCGTTCAGTCAAAATATATTTGCTTTCAAAGTTGTTATCGGAACATCCCCCCCCCCTCTCCTCTCTAATTTTTGAACTATCAATGCAAAAAAATCTGAAAAAGTTTTAGAATGTAGATACTTTAATTGGTGACTTTCGAGTGACGAATTTTAACGAACACTGCAGCGAAAATAGTTTGTGAACATCTTTTGAATGATTTTTCTTTTTTTCAATATAAATCGTCACACGAACATGTAGACTTTTATAGAAGATTGCATCTTTCGTAAACATGAAATAGTTCTTGATGCGTATTGTACAGAACCCGAAGCCAATTGTTTTCACCTCATTCTCGAAAAAAGTGTGTTTCAGATCGATCGACCACCTTTTCAAAAATTTCATCGTAAATACATGAAATATAGTTTGAAAAATCTGAAAAAATGCTTGCATCACATTTGAACCTTCTACCTTATGATAAAATTATGAATTAAAATATTCACGAATAAACTCTAGCAAATAATTTAATAAACCCTCGCGAAAAAATTTTTTTGTTGAGAACAAAATTTACGAAAAATTCGTAACTATGAGAATTAAAAAAAAAACAAGTGTGTAGCTAAAGAAAAGAAGATATTTCAATATAACGTGTTTGTTTTTTCCATGAATAATGGTTGAAATTTTGGCCTGGGTCGAATTCGAGACTCCAAACCTAATCAATTCTTTTTTTAAATTTTTATTTTCAGATCGAAAATACAACTTTACCCTGGCCAATTGGTCGTTGAGCCTGTCGAGCAAGGATCGTGAAATTTTCGTAATGACAGTAACGCAATTTTTGTCGAGCATAGAAACGAGACCGCAATTGTCGGCTTACAAGATATCGGCTCGTGCCGAGAGCTTCACCGTCGAGGGAACATCGGGCGACGGTGATTTCGTTCCTCTGGTCACGGCCGACAACATTTTCACCGGCAACGTATTTTCAAATTTTTTGGCTATTGATTTTGAAAAAAATCCGACGACCGACGAATTCAATTACGACGTGACGGTCAGACTGGAGGCTCTGGAAGTCACTTATCACAGTCACGCGGTTCGCGAAATTTTATCGTTCTTCAAACGCAACCGGGCTCACGTGAAACACTTTGCCATGAGCGTTCATCGAGCGTTCAGATGCACGAAAATGGCTGTCACGAATTTATTAAATTCGATCGTTTCACGAAGATTGCGAATTAATTTGAAATTGGACGTGAAAGGTCCGTACGTGGTTTTTCCGGAACTCGGATCGCTTCAAGAAGGCGGCAATGTTTTGCTCGTTGATTTCGGTCGTATGATTTTTAAGAGCGAATTGCAACCCATAAACGTTCAACTCGAGGACGCGACTCTCATGGAACTCGAAGAATTGTTGTACGATCGTCTTCACGTTGTTTGGACCGATGGACAAATTCTCGTTTGTCATTCTGGTAATTTTTCTTGTTACATTATATTTCATCGTTATTTTTATTTTAGTTAACCTGTTTTTTTTCTATCATTATTATTTTTTTAGTTAACTTGGTTTTTTTTTATGATCATTTTTTTATAATTAACTTGGGTTTTTGCTATCATTATTTTTTTTTTAGTTAACTTGGTTTTTTTCCATCATTATTTTTTTTAGTTAACTTGGTTTTTTTCGATCATTAGTTTTTTTAGTTAACTTAGTTTTTTTCCATGTTTATTTTTTTTAGTTAACTTGGTTTTTTTCCAATTATTATTTTTTCGAAATTAACTTGTGTATGTGTGTGTGTTTTTTTAAAAATAAATATAATATTATTTTTAATCCAGTTACTTGATTTTTTTAAAATATAGTTATTTCAAGTTACGATACTTCTTTCCCTTTTTTTATTGTCGAATATTCAAAAAGAACCTGATTATTCGAATATCGTGATTTTTAGGTACTTACCATTTTAATATAATTATTCTGAGTTACAAGAAATTTGCAACGAAATATTACTGAATATAAAAACTCCCAATTGCAGCTGCTTATACTTCGAAATAAGCAATTGAATGTTTGAAATGAAGTTAATTTTTCAGTCATCATGATTTCAAGCTAATTTTGTCAAGTGACATTTTTTTTCTCGAAATCTTCATGTCATCATGTTCAGAATGTGCTAAAAAAACCTTCGAGCAAAAACAATTGGAGGATATGTCCGGATGTGTGTAATCGTTTCCCAAAATTAGAACGTCCATGACTCGAGACCAGTTTATTCTTTTATTTTATTTTATTATTTTATTCTTTTATGTTATTTTGTTAATCACGATTCTAATTTTTTAACACATCAACTTAAAATTTAATTTTTCCTCCACATTTTCTTTAAATTGCAATAACTTTTTTTTCTTCTTCAATTATTATTGATTTTATTATTTAAAAATGTGTGTTGGACTTTATAGGAGACGATTGGCGTGAATCACGAAAATGGAAAGATTCGGAAAATCATCTGGTGCCAAAAGTTCAGGCAAACGTGACTCTGTCGTGCAGTATAAAGCCCGACTATCGAATATTGCCAAGGTTAACTGTCACGTTCACCATCCGTATTATCGCAAAATAACAACAACAGAAAAATTATGAAATACAATTTTTTATTATCTTTTTTCATAGAATGAAATTGAACGTTTCGTTCTCGAACGTAAAGTGCAATTTATCGAAGAGCAAATTGTGGTACGTTTGCGTGTTTGTGAAACAAATGTGGTTACCTAAACCCGAGGACATCGAAAAATTTCGCACGAGTTTGACTCGCGTGCGCGAAGAAACGGAACAAATATTTTCGATAACGTCGATGGAATTAATGCGAGTCAGATCGATAATAACACTCGCGTCGTTTATAATGGATCGTGAAAAATCGGAATACAGTTCGATCGTCGTTCCGACGTGTGACGTGACCGAGTCTGAGAGGTAATTATTAATTTTTTCAACAATACAATTAGACTTTTAATTGATAATTAAATTTCACAGTCATCAGAGCTTTATTGAGAAAGGCTAAAAAATTGGATGTTTTTTTTTGTCGCGACCTGATCGAGCTAAATTTGAAATCGATTTTACCCGTATAAAATACTTGTACTCAGCTATAATTTCAATTTTTTTTATAGCCCTATAAAGCAAATTTTATCATGGTAAATTCGATTTTTAACTTGGATCGATCATGTCACGAAAACAAAAAAAAAAATTAATTTTTTAGGTGACTCAGAAGCTTTAAATGTTTTTCTTGGAATTTATTTTTCAGGAGTGTAAGATCGTCAGATTTTAGCGAGGAAGATTTGGAACAGTGGATGAGATCGATAAATCATACGGGTTTCGATGACAATGTATCGCCGCAAAATCACGTTGATCTGTTACTCAGAATCGTTATTGGCGAGGTTTAAACATTTTCCTATTTCTTTTTTTTTTCTTCTATATTATTCGTTGAATTGAAATATAATAAAAAACCAAAATTTTTATCTCAATTATTTAATAATTTTGTATTTTTAAGAATTTTTTCCTCAATTATTTTTTGGATAACTAATAATTTTTTTCTCAATTCTTCTTTATATCTTCAATTTTGTATTCGTAATATTCTTTTTCAATTATTCTTTGTATCTTTGATTTTGCATTTTTAATAATTTTTTTCTCAATTATTTTTTGTATTTTTAATTTTGTATTTCTAATGATTTTTTTCTCAATTATCTGTTTTTTTCTTAATTTAGCTGTCGATTCACGCTGTGACAACATCGGACGCACGTGAGAGACCGTATTTGGTTCTGAGACTGTGCACGATTTATTTCGAAGCTGCGATAATGGAATACGGACCTGCCTATCAATTTGGGGTTGGCAGTATAGTTTTGGCGGACAAAACCAATGCGGGAATAACCGGTTCTTATCTGGAACTCGTGTCGACCGATGGATCTTACGATGTCATAAGTCTGTCTTACAGAAAGGTTATTTTCCTCACATTTTTATTTATCACGGTGCCCAATTAACAGTTCCTACGAAAGAAGGAGTTGTAAAAAATGTATTTATCTCCAACTTTTGTCATCACAATTTTTAGTCCATTAGAAAAAAAAAAAAAATGACCGAACCGGTTTTTAAGAAGGTCGACCTTTTTTTTTGTACATCCCGATTGGATTGTAATTCCTATTCAGTCGTTTTAGATACAAAAACAACTCGAAACACATTCGTTTCTCCGGCATTTCTTGCTTGCCTTTTTTTTTTGGTAATAAAATGTTTTCACTCGTGATTTCAGGTAAAAGCGAATTGTCCGGATTTCAAATCGCATTTTCGCAGCATCGAGCAATCGTTCGTACTGAATATAACGAATCTCAACGTTGTGTTTCATCGTCAAGCATTTTTGAAATTGAAGCATTATTGCTCGAGCGTGATAACGTGAGTTTACAATTTTTCTTCAATAATCACGTTTTTCCAAATCAATTTTTTTCAATTGATGCGTTTTTCATTTTCTTTTTTTTTTTTTTTTGTTGATTTTTTTTTCAGACTACCATACACGAAGATTTTCGATCTCATCGACGTCATACGCTACGCGGCTGGATTCGTGAAAAAAGCTGATAATGATCCACCCGTACCACCCGGTAAAATATTTTAATACTTGCAATGAAAAAAAAATATCAAAAATGAGTCATAATTTTCAATTTTAGTGGAGAGTTGCCTGTCGTTGGAAAAAAAAAATTCGTTGAAATCCACCTGAAAATGTCCATATGACAAAAAAAAAACTCCTGGCAACGAATTATATTTTTTTCGTTCCAATAATTTTTACAATGAAATGAATAATTTATGAAAAACGTTGCAGGTGCAATAAAATTGAGTTACTCGGCAAGATTGAACTCGTTCGTTCTGCGTTTGTGCGACAAGGATTTTGATTTTTTGGAAATTCGGGTGATCGAGGCGAACAGCGATTGTATTTACAATGCGAATCAAAGAATGATACTCAGAGCGCATTTGGGTGGATTGACAATCGATGATTTGCGTGAAGTGACTCTCTATCCGAAAGTCATGACGACCGACGACGACGGGGTATTCGATTTGAAGTACGTCAGACATTCGCCCAAGATTTACACGTCGTCGGACATAACGAGCACCCAAGAAGACGTTAAATCCGACGGTTCATTCAGACTCTCCGTGGGAAAAATAAATTGCGTTCTTCATTCGGAAATGTTGATACAGTGTCGCGTATGTTAAATTTTTTTCATTCCAAACACACAGAAATAATAATAATAATAATGAATTTCGAAAATAGAACGATTTACCGACCGCTTGGTCGGTAACGCGAAACTGTAACCCATTGTTCTCGCTAACGATTGAACTTTGCGACGTGAATCGAGAACGTTTGACTGCGTCTGTAATTTCCGCAGTCGATCGTTCTCGGGTTTTATCCGAGACCCTCGTTGTAACGAAGAACAATGGCATCTTGAAAATATTCACATCTGTCTTTTTTCCAATTGTTACAATCTCAAACGTACGAGCGTGAAGATTTTTTTGTTTTCTCGTGTTTCAGAATTTCATGCAACCTTTTGCACGTCTCATCGACGTTTTGCCCACGAAACAGTTTAACGAAATTTTTTTCAAAACAATCGACGAGGTACGAACAAGCGCAACGAAGTTACATCTTTCCATCGACATTCAAGGGCCTACTTTTATATTGTCACAGAGCCGTGACAATCCGACCGTCATTGTCTTCGATATGGGTACGAGTGAAAAACACGAGTTCACCTCGTGTTGATCACAATTTTCGTATATATTTATAATAAAATTAATCGATGAATTTGTCACAGGCATTTTGACCATCGAAAATTTTCTCAAACAAAATGGTAAATCACGGAAAAACGATGATAATGCTGGTGTCGAATCTCACTCGTCCATCGTGGACAACATCCTGGTGAAACTCACGTCGATGACCATTTCGAGGGCCATTATGACTCTGGCCGGAGTTTTGAAAATGCAGGTCGGTCGTACATTCTCGTATCCTATTTAAAAAATTTTAATGTTCTAAATTTCTAAATTTTTAAATTTCTAAATTTTTAAATTTCTAAATTTTTGAATTTCTAAATTTTTAAATTTCTAAATTTTTAAATTTCTAAATTTTTAAATTTCTAAATTTGTTGATTTTTTTAAATTTTTAAACTTTTTAAATTTTTAAATTTTTTAAATTTTTTAAATTTTAAAATTTTTTAAATTTTTAAATTTTTTAAATTTTTACATTTTTAAATTCAAAAATCTGAATGTTTTCCACGATTCATAGTAAATTGGATTGGATCCACGAGAATCGACGAAAATCTATTGAAAAAAAAGAAAAAAACAAAAAGATAATAAAAATAAAGATTAAATTATGATTAAATCATTAATTCGAAGTCGATCATATTCCGTATAGATATATGTAAGCAATGCTCAATCTAAATCATCTATAAGCTAAAAAATCTCGATCAAACCACGAGGAGAAAATCTCGAATTTGAAGAAAGAAATGAATGAATTAATTAATTAATTAAAAAAAACAATAATAATAATAATGTGTAATATTCGAAGCAACTCATGGTCTACATGGTAACAAATCTCTTAATCTTTGTATTCTTCTTTGTCGTCGGATTGATTGCAGGAGCCAATAATCGAACCCATTCAAATTCGTTTGGACGTGAAACGTAACACAGAATTTCGTAGCATGCTGGGCTTCCACACGTTCGGTATCTTCGACATTCGCGGCTCGGTCGACACGCTGCTCATAAATCTCGGACAGAAGGATTACGCGACGATGGTCAACATCTGGGAGGACAATATAACGAAACTTCAGAACGAACGTTTCGTCGACGCAGTTGGAAACGCAAACGCAACGAAATCGAGGAAAGTCAGACCGAACATCGACGACGCTGTGGTGAAAAAGCTCGAAGCTTTTTTCAGTCAGGACGAGCAACCCGTTTGCGAAATAAGCGCGAAAATAGGGTTCGAGGGGTTGCAGTTGAATCTGTTCTCCGACACGGATGAGGTAGGCACACGCAAACGACGTTCTCACTCACACAACGCTTTTTTTTTCGACAAAAAAATTATTCTTATATTTATTTTATTTTATTTTGTAATTCGAATTATTATTTTTTTTATTTACAACGTAATTTTTGTGTTTTTGTTTGTTTATAATTGTGCGTCTTCTTGACTAGGAGGCATCGACTTTTGACTACGCACCGAATTTACAGTCGTCATCCACTGGTTTTTGTTCACGTAAGATTATTTTTATTTTTTTTTGTTTTTTCGTTTGTTTTTATTTTTTTTTAATTTTTTTATTATTTATTATTTTTTTATTTTTTCGTTGATGCGTTTTAGTTGTATTTGTGATGATTGTTATACGCTCCCCGGACAAAGATACGCTATATTGTTGCTGTGGTGGAGTTTTGTCACGCATTTGACAATCATTGGAATTCATTCGCAATTTCACTCACGTAACGCTCCCCCATTTTTTTTATGACGTAATTTGGTCTTTTTATTTTATTTGTAGTTATTTATTGTTTTTCTGCTTTTCGACAAACGTGTTAAAGAGCGGAAAAAAAATGAAATTTCTCACCTCAGTGATTTATCATAAACTTTTTTTTCCAGGATCTCCGAATTAAAATTCTCCCCCAATAATTGAATAAATCCCAGATTTATTTGAACGAATAATTATTTAAAAAAATAAAATTCATCATCGTGCTCATTGCATTTCCAACGTTATTCCTAACCAATGACTGCCACACTTTTAAACACTATTTTCATTCGCCAAATTTACAAATACAATTTGCCTGAATTATCAAAAATAATAATGATAATTATAATCTTTAGGAATTATCGACCTTTATTCTTTATTCGAAGTAATTATGAAATGAAGGGGGTAATTATGAAATCACATGTAGAATTCGGGTTAACTCCTAGCTGGCACATTGGGGTCAAAAGGTACCCCTGAATAAAATCAATCCTAAATCAAGAAATCCCACTTTGAAATTTTTGGCCAACTTAATTTTTTTCCACCTCCTGAAATCACGAAAAAAAATTTTTTAAAAATGTTATTACATCAAAATTCGCGTTTTTTTTATTTGGGGGTAGTTTTGGATTTTTCTGAGGGTCGTAGGGGATCCGAAAATTCTAAAAAAAATTAGTAGTGTTTTCGAGGTGAAATGGAAGCCGAAAAAAAAGTAATGAACTTAATCGGGGTCAGGATTACGACTATTTAAATCGATATGGAATTCTTCATATATATATATATGTTTTTCCAAAATTATTTCACTGGCAATAATAATTGAATTTTGATGTATTCACAGGTGTTGAGCTCGCCCGTTCGCGATCTGAACAACGGTTTGGCAAAATTAACGTTCGGTGAAGTCCTGACGAGTTTCGACATATACAGCAATCGTAGCGTTACGTCGAAAATTTCTTTGCGAACATGCGTTTTGGAAGACACCAGGAAGGAAACAACCGTCATCAGAAAGTTCGTATTTTTTTTTTTTATCACCAATAATTTTATTATCGCAAGACGCAATTTTCATAACAATAAATATAGCAATGATTATTACTAATTATTACAATTTTTACGATTTTCATTACAATGTATATTACTAATTATTAACACTTGTTGTTACCGATTATTACAGTTGTTATTACTTATTATTACAACGTTTATCGTTATTAAAATTGTTATTTCTATTTATTACAGTTAATCAGTAATATTACTAATTATTACAGTTGTTATTACAAATTATTACAATGTTTATTGTTATTACAATTGTTATGACTAATTATCACAACGTATTTATTGTTCAATGGTAATCGATTGTGAATTATCGATACAATTGATGATTTTAATGAGCGTAAAAAATTGAACAAAAATTGTTTTACAGAATAATTCAGTCACCGGCAAAATCCGCGGGAATGCAGTTTGAATCGTGCATCTCGGTGTCCGAACCTCCGGTAATCGATTTTACGTTCACACAAGCACCGACCGGCGACAGATGCATCGACATGCTCGTCGAGGAGACTCGACTAAATCTGTCGATTCCCTTCGTTCTGCGACTCGCTCATTACTTCGTCGATTCATTGCCACACGAAAAAATCGAACGTGGAGTTGTCAACGACGCGTTCGAGGACAACCCTATTGTGAGTAACGCAAAATTATACATATATATATAGTTTTTTCTTCTTTTGTCACTCGTTTGCAATCGGAAAATAACGACGAATGTGTTGTAGAGTGGCGTTTCATGAATAAAACCTTAGGACAAAAAAGTTGTAGCAATTTTTTTTTGTTTTAGAGATTTTTTTTAGTGTATAAAATAATAACACTGGCTATCACAAAAATTTGTGCCCATAGGAAAAGGGTTGAGATATGCTTAGAATTTTTTTGGATCCATTTTATTAATTGTAACATTTTTTTAATCGCAATTTTAAGTTGAACATTTTTTTAATAAAATGAGATTGAATAAATATTAAATAAAACATAAAATTGTAATGAAAATAATGGAGTTTAACAATTTTTGTGGACAGATATGCGAATGCAACGATTACGAGCCGTCGCCAGAGTCCCAGGAGATACCAGGTGACTAGGTTTAATTATGATTTATCGATTAATCACAATAATCGAAATTATTATCATTAGCCAAAATTCATTTCAATAATTTTTACCATGGAACAAAAATTCCCACCAAAGACATATTTTCAAAGTTTCCGAACTGAAAATCCGTTTTTCAATATTAATCACAGATTTCTTCAAACAAATGTAAACCTTTTTATTTATTTTTTTACGTAATTAATTATGGCATTGGAATTTCGGAACTTTTTCCATTCTGCCACATTAATAAATATTTAATGAAATTTAATTTTTATTGCAACACAATTGGCCTTTAAAAAAAATGATTCACACGCGTCCAATATTATTCGTTATTTCAGAGTGATTGAAAAATTACATAATGTTGAAAAATAAGAAATAAAAATGTTTCATACGTTACTGCGGTTCGATACAGGTACATCGGTGTCGATTCGCATTCGCAAACCGGAGATATTGCTTTTCCACGATCTAACGGCGAGCAACGCTCACGCGATACTCATCCAAGCCGAATTGACGATCGAAACGAGTCGGCATTCCGGTTCGTCGTCCATGGTTTGTTCGATTTCGAATCTTTTGGCAAAGAGCAAGAGCCAGGAACGTTATAGACGACAATTGCCACAATGGATGTTGCGTCCTTGCGACGCTGAAATTTCCGTGAAAACCGTTGAATCGGAAAATCGTTTGGAAATGAATGTTGACGTTAATTCCGTCAACATTCACATATCGCCTGGGATCGTGTACACGTTGAATCAAGTACGATATTTGCTTTGTCACTGAGTTTTGTATTTTTTTGGTTGTTTGTTTATTTTTTACTTATTTTTTTTCTAATTGCACCCGTTTTAAAAATACATTTTTTTAAAAATCCTGAAATAAAACAATTCTATTTTCAATTTGCAACACAACGAATAATCGTTGACTAAAATTGCTTATATTTTGTTTCTCCAGATATTCAAAGAAATTTCTGGAATCTTCGACATCGCTGACACAAAATTCAATGACAACGTTATCGATCGACAATCTTCCACCCTCGTGGATCTGTGGTCACCGAAGAAAGTCGTCGTCGTACCTTGCAAGGAATCCCAATCATGTGAGAATTAAAAAAATCAGTCTATTAAATATATATATATATATATTTTTGTAATTTTGCAGTATCGCGGTTTTTCCGAATTTTACGGTTTTTCAAATTTTTCTTTCTCGAGGATGTGTGTTCGGTCCTGTAGATGAAGAATCAGACGGGGGAGGTCAGAAAATGACATCGGAAATATTTTTTTTACGTTTTTTCGAAATGTGAAAAAAAAAGAGTTTTCTACATTTTTATTTTTTCCAAACGTTTTTATCCGCTAGTTTCCGATTAATATCCGAATTTTACGGTTTTCGGAGGTGGAGGTCGGAAAATGTCATCGGAAATATTTTTTTTTACATTTTTTCGAAATTTGAAAAAAAAAAAAATTAAATTTTCTACATTTTTATTTTTTCCGTTTTTTTATCCGCTAGTTAGACGACTTCGAAAGCGAATACCTCGTGGCTGAAGGGTTGAAATAAAAAGGTCTCGGAACATTTTAAATTGCATTTGAGGAGACATATTTTAGTTTATTTTATTTTATTTATTTTCAAAATACCAGAAAACAATGAAAAATTGTCGTGACAATCGAAATGACATTTGTTTTTTTTGACGATTCACCCAGATGTGAACGTACGAGCACCGGGTCGTGATGGAAAATCGCACGTACAAGTGTTCAACTTCAAACCAATGCCCGTGACGATTTTGCTCGAGATGGAGGACACGATCGAGCGAATACCGATGATAAAGGCGGACATGAAGATCGGTGGAACGTGCAATTCCGTGGACGATAGATTTCAAATCGAATCGACGATAAACGTTCATGCGTTTTGTTACAATCCCAGTCGTGAAAGTTGGGAACCGTTGATCGAACTTTCCACGAGGGACGATGTTTTGTACAATTCTTGGCAATTGTCGATCAAGGTGAGCTCAATATTTCGAAACATTATTTTTATAAAAATTGAAATAGAACATTTTCGAACGATGCTTAGACAACGATTTTTTTTTAAGTATTTTTATTTTGTTTTTTTTTTTGTAAATTTCTATAGTTATTATTATTATACCTGAATTTTACATTGAATGATAATGCTTTGAATACAATTTCACAGACCTTTGTTCAAGGAAAATTGTACCAAGCTAACTAATAATAATTATCCATTGTAAAAATTTTTGAATTAAATGACTAAATGAATGAAAAATGACATTCAATCATTTAATTCCAATTAAATGATTAAATGAATATATAATGAATAAATTGTCCATTGCAAAAATGTTCCAATTAAATCATTCATTATTATTATTATTATTTGAATAATTATTTTTTCGATATATATATATTTGTTTTTACAGATGTATCAGGCAGAAGCGTACAGATTGGGCTCGCTCTCGGCTACTACGACGAGCCACGTGGCCAAGGGCACTCCCAAACGTAAAAAAATTGCCACCCACGACAACGCTGATGATAACAATCGTGACATGATTTTCATTCGTCCGGATGTCAACTCATCGAAGATAAATCGTAATTAAATTGAACATAAGCGCCGTGGCTCATGAGTTTTATAATAAAGATTTTTATTTTTTTTATTTTTAAGATGAGATGATTTTTTTCAAAATTTTCAAGTCGCGTTTTTTTTCAAAAGTGGGGGTTCAATTTTTATGATGCGATAATTAAGAAAATTTTTTTTTTCAATTTTCAAATGTTGTATTTTCGCATATTTTCACAGAATTCCTTCTCAAATATGCTCTTTAGAAAATTAAAAATCATTGTTTACGTGGAATACAAAAAACATATTCTTGTATTCCACATAAAACAAGTAAAATTAATTTTGCTCGAACCAAAAAATGCACGAAAAAAATTATAAATTCGGGAAACGTCATAGGTACGGATTATACGTTCGAGCAACAAGACGATTCCGACTCGAACGACGACGACGACGACGACGAGGGTCCGGAAAAATTGGCGAGAAGCTTCAGCCATCTGTTCACGAAGAACAGCAGCGACGACGAGGACAGCGATTCCGATGCATCGAGCAAGTACGAGGACGAGGGACTGGAACTCACCCCCGAACACGCTGTGCGTACGAGTAAGTTGTTTTTTTTGCCTTTTATTATTCATTGATCTTCTTTTTTGAGAACTTTTTTTTTGTTGAGCTTTTGGCGATTACGACCGAATTTTTATCGCTATGATCTTGAGGCTAGCACATTCAACTGTTGGTTCAAAATCAAGAGAGTCCTACATTACCAATATGACCGAAGAGCACTTTTATTTTTGCTTTCATTTATTTTGAAAATAATCCATATTGATGAAAGAAAAAATTGCTTTGAAAAAAATGTAAGAACTTGCTTCAAACACGTATAAACGCAACGGTGAAATACCAACACTGTAACATTTAACCGTTTTTCTTATTTTTTTTCATTTTATTTTATGAAATTATTAATTATTATCAAAAGTTGTAACGAAAATAAATGTATTATTATTATAATTATTATTGTTATAAATTATTGTCGAATATTATAGAGAATAAATAATAATGATGAATAACGATAATAACTATTAATTATCGGGTAAAATTATCGCTTAAAAAAAATTCCACTTCTGCATTCTAAATGATAATAATAATAATAATAATAATAATAATAAATAACGACGATAACTATTAATTGTTGTTGAAAATTATCGCTGAAAAAAAAAATTCCACTTCTGTAAAAAATTATTGAGAGCACAAATGTTTTTTTTTTATTACAACAGAATGTTCGACCGAAATAAGTCAATGTCCAATAACCGACGATCCACTAACGACTTACGTGATCGTGAGTGCCAAGGATCACATAAACTTCACCGTCACACCGAACACTATTTCCATATTGGAAACCGTCGTGAACACGTTCACGAAGAGCCAAACGGGCATTCCCATACTGATGACGAACGCTGGAAAGCTGTGTCTGCACAATGGGATCGGTCATCCGAGCCGTATAGAATTGTTAACCGATAATAGGGTGTGTGTGAACACTTTTTTATATAAAAAAAAAAATAATATTATTTTTTAATTTTATTTTTACGAAATTGAATAATAATATTATTTCTAAATTTTGTTTTTACGAAATTAAAAAATTATATTATTTCTAAATTTTGTTTTTACGAAATTAAAAAATTATATTATTTTTAAATTTTGTTTTCACAAAATTTTTGATTGACTTGCAGCGTGGTTCGAAGAGCGAAATGCGTTTGATAGCCGCCCGTGATTATCGTACGACGGAATCACCGCCCAGCCTGCCCAGCAGTCCGGAAACCGAGCTTTTTCCAACCGTTGAAACGATTCAATTCATGGCGACCAATTGTGACAATGGATTAGCCGATCAACGATACGACAGTCGTAAAAACGGTCTACGGGAACCCGATAAAATGCGCAGCGATTCGCCAATTGAGATGTACAAAAATTTTACGGAGGAGAGCTTGAGAATAATTGTCGAAGGTACGATAATTCGGTCGAATGAAACAATTTTTTGTCATTATTTTTTTTTTTTTTTAATTCACATTCTTCTTTCCTTCGATGTTATTTCACTGTGTCTTCACTTTACACTTTGCACTGTGTCTTCTCGTGAAAACCTTCTGACCCTACACTGACCCTCCAAAAAAGCAAAAAGTCCTGTCTGCAGAAACTTGAATTGAAATTTGGAATTGTTGCAAAAAGAAAACAAAAGCAAAAACAATTAAAAATCATAACATTTTTATCTTCCCGTCCAAACGCTGGCTAAACAACGTCACGTAGAGCAAAAATTATCCCCAGGGATTCTATTTTATGTCCCAATAAGATTTCTTATTTTTTAGTAAAAAAAAAAAATGTGACAAATAATGTATTAAAAAATGATTTTGCTGAACCTACTCGAATCTACAAGAGATATCTCAAGATATCTATAAGAGATGTCGAAGGGTCGATCGTGATAGATTCTTTTTCTCAAATAAAAAATAAATATTCTCTTGAATAACTTTTATTTTATTTATTTATCTTTTTTCAAATGAATTTTTTTTTATTTTACCATTTAGGTTTTGAGGACACTCTCCTGTACTGTCCCAAGTGGCAGGGTTACAAAATTGTTCCGTTGCGTCCGGCAAAGCACGATGTGCGTTATCACCTCGTTCTCGAGGTTTCGATAGATCAACATCTTCATCGGACGATAACCGTGCGTTCGCCTCTTCAGGTAAAAGATTCATGAACATTTCGTCACTATTGGGAGAACTTCTGGAACTCTAAGTTCTGGATTCTTTCATTTTCATCATCATTCAAATTAGTTTTTTTTTTTTTTCAATTCATTTTTTTATGAATTCTTCGAACGGATACAAACATTTCATTTTTTTTTAATACTCGGCACAGATGTCGAGTCAATGCTTCGAACAATATCAGTTTTAGTATTCATTCATCGACTCGACTAAATTGACCATCAAAATTCAAAAAAAAAAAAAAATAAAGTAACTCAAAAAACGAAAACTGTAAAAACCTTCGCCGTTTTTTTTCTTTTTTTTTTTGTTCTTTTTGATGATCGAGATGTGCACAATCTCAATAATTGAAAAAAAAATGTAACACGAACGTTTACTATATATTTTTTATTTCTTTAGATACGAAATGAAACGTCGTACGCTCTTGGGCTTTACTACAAGAAACAATTGTTGGAAAAATTGGGACTGCCTCACGTGGGCGAGGCTCACAATCCCTTCGACGATAACATGAGGCTCACCGTCATAGAACCGGAAGACACTTACAACGTGCCTATCCACATCGCCTATCATTTTCCCATTCACGTTTTACCAGTTCAATTTGAGTAAGTCGAAGGCAAACAATTTTTTTAATTATCGATAACGGAAAGAAAAATTAACCGGGTCGTCTGTAATAACGGCCATGGTTGCATGTCTATTTAACATTTACAAAAATTGAACATACTCGAGCTCTGCAAACTCTTTGAAAACGATGAATCGAAATTTTCGAAAATTTTACAACAGCAAAACTCTCTTAAAAGAAAAAATAAACGAATATACCAATTGTATCTTCCATTAATTCGTTGTTTACATTTGATATGATTTTTTTTAGCACAAAGTATCAGGTGAGCGATCGAGGAATTTGTTGGAAAGAATTGAGCGACGATCTTCGCGTTGCCAAAGATTTTTATTGCAACGCCAAAGAAAAAAATTGCAACTCGACGTTCGGAATAAAGGTTGCTTGCTTGGAGAATGAAAATTTCGTGAGAACGAACAATCGTGTGCCGCAGTACACGCTGACCGTCGTGCCACCATTGTCCTTCGACAATAAATTGCCATTTGTCATGGACATAAGCGTACCGTCGATTGATTACGAAGTCAGAATCGAACCCGGCGAAATTATCAATGTTTATTCCCTCAAGTGCGACATCGATACTTCGATTATTTTCAAGGTACGTTTGAACCAAAACTATTTTTAAAAAAAGAAGAAAAAACAAACAAACAAACAAACCGTAACAATCGAACACAACGATTCGAAGCACGGAACCAAATGTGCCAATTCAATGACAACCCGCTTATGCCATTTTCAGAAGAAAAAAAAGAATATTATTTCGTAATTTTTATTTATAATAATAATAATTTATATTGTTTTTTTAATGTTACAATTTATATTACTTTTTGTAATGTTTGTAATGACAGAACGTAGTTGTGAGATATACATGTCGATACACAAATGTGAAATCGGTGATAAGATTTTAAAGCCCGTGGGACGTAAAATTCAATGGACTTGCAAAAATTATTATTATTATTATTATTATTATTTAATTTATTTCTCATTAAATGGTTTTACCAGTACAATTTTAGAGACTTTAAGTCTAGATAGAATGATACTATACTACATTGTTAATTTCATTGTAGGAATTTTTTAGTTACATTATTATTATTATTATTATCATTATCATCATCAAATATAAATCAGATAATTTTATTAATAATAATAATAATTATTATTATTATTATTATTAATTTGGGAATTATGCTTTTTTTTAATTTTCAGATCCAGAATTATTTGGGAACGCAATGGAGCGGCACGTTGAAATTCAACGACGAGCTCGATCGTAAAACCGTGAAAATGTTTGCGGACAGCGATTCCGATTCGACAAAGACTTTTGTAATCTGCGTGGAATTGAGAAAGTCATCGAGTTGGACCGTCGTTGTGTACGCTCAATATTGGATGATCAACAAGACCGGCCTATCGTTGCAGATTCAGGTGAGAATGGCGAGACAATTTCACCCACAAATCGATGTTCATCGAAACAAATTTCTACATCAACGGGGACATGTTCAAGGTTGAAAAACCGCCGCGGTGAATTTTATCCAGTGTGATTAATGAGGATTAAAAAAATAAAAATGAAAAAAAAATATAAATAAATAAATAAAAAGTTTCAAGATTACGATTGATAATGAATAAATGATTTTTGTGTCTAAATGAAGTTTCTAACTTTTCAGGAATCTCCATCAAACACGGTAGACATACCCGGCGAGGAATTGATAATTTTTTCGCAAAAGAACAATCGTAAAAAATTGATAACCGTGAAAGCTCATCAGTCGGATTGGTCGTTGCCTTTCAGTCTCGACGCGATAAGCTCGATGTCGTTGATAGCTTGCAAAGACACCGAGAGAAAACGCAAATATCGCATACTCGCCGAGATCGAAACGTCAAATTTATCGCCACGTTACACAAAAATCGTCACTTTTATTCCATATTTTTATATAAAAAACGCGACGAAACGCACATTGAGATTTATGGAAGAGAACGAGGATGCCGATCTTTGGTACGATCTCGTGCCCGACAACGGTGTGGCTTTTTGGCCGTACACCGAATCCATGAAAATGCGATTGAAGTGGAAGAACAGTCAATTGGTGTCCCAACATTTCGACGTTACGAAAATTGGAAAAATTGTTTTGCGAATGGAAAATGGGGTATGGTCGAATATTTGTTGTCACATGTTTGTAAACATTTCGAACAGTTAGAAATCAGGTGATTTGGAAACTCCAATCGATCTTGAATAGATTTTTAACTGTCCTTGACGGAGGTTCAAGATTTTTTTTTTTTTCCAAAGAAACCATAAAAAAAAACAATAGTTACAAAATGTTAACTTTCATTATTTTGTTATTTCTTCTTTTAAAGTTAATTGCAGCTGATTGAATTTAGGATATCTTTTTTCTTTCACAATAAACCAAAACTTCAACAAATTTTTTTTCGTCGGTTTTCGATGATTTTTGTTAAACAGAAATGTGTTAACTTTTTTTTTTTTTTTTTAATTGTAAAATGCTGATTTTATTTTTTCTATTTTTTTTTCTTAAATTTCTTGAAAACGTAAAATTCTTAAATTCTGAAAAACGCAAAAAACAAACATTCGTGTGTAACTCGATGGAATTTTTTTTCTATTTTGTAAAATAATTTATCATTTATTTATTTATTTATTTATTTTTTTAATTTTTTTAAAATCTTTTGGCAGTCCGCATTGTGCGTCGATGTATCGGGTGGCAATAATTCGCCCTTCATCGTAACGTTTGACAATTATCAAACTGGGGACGCTCCGGTTCGCGTGGACAATCTGTGCGACGATTTGTTTCTGAAGATGAATCAAACGAATTTGGGACAGGCCGTGCTTCTGAGCCCGTTTCAGAGCATTCTTTACACTTGGGACGATCCCACGGAGAATCAGGAACTCGTATGGAACGTTTACAACAGCAAGACAAAGGGTTACACGGCTCAGTTTCACACGGTAATTTAGAAAAAAAAAACGTATGCGGTAATTTGGAAAAAAAAATAATATCTCAAAAACAGTACGAAAGTACAAGAACTTGAAAAAAAATGTAATATCTCAAAAATTAAACAAAGCCACATCAATTTTAGTGAAAAAAGTAATCAAACATTTTTTTTAAAGATTTTTTTTTCAACATATTAAAAATGACATTTTGGCCATTACAAAAATGTCTACTTGTAGAAAAAGGTTTTTAGTGGAAAAAGTTGTTTCTTTAAATCCTTGTTTTCTGTTTTTTTTTTTTGCTTTAACACATAATAAATTATATTTTGTCTATTATAAAAATGGATACTTGCAGAAAAACGTTTGAAATGAGCTCACAATTTTTTTTTTATCATTTTGTTAACTGCAAATTTTTTTTATTGCTATTCAAAGTCGCTGAGGTAAATTTTATGAATTGTTTTTTTTTTTTTAATCCAATGTGACTAAACTGTAATTTTATCCGAGTGTGATTAAAACGTGTTAAATAAAAAATGAACGAAAAAAAAAATGAAAATCCGATATTTCTCGTTGACAATGGTTATTCGATTGGCAGGACGGTTACGGCAAGGAAATCGTAACTTTTCGAACATTACGTCGAGCACCGTTGACGCCAACGGTGAAGAAATTGTCGCGTGACGCTCGACTCTCCACCTCGACGAATTCCCCGTCGCCGTGTTGCAGCAGCAGCAGCAGCAGCAATTGCAGTCGCAGCGACGACGATACGGACAGCGAGGCCGAAAACGAAGTCGCGAACGTCGAAAAAATTCGTAAAAATCGCGTAACCGTTCATTGGATAAGTTACATGGAAAAAACCCAACGTGTGTTGTTGTTCACGCAAAACGAAAATATATTTCGCAAAGCTCGAAGCATCGTCGATCCGGAATGCACCAGAAGAGAAATATTTTTCGGTCTGGCTGGCATCGGTTTGAGTATCGTACGTTTTTTGTTTTTATTTTTATTTTTCTGCAAATTACTTTTCAAAGGGAAATAATTGCAAAAATAAATAAAATAATTACAAATTAATGTTCAAATCTTATTTTCCAATGTTCATCTTGAACGTTTCTACGAAAACGTGGAGAAACGATTTACGTGGAATTATTTTTTTTCCAATTATTTATCGACGAAACAATTTTTTTTTAATTTATTTAAAAATTTTTTTTTTTTCGTTCTCAGGTCGTTGGTTCGTCACTGCCGGACTTCAATAGCCGTGAATTGGCTTACGCTTGTATCACGGATTCGGCGGCTCATTGGGAACTCGATATTGGAAAACGGTGGAAGACTCTGACCCTCGAATTAAGCGCGTGGATGGAAGACAAATACACAAACTCGTCGACCGTCGCGCAATTTGAAAATTTCATAGACGTAAATATTGATTTAATTTTTTTTTTATGCCAATGATTTTCCGATAGTTTTTCAAATTTTTACTTCTCGAATTCTAGATAATATTCAGAGATGGGCATCCATTCGATGAAAATGTATTTTAAATACTTTTTCAAACAAATAACTATGATTAATTATCATGAAAAAATCGATATTTTTACGTTTCTGTAATAACAATGAGCAGTTTGCGTAAATTTTCTATTCTACAATGGATTAAAATATTTGACAAACACGGTAAAATTGATTATCATTTAGTCCAAAAAGTATTTGAAATATATTTTCATTGAATGGATGCCCATCCCTGATAATAGTCAACCGGAAAATATTGAAAACACTTGATTAACAAACTTATGAGAATACGTTAAAAAAACTTATAAGAATAGGCTGTCACTTGTCTTGACTTTTTTTTTTGTTGGCATGTGTCATCGATCATCGTTGTTCAAGTCTTTTTCATTATTCTGTTTGTAGACTGGTTCTTATTATATATTTTTACGATAATAGAGCGAGTATAACAAAAATTAATCATGAATAACAACTTTTAGCGGAGTAATAGCCCAACGGAGTAATAATAAAAATAACCCAGCAAGCCCACATTATTTACCAGTCTTCAAAATTTCACCAATTATTAATGACGATTCACAACGATTTTTTTTTTTTTTTTTTTTTTGCAGGTCAATTTTGTAAAAATGCACATGACGAAACCCTTTTTCGGCCAATTGAGACGAACTTATTCACCGGGTGTTTGGCTCCACATACGAAAATCGGACACCCTCACTTACGTACAAGGATATTTACATAGGATACAGGTCGGTGTAAATAATATTCCGTCTAAAAAAAAATAAAGTCTGAAGTGAAGAAAAAAAAAATTTTGATGCAAACTGCATTAAAAAAAATGTATAAACTCATAATAATCAAGTTGTCCTTATAATTTTATCATCCTAGATCGAAAATCAGATCGGTGTAAATAATATTTCGCAAAAAAAAAAAAGAAGTAAATAAAAAAAAATCTAATGCAAACTCCATTCAGAAAAAAAAGTATAAACTCATGATAATCAAGTTGTCCTTATAATTTCGTCATCCTAGATCGACAATCAGATCGGTGTGAATAATATTTCGCAAAAAAAAAAGTCTGAAGTAGATTTTAAAAAAAAATTTAATGCATACTGCATTTTTAAAAAATGTATAAACTCATGATAATCAAGTTGTCCTTATAATTTCATCATCCTAGATCGACAATCAGATCGGTGTAAATAATATTTCGCAAAAAAAAAAGTAAAGTAAATAAAAAAAAAGTGTAATGCAAACTGCATTTTTCAAAATGTATAAACTCATAATAATCAAGTTGTCCTTACAATTTTATCACCTCAGATCGACAATCAGATAACCGGTGCCGTATTTCCGATAATATTGCGACCGGGATCGAAAAAATGGTTCACAAATCACAATGGAAATCCGAGGATCAAGCATTCCGTGGAATTTTTGATGCTCAAACAAAAAAAAGCTACGTATAACGTGTACAAGTAAGAGGATTCGAAAAAAAAACTTGAAAAACAACAAAAAAAAACACCATTTCTTCTCATAATTAACTGCGTCGAACGATTAAAATACAAAATATTAAATAAATATATATATATTTTTTTCATTCTTGTTGCAGAAAAATTAATTTAGCCATCAGAGAGTTTCATTTGGATTTGCAAGAAGAATTTTTGATACAGCTCGTGAGAGGATTATTTCCAACGAAACACGATACCAAATATTCCATTGCCACGAGATTAAAATCGGATCTGCGAAAATTTTACGTTCCACTGCCTAACACGAACGACAAGGTCAGCTCGACGAATCCTGATTTTCTTTTTTTTTTTCTCACTAATTTGGAAAAATGTTTTTCAAAAATTCAATCGAAAACGTTTTCATTGTTTTTTTTTCAAAATTGTTGAGTAAACGAAAAAAAAGTTTTGATTGAAAAAAAAAAAAAAATTAAATTTGCAGTTACCCAATACGATGAAAAATAAAACTGTGGTGGAATATTTGCATATATCGCCGATAAAATTACAAGTGCAGCTCCTGGCTTCGGCAGAATCACGTGCCAACAACAACAGCAACAACGATTCCACCGATTATTGCAGTTTGATCAGATATTTGTTCGATTATAGTTGTAAGGGAACGTTTTTGAAGAGTGCTGAATTTCGGTAAGCATAAATAAATACTAAAACTAAAGAAAAAAAAACAATTCGCCAATATTTAAAACAATAATCATGTCACGATGAAAAAATATCAACGAAATTTCAATTATTTTCACGACAGATTGCCGTACTTGGAAAAATTTGTCATTTCCATGGACAGCAAAGAATTTTTGTTAAAATTGTGTCAGAGTTACGAGGCTGAGATAAAACATCAATTCAACGTGTTGATCATGTCGATGACGATGTTGGGCAATCCTCACGGTTACAATTTCAAATCACCCGGAGATTATTTCTACGATCCTGATGCGGTGAGTAAACGAAAAAAAAATTTTTTTAATTACAAAAGTTCAATTTTTTATTTTTTTATTTCAAGAAAAAATTAAATAATTACAATTTTTTATTTTTTATATTTATTTTTTATCCATCAATGGGCCAATATTCAATTGACATGTTGTATCTCATGAATCAAGAATCACCAGTTTTTTTTTCATATTATCTCTAACGATTGTTTTTCAATTGTTTTTTTTTGGGAAAAAAAATTAAAAAAAACAAAAACACATTCAGATCGTTATTCAAGGCGACGAGACGGCCGAGAGACTGAGCCAAAACGTGTCCTGTCTGTTGGGTTACACATCGATGGACGGTCAACCACCTGCGATAACGAATTTCAACATCACCGATTTCGAAGCGGCTCGCGTCAAGGCACGTGCACTGAAATTATAACGAAAAACAAACAAAACTAGAAACTTTTTCAAAGACCCATTGGAAAGCTCATGAAATTTCTAATCCATCGATATTTTTTTGACAATATTTTCACGACTGAGCGTCGAGATAGCGTGTAAAAAATCTTCGAACGAAAAATTCGAATTATTTTTTTTTTTTTCAAAATTTTCCATCTTGACTTTAGCTCGTTGCCGGAGCTAGAAAAAAAATTCCAGAAGGTTTAGATTCATAACGTCGATTCTGAAACCTGTGAAACAACAACTCTCTGCCACTGATCAATTATTATCGTGTTATCATTCACAGAAAAAAAAATGTTTGTACGAAAGTACGGAAACGTGCGAAACGGCCATAACGATCGACAGCACATTCTCGATCGGCATAGAATTGGAAATGTCGGGTTTGATCGTAAAACCGACCGAAAGTACGTTTTCCCAAACCGATAAAACGTGATTCTTCATTTTTTTTTTTTTCCCCACTTTGGGACTGTCGACCTCGTGGTTGAATTTGAAAAGTTTATCATTTTTACAGATACTCACGAAGAGGAATTGAGGTATTCCCTGAAAAATTTGGGCAAGAGGATATTGAGCTTGACTCAGAGGGACGGTGACAAAGATTCGTTGAAGGTCCATCCGGGTTTGATATTGGACACGATGAAGAGGTGAGACGATGGAAAAAAGAAATTTAAAAAAAAAACCCAAACGATCGTTCGATCGTACATTTTTTTTTTTTTTTTTTTTTTTTTAACCAATGAATAATTTATGATTACAGAGCACAAGAAATGGGAAATAACTTTGTGTCGCGAATGCGCTTTCCTCGGTACATCAATCCATACTTGGTACGAAAGTTGTTGATATTCACATTTTTTTAATTTTTTAAAAAATGATTTTTTTTTAATGATTGAATCGTTTGATGTTTGAATTTGGATTATTTTCGTCGTGATGGAAATCAATTTGAGATCTGAGCTTTGACGTAAATGGACCATTTGTTGTTTATTTGGTGAACGGTCGTAGATTTATTATCCAAAAACAGAAATGATAACATTTTTGAAGAAAAAAATCCTTTTTTTTTCACCCCCCCCCCTCTCTTATATAGATTGAAAAAATTGTACTCAACATTTTGTTTTTCACTTTCACCCCCCATTGGGTGGGGTTCAACAGGCAACCGAGTTGTACTCGAGTTACAAAGCAAGGGGCATGCATCTGCTGAATACCGTAAGAAAGAGCGATGGCACAAACGACGAGATCTACTGGGCCCACGCTGCTCTGTCCAACGACGGCAGACACGTCGCTCTGATATCGTTGAGGTACGTTTTTCACATCACGAATATGGGACTCCCATTCTTATCACGATAAACCTATAAACGAACCGTACTTCCTCATGGACTAATTTATTGCCAGAATACTGAAGAAATTTAAGGGACTGGACCTGAGAGAAAGATTTCAGAATGCATAGGAACAAAAATAACGGCACAAACACAAGAATTATGTGTGAAAGGAGAGAGATAAGTAGAGTAGTGCGAATCGGTGGACTTGCCCTCTAAACGAAAAAACTCTGCTAGACAAACAAACTATTTAATGCTATAATAATAGCAGCTTATAGTTAATCACTGGATAAGCTATATTAAAAAAAAATTTGAAATAGAGAAATTTATGTGACGGTGAAAAATATTTTTTTTCCGAGATCATTCATGTCACCATTTTCAGAATGTGCTAAAACGTTGAGAAACACACATTTGAAGAAAACGTCCGGTTGTATGTGTGTATTTGTATGGGTGTATCCATGATCCCTCCATCGCCTGTAATTTTCGTCATTATTCAAAATGGGGTTCACATTTTATGTCGTTTTCAGATTTTCAACAAAAAAAAAAAAAAAAAAAGACGCCATCATTCTAGCGATTACAAAAATTTCAAATATAAGACAAATAGGTTATCCAAAATTTCCATAACTATATTATTGATCTTACTCGAATAATTATTCGATAACGTTTCCGAAAAATTTGCAATTAATTTCATTATTATTATTATTATTTTTCAAATAAAAAAATCAAATCTACTATTCGTCAGTCATTAATTTTTTAATATCGGTCGTATGTGTGTGACTATTTTTTTTTTGTATATGCCAAGTCGTCAGATTGTAATCTCCAATAATGATAATAATAATAATAATTTGTTGCAGAAAAATTTATCTGATAGAAAAACGTTATATATGGGGTTCGTGGACGATCGTGTGGTCGGTGGACATGAAGGACCTCATCGAGACTCCCCTCGTCGACAACAATAAGCTCATAATCTACGTAAACAAGGTAATTATCAAGGTTTATTACCAATTTATTTTTACCCACTACGAACCTCGTCGATGATTCATTTTTCTCGTCATTAACTAATTTCATTCATCAATTTTTCTACTCTTTCCAATTCTCGTCATTAATTATTTATTCATTTATTTTTACTACTCTTTCAATTAATTCATTCGTCAATTCGTAATTTTTGTTTGTTTGTTTGTTTTTTTTTCTGCAGAACGAGAGTGCATCACCGCTTTCGGACGACTGGTACTTGGAAAGCAAAAACACGATGACTCTCGAATGGCTGTGTCGTCAAATAAATACGGCAATGATAATGAACATGGAGACGAGCGGATTTAGTCCGAGATCTGGTGCATAAATATTAATCGGCTGGACCGTGAAACTAACGAGAAAAAACTCATCGGATGTATATGTACATTGATTCTCCACGATGAATATTGGATCAATGATTGGCAATGAAAAAATATAATAATGATTATATGAAAATATATATAAATATATGTTATGTATATATATATATATATATTGGTGTTAAAAAAATCAAGGTTTTTTTTTAATCTCATGGCAACTCCTACATTTGAAGTAGATAGTGTGAGTGAACACCTGTGAAAATTTGAGCCCCATCTGACTATATTAAGAGGTTTTCCTTTCACGAATTCGATTTTACCTTTGAGTATCAAGTGAACTTAAAAAAAATTTTTTTTTTCAGTCTGCAATTGTTTTTTCCGGTAAATAGAAAATTTTCGGGGATGGAAAAATTGAGTCCAGTACGCACGCATTAAGGGTCACTCAAAATGCGGATATTTTTTGTTTTGCAACAACGAAAAAAGTTGATCATTTTTTTTTCGTCAGTTTTAAATTATTTTCGTTGAAATAAAAGTCGAAAACTTTTTTTCACAAATTGCGAAACAGCATAAAAATATCCATTCTAAGTGACCTTAAAACTTTCACTTATTTTCCATTTTCGGAATTTCTTATTTAACGAAAAAAATAAATAAAATAAATTCCAACTGAAAAACAAAAAAAAAAAAAAATTGACGTGAAACGCAAATTTCGACGAAATTTTGAATTTTGAGTCGCCATGAGGATCGAAAAACTTTGTCAGTTTCCAACACACACTAATATATATATATATATATATATATATATATATATATATATATATATATATATATATATATATATATATATATATATATATATATGAGAAAATATATAAATGATAATAATGATGACGATGTCGATGATGATGATAATAATAATAATAATATATATATGTATATGCATCCTGGACTCGATCTACGAAATTGATAAGCGAACCGTTTTACCCCAAGCGTCACACACTCACACAGCTGATCCTTCGGGATAAAGTACATCTAGTTTATTTCATAATTTATTTACAAAAAGTCTTAGTAAATTACACTTACAGGCATCTCCACTCGAAACGTAAAAGTAAATAATTTAAGAGCTACACGTATTAAGATGTCTATAGAATAGGATACTTTGGGGGATGGGGGATGAGCCACGGGGGGGTGGGGGGGTCGGGCTCGGGAGATGAGTGTGACTGCTTCCTACATCCTGGATTTATTTTCGCTTCCTTTTTTTCTCTCTCTCTCTCTCTCTCTCTCTCTCTCTCTCCCTTTCTCTCTTTCTCTCTTTCATTCGCAACATTTGCTAAACGCGTTACAAAGAACAAAAAAAAAAAAAAAAAAATAAATTAATTGTCGTTCGTATTTCCGACAACAAGTCCCAACGACTTTTCGTTCGTCGACACGTCAATCGCTTTTTTTTTTTCAATCGATCCGATTGTGAAATGGAAATGAAAAAAAAAAAAATTAAAACGATAATCGAATTACAAATTAATCGATCGAAGAATTGTAAAAAAAAATAATAATAATAATAATGATAATGATAAATAAATAAATTTGGAAGAAAAAACGAAAAAATCGTATAACTTTGATGGACCGATGTTTGTTACGCAAATATTGCAATATTAAATTCAAAGTTACGCGAACGTACTTAATTTTTCTTGCACTGTGTGTTTGTCTGTGTGTGTGTGTGTGTTTGTAGAACGAGAATTTAAACGTTTATCAATGTCTTTCGCTCGGCTGGATCCAAATTTGTAAGTAAAATTTAATATTTTCTGGCTCTTTGTATTGTCACAATCACACACAATCAATTTCTCTCTTTCTCTCGTTTCCGTATTTCGTTTCTTCATTTTTGTTCCTCTTTCTCTCTCTCTCTCTCTCTCACTCTCTCAACAACCATCAATTGTGTATCAGCGTTTCTTTTGATAATTGTAACAATTTCTCGACAAACCATCATTCATCCAAACATTCCTTATTTTTTCTTCGTTTATTTATTTATTCATTTCATTATTTTTATTTTTTTATTTTTTTTACCTTTCAGTATTTCTCAAATATATATATTTTTTTTCCCATCGATTCTATAGACAAATTTTCACATGTCTTTCCTGATTCTTTCCCCTCTCGCTTCGTCGTTCATCAATTCATTTACTTTGTTCGCGTCTGATCTCCAAAGAAAAGTCATAATAATAATAATAATAATAAGAATGATCATAATATTAATTATTCGCGATAGAGTCCGAAATGAGTTTTAAAAAAAAAAGCGACTCGTGTACAATTTGTCCCTCATTCCTCATTCCCCTCCGGCTATCTCGATTCGAATCGAGATATCGAAATTTTTTAATTACACAATTATTTCACAATATCGAAGTAATAAAAAAAAAAAAAAAAAAAAAAAAATTGTATTCGTGAATAATTATTTTTTTCTCGTGTGGTTTAATCGACCCAACAAGGATCATACAATCGCTCTCGCTCAATTCATCGTCTTTTTTCCCCCTTTCTTTCTACATTCCATTCATTTCTATTTATTTCTATTTATTTATTTTCTTTATTTTATTTTATTTTTATTTTTTTTTATTTTTTTTTATCATCGCTCGTGAAAATTTTGTTTTTCGTCATTATTGTACAGACAATACTCTCACCCCCCGTCCTACCCCCTCCCCCTACCCGTTTTTCAAATTATTCAAACCCGATTTCCATCCCTCAACCACTCAAGTGACATACTCACACACACACACACACACACACTCACACACGCAGTCTCGCACACACACCCCTGCCCGCATCTCCCCCCCCCACCCCCTCGCTCAACGCGAATGACATTTATCACCCCCATCGATTTTATCATTTCGGTCTCGTTTTTGTCATTTATAGTTGTTTTTTATTTATTTCTTTATTATTATTTTTTTTCCATCTTTCACTTCTCTTCATCGTTTTTTTTTTTTTTTTTCGTCACATTTTTTGCTTTCGTCATCTCATCCCTTCGCTCGTACTTCCATTTTTGTAGTCTTGAATCGAGTCAACGTCTATGGCTCATCAGGTGCGAGTGCGTCTCTATATCATTCTCGCAAGTGTCATTTTTATTATCATCATTATTTTTTTTGTTGTTTTCTTATTCCGTACGCTTTGTTTTTTTTTTTTTTATATTTTTATTTTGTCATATTTCGTTCTTACATTCTTTCCGTCTCACTCTTCATTTCTCTACGTCTTCCTATGTATTTTTATTTTCTCTCTCTTTCATCGTCATTGTGGGTTTAGTTTTCTTCTTCTTCTTCTTCTTCTCTCTTTCTTTCTTATTTTTTTTTACTTGAACATTTCGTTTTGTTTGTTTTTTTTTTCTGTTTCGTTTAATTATTTATTTATTTCATAATCATCATTCTTTCATCGTCTTCTTCTAAAGGTGAGACTCCAGTGGATCCTTACGCCCACGCGCGACAGGTCCGGCGAAAAAAAAACAAAAAAGTTGAAAAAAAATTGAAAAAAAAAAAAAAGAAAAAAAATATTCGCAATAAGATTCAATGGAAGTTTATGTTATCTACAAAATATTCTCAATTACTCGCTAATTACAGCACAAAAACATGCAAATACAAAAATTTGCATTTCATATTAATTAATTAATATTTATATATATAATACGTCAAGCCGACGTTCTTAAATTCATTATCGTGTGTGTATGTATGTGTATATGTGTGTGTATGTGTGTGTGTCTGTGTATATGTCTGCGTGTGTGTGTGTATAAGTGTCCTATGAGTGTTAATCCTCATTGTTACCATTAATTATTATTATTTTTTTCTTTCTTTCGTCTCTTTCAACCGCAATTTGTTTGTTTGCTTGTTTGTTTCTCTTTTTTTTTCAAATATTTTTATTTATTCATCATACCGTTTGCCAATAATCGGTTCGTCGTCGTGTCAAATTTTTTCGGGTCATCGTCTTCCTTCGTTTATTTTTTCATCTTCTTTTCATTTCTTCTTCTTTTACGTTTTACATTCCTTCGTCCCTGTGTTCGTTTGTATGTTCAATTTTTTTCTGTGTCTGTGTTTGTGTTTGTGTGTGTTTGTTTTTTCTTTCTCTCTCTCTCTCTCACTCTTTCTCGATCTCTTTCTCTCTCTCTTTCTCTCTTTCGTTCACTATTTATTTTTATTTTTATCCAATTATCATTTATAATTTTTTTTTTGTTGCTGTTGTTTTTTTTTTCTTCTTCATCTTTAAATTATATATTATTATGCAAATGCTGTTGCTTTCAAAGTCTCTTCATCAACTATGAATTATCTTACACTATCGATATTTAATTATTATTTTGTTGTTTTTTTTTCTTCATTTTTTTTTGTTGTTTTTTTATCTTTTGTTGTTGTTGTTTTTTTTTTCCTCATCTTCCGATTCACATAATGGAAGGTACACCACACAAATCGGTGAACTCGACACCGCATGTGTATACCTAATGCGCTAACACCGATAATTAGCATTTATTTCAATAATAATAATAATAATAATAATAATAATAATAATAATAATAATAATAATAATAATAATAATAATAATTTGTTATTCCCGTAACTCGATATAAAACTACAACTGCACTGCTTGTGGGGGGGGGGGCGGTCAGGGTGGGCCTGTGGGAGGGTTGGTGGTAATAATAAGTAGACACCTCGCGCCCTACAAGGGTCGGGCAATTTTTTTCTTCCGGGCCAAAGGGAGGTCAGTAGTCAGGGGGGGGGGTCAAGGGTCAAGGGTTCGAGGAGTAAGAAATTACTCCGTCTCACTTTCGAGTTTTTTTGTTGTTTTTTTTTTCGTTTTCTTTTACGTCAAAATAATAATTACACTCGCGCACGTTAATGAAAAATAATCATCCACCCGCCCGCCCACCCCCCAGCGAAGGGTTGAGACGGGGAGGCGGAGGCGAGGGGTGCTACAGTTTTTTTTTCTTCATTGTCCGTCCACACACATCACAACCCCCACTCGTTTTTCGCAAATAATAATAATAATAATTATATTAATAATAATAATAATAATAATAATTATATTAATAAATTCATTAGCCGACGCGTGATTCGTTCGAAGAAAGAAAGAAACAAAAAAAAATATTCCAAACAAATAAATTCGAAGAAAAAAAAAAGAATTTCCAATTTTTGACGATAAAAAAAAAAAAAAAACAAATAATCAATAATAATGATAATCAATGATGAATAACCAACACGTGGATAAACCCCCCCGTTATCTCACGGAGTTACGTGGCCCTCGAACACTGAAACAACACTCTCGCGACAATCGCGGCGACTTGTTGATCGAGAATCTGGCTCATAACAAGAGCCAACAATCTAGATTCGTGTTGCAACATCAAAGTTCTGTTGTCCGGATGTCTAGCGAGATTCAACAAAGTACCAGCCGCCCGTCTCAGCATGTCCAAACTCGTGCCCATTGATTCCGGATTGTCCCGCAACGCGGCCAAACCGTGCTGATTGGCCACCCCCAAAGCGCTGTTTTCCGCTTGTTCGATGAAAGCCACGAGCAGCGCAACGCACGGGGTTTGCAGAGCTATCGTTCGTGCAACCCCACTATCGGCCGCGGACAAAAAATGCAACAGATTAACCCCAAATTCACGTAAAACTTGTTCCTCGCTACGGCACAAAAGACGAGTCAAAACGGAACACAAACGTTGCAAACGCGAATAAGGCGGTGTGGCAACCACGAGATCGACGTTGCTCTCAGTCACGCACAATTTGCACAGTGCTTCGAGGGCCAAACGTTGGGGCGACAGTGAGGACGTGGAGCTGACCGTGGGAAATGGATCCTGTCCGTGGGCCGCCGGACAAACGGCCCAGTGCAACAAACCGTCGAGTACCGGTCGCGAAATTTCTTCCGGATGTTGACTCAAATCCGTTTGTCCGGCAATATTCGCGGCCATAACCAAAACATTTTCGCGTATGTGATAAAGAAAATCCCACCACCATTCGTGCTCGCCCTGCAAACTGCTGCACGAATCCGCAAAATCCGCGTCTTCCTCGCGATCGTAATTACGCGTTTTCGGGGTTCTCGTCGGATGTTCGTGATGCAGCAACAACAATTTACCGACCAGGCTCAAAAACGTCACGTTTTTCGCAAATTCGATCTCGTTGCCCGGAATGAATGTCAAATTTCGCAGAATCGTCGACAAACACACGCAACGACGGGCCAAATTGTCCTGGCTCTCGGTCACGAGATACAAACTCGCTTCGTCCCGGGAATAACTCTCGTCCTCGTAATCGCTTATTCGTCGACGTTTCAGGGTTCCCGCTGGATCTTTTATCTTCAACGTGGGCGTCGAGTCTTTGTTATCGTGACGATAAGACGATTTTTCGTCGTCCTCGTCGTTCACCGGAGATTTTTCGGTCGATGGTTTTTCGTAATCCAACGTCGACGTTGAATCGCTGAGACCGTTGTGCGTATTGAACGTCGTGGTTTCTTCGTTCGACGGTGATCGTGTCGCTGTTTTTTTATCCATAAATTCCGGAAAATGTTCGCCCATGTTGTTGTTTGCTTTGCTGTCGGGTTCGCAATCTTTTTTCGACAAACTCGGAGACGTTGTTGTCGTTGTTGTTGTTGTTGTTGTTGTGACATTGTCGTTTTTCTTGGAGAACAATTCGCGTCCCAAATCATTCATTTCTTCCATCGGCTCTTTTTTTATCCTCGACAATACGTCGCTCAGGGTTTTTGTTTTTTTCTTTTTGTCGATTGACGGTTGTTGTTGTTGTTGTTGTTTTTGTTGTTGGGTTTGTTGTTTGCGATCGCCGTTTTCTTTGTTGGATTTTTCACAGCCGTGTGAATAATTTGCGTCGAGATTTTCGGGTGGCCTGTTGTCGTTTTCGTTTTCGTCTTCATCTTCGTTATTATCGTCGTCGTCGTCGTCCTCGTCGTCATCGTCTTCTTCCTCGTCGTCGTCGTCGTCGTCGTTGTCGTTGTCGTTGTTGTTGTTGTTGTTGTTGTTTCGGTTTTCATCGTCGTCCTCGTCGTCATTGACGATTTTTTCGCAATCCTTCGGAATTCTGTGATCGACTTCTTTTTGCAAAAGCGGAGGTTTTTCGTCGCGCAAGTGACGGGCGAACGGTGCCATACCGATTTCCGATTGAAAACACGTCATTATGTAGTTTGTTGCGTTGTTGTCGACCTGCCAAAGTTCGACGTCCGTGTCGCAATCGTGATGATCCCATTGACGACGATTGTCCAGAACGAAAAGATCGTCGTCGCGGGGTATCATTTTTACCGGTCGTCCGCGACGCGACAAAAACGTGTAGTTAGACGCGTTTAACAATTTTTTACGATCCTCGACGTCGATCGGACGATTTACTATTCCGAGATCGACTTCCGGGGTGTCCGTCGATTGGCCCCAAAAACGATCGTCATCGATCGTCGTTGATTCAAACATGTCCGTTAACGAGCGTGAGAAGTGTTCGAGGAGAACGTCGAGGAGACCCGGGAGGTGCGTCAGACCGAAGTAACTCACCTGCAACAATGGGGGGAAAAAAATTTATGTGAGGATTGATCGTGGAGAAAAAAACACGAAAATAAAATTAAGGATTCTGAGACACCTAAAAAATTGAATATTTTTTTTTCCGTTACATTATCGATCCAAGTTGAAAATCAATTTTACCATTATGGAGCACCTATAGTCAGCTATCATTTCAAATTTTTTCACAACCATATGAAGCATCTGAACACTGTGAGATTTTTTGAAAAATCGTTTCACCCGTCGTAACGTTTCGACCATACGACTCGACGAATTTTTTAATTCTGACGTCTCATTTTGTTCGTAACAGACTGGATTCTTGAATTGAGAATTGAAAATTCGTCAAGTCATGTAGAAGGTGTTTGTTTTTTAATTATACATTTTTTAATTGTCCGAGAAAAGATTTTTTTTTTTTTGCTTTTCTTCAATTTTTTTCCATCGTTCACTTACGGAAGAATCGTCAAATAGAAGTATGTTGAGTACATCGAGGGCCCAACAACTCTCGGCCAGAAGACCCGAACGCAGTGCCATCATTATTCGCCAAGCTTCGACCGGTGCGACGTCCGCCCGCGCCAACTTGCGCCTCTTGTAGAGCAAAGGTGTGACAGCCTCGACGCTGTCCGCCGGGAATGTCATTTCGCGCTTGGGCGTCGGTTGTTGCTGATTTATCATCGGATTCATGCTGAGTTGAGTCTGTGAAGAACACAATTTAAAAAAAAAAAATTATTTAATCGCAATCGAAACATTTTTACGACAGGATCCTGCTCTAGAAAATATGAAAATTAAAATTTCCTTATTTTTTTTTAATTTTTCTTTTTTCGAGACTGGCAATTGCAAGTTGTTGCACAAATGTGCATAAAAAATCTGCGGCGTTTGAATATATTTCGCTCATAAAATCCGCTTTTTTTCAAAATATTTAAATATGCAATGAAATAATGTAAAAAATTCGCTGGACTTGATCATTTCTGTCTGTCCTGAAAAAATCATGCCAAAAAGGCTTTTTTTGAGCCTCCTGAAGCAGACTCCTGACTTGATGTAAATTAATGAGAGAATGGACGAAGCTGTGACATAAAAACGGACGGACAGACCGAAACCATGAGGGTTCCTCTAATCAACTACAACACAACGAAAAAATAAATAGATAAATAAATAATAATGATAATAATAAAAACTCTGAAAAAAAAAAACAAAACTTCAAACCCAGAGACGAAAAAAATAATCTTACGAAATTACATCTATAACAAGGTCAAGTTTCGTCAAAGCAGGTTAAAAAAATCATATAACGAAAATACTAAATTATAATAATACAACGAAGAGTGTGCGACGAACCTGATGTGTTCCCGGTGGCGAGTACAACGCAGACGGTTGATTCGGATAACGATGGTCCCACGGTGGTGGCGCATGGGGTACGGCGCTTATACTCGGTTGCGACGATGGCCTGGCCGGTTGTTGATTCACCCACTGTTGATTGTTCGTCAGTCCCGGTACCGTGGGCGACGGGGATGGCGCGGCCGCCGTCTGTGGCGGAGCCGGTGACTGTTGCGGCGGTTGCGACTGCGACTGCGCTTGCGGATTCGGATAACCCTGTTGAACCCTGTTGTTCGTGGCACCGCTGTTATACTGGTTGGTAGAGCCTGGCCAACCTGAAAAACGTCATTCAAATTTTAATCGTTCAATTTTATTTTTTATTTTTTTCATTTTTTCAAATTATTTCTTATTATTGCGATCATTTTAATTTTTTTTTTTTTTTTCTGGTGTCCATGGTTCGTACGAAATTCAAGAACATTCAAGGACAGTTCCAGGATTTCGAGAGGACTTCGAGAGGACGTACACCATGTTGTATGATTAATACAAGAAATAATTAATTCGATTATTTAAATTTCTTAATGGTCGTTGTTTTCTTTTTCTTTTTTTTTCTTTTTTTTTATTATCGTTGGAGCAAAGTAAATTTTTTACCCGAATAAGGCGGTCGTTGCTGATTATACTGAGGATACTGCTGATCTTTGGCAAAATCCGGGTGTCGTCTCGGTTGTGTCGGACCCGGTGGCGGTGGCGGCATATTCTTGTTCGTCGAACCGCCAGACGGGTACATCTGACTGCCCGCAGGCGCTCCGTAACCACCCTGTGCGTTTAAATAAATTTTAAAGAAATAACAATTTCATGTAAATCGTGAATTTATCAAAAATTCATGATCAACTATTTCTTTTCGTCCTCACATAGCTTTCTCGATAAAATTCAAACAATTGATAACAATATCATGTGAATCATATAATTTTTCAAGAAATTTGAAAATTATTTGATCACCCTCTGTGTTAAATATTTAAATAACAATTTCATGACAATCGTCAACTCATAAAAAATTCATGATTAATTACTTTTTTTTTTGTCCTCACATAGCTATCTCGATAAAATTCAAACAATTGATAAGAATATCATGTACATCATATAAATTTTCAAGTAATTTGAAAATTATTTGACCACTATCTGTGTTAAATATTTAAATAAAAATTTCATGCCAATCGTGGAGTCATAAAAAATTCATGATTTACTATTTTTATTTTTCCTCGCATAATTTTTTCGATAAAATTCGAAAAAAAATTTAATCGACAAGAACATCAACGTGAATCATATAAATTTTCGATGAATTTGCCATTCGACTGATCTTTCAATTTCTTTTAAATTTCATGAATCAACAGCCAAAAATTGTTGAGGCTTCTTTCTGGAAAATGCCGAATTTTGAAGAAAACAAAGATTCCTCAACTGCGACCGAGCGCCAAAGTTGAGGCATGAGAGTTTGTTGTAATCGGTATTATTATTATCATTATTATTATATTTTTTTTTTATCCTCACGTGATAAAATTCCGAATGCAAAAGTTCAAATTTACTCAACGAGGGAGCATTCGAAAAAGAATTTTAACAAGCTTTCCAACGAGCATTGTAAAAAATAAATCGGTAGTTTCATCAGCCGGATTTCCCACGCGACTAATGTGTCTTTTGTGCAGCAAGTGTGACGACCTCAACGGGTCAATCGATGATATATCGTCACCCGATCGTCGATGATTCAAACGACTCACCTGTTCCTGCCGATAATAATCCTGTGGACAAGAGTATGTGGGTGCCGCGGGCGACTGCGACGGCGAAGACGGTTGACTCGTCGATGGTTGTTGGGGCGTATTTGGTGGATGACTCTGGGTCGCGGTCGGATAACTCGTACTCCTCGGGCTCGGTGAGGTTCCCGCCGGATAACCGGCGGGCTGTTGACTGCCGCTGTACCTGCTGTAAATGTCTTGACTACCGGCGCTGTTCGGCGGAATGTTGCCTCCCGGGTATCCCCTGCAACAACAAAAAAACAACATGACGATCAATGACGATTGCTAGTTTGTTTATTTTTTTTTCTTTACTTTTTTCTTTATTTTTTTTTTTTTATTTTTTTTTGCACAAAACGATGAGAAAGAAAGTGCTTTTCCGTGGTTTTTCGGAAAATGGCCGCCATTTGGTCATTTTTGAAAAAAAAAAAAGAAAAAAAATTTTTTTTGTTTGTTCAGTTCATCCATTCCAGAGACTTCATCAACATTGCACCCATCTTTTTCGGACCTTTCCCATTTTTCTTAACAAAAACTGACTGAAATAAGTTTTGAAAGAAAAAAAATTTTTTTTGTGCATTTTCAAGAGTGTATTTATTGGGTCCATCAGTTTAATATTTAAATCAATATTTTTTATTTGAACCTATCGAAAGAATTCGTGAAGAATAGCCTTTTTTTGCGTGTCTAATTAGGGTAGACCTCTTAATGAGATTTTCAGGCAATACTTTTGAATAGTTCTTCTTACCGGAATAAAAACAAAGTAATTAAAAAAAAAAAAAAAAATACATAAAAATGAAAATAAAATGTTTGATTAAAAAAAATGGATTTTCCACCACATATGTCCCCTCGAATATAAACAAATCTGTCACAGTCGGTGACAGCCAGGCGTGAGACTTTTCGTTTGGAATTAAATGAATTTTTACCTATCGGCATCTGGCACGTACGGCGGATAATGTGATCGTGGCGTGTACGGTTGATTGAATTCTCCTTGTTGATTCATCGAAGCTCCGGGTGGCCGTATGTACTGGTCCTGCGGATAGCTCTGGTAAGAACTTGCGTTCTGATAATTTCCTTGTTGCATTCCTATGGAAACAAATTTTATGAAATTAATTTTACATTTTTTTTCTTCTTCTAAACGATGACAAAATAAAATATGACCGATGGTTCCATAAAATTGTTTTTATTGATGCATGAGAGAAAAAAAACGCGACTGTACGTCGAGCACGACAATAGTATGATAACAATGTAGGAAAAAATACACTATTACGCGATTTAATCGATTTATTTCACTTTTACGTATTTCGTTTTGGCATTTTGTCGGCTCGGCGAATAATCTTTTCGGGCGTTTTGAGATTATTTTTTTTGGACGTTTTGTCGTGTCAACGATTTTTCATCGTTCGATTTCACAAGAATTTCATAAAAGTGACAAATTTTTTGACAATTACGAAAAAGAAAATGAAAGGTCGAAAGTTTACCTTGATGCGACGATGGTGCGCTGCTCTGACTGGGCGGCCTTGGGGGTGGTGGGGTGTACTCGGAGGACGGTCCACCCTGATTGCCGGGGGTAAAACTGCCCGGATAATTGCCGTAACCGTCCATCGATGCGCTACTCGATCCGGCTGCAGGGAAAGAGTCTTGGGAATTAGAAGACCCTGCAATTACGAAAAAGACGGGGGATCCACGATTTAACGCCGGAACCTCGTTGCGTTTGAGGATCGTGGGAATAGTGAAAAATAAAGAATTTTTTTTTTTTAAATTTATTTTCTCTCTTTTTTTTTATCTCTGAATAATATTTTTCTTTTTTTAAGGGAAGAAGAAAATTTTTTTTTCCGGCGGTTGAGGCAAACGACGTAACGCAATGATAAAAGATTTGAAAAAAAAAAAAAATAATGGAAAGTGTGAAATAAATTCGGTGAATAAGTGAATAAATAAATAAATAAATAGTAATAATAATAATTATTATAATTATAATAATAATATAAATAACAATGACCCTTCGCCTGTCCACTAACCCTTTTTGCAAAGAAACGAAAAATCTCAGAAAAAAATATCTCATCGAGATTTAAACGGTAGTGGCAATATACATTTTTGAATAAATTAATTTTTTTCGTATTTTCGTTACATGATTTTTTTTATCTCTTAATATTGAGTCAATTTTTACCAGTCAGCCGATCTCCGCCAAATCTCACACGTATCACGGATGAACGACGTTAGATACTTTTGTAAAGTTGGAGCTCAATTGATCGAAATTTTACTACCGGAGTTATAATTGATAAATTCAATTTTTCAAAAAAATCTAAATATCATAAAATCACCAACTTCTCCTATGGATTAGGCCGAAATACCAATACCAACCGACTTTGGGTTCAAACTTCTTTGTCAACAACTATTTGGACGAGTATCTCAAAATTTGCAATCGCTAGAGTGATAAATCTTTTTTTTTTCCTTTTTGAAATTTGAAATTTGAAAACGACATAAAATGCAAAGCAAAATCAACAGCATTTTTAGGGGGTTAGTGCACAGACGGAGTATGTGATAATAATAATAATAATAATAATAATAATAATAATAATAATAATAATAATAATAATAATAATAATAATAATAATAATAATAATAATAATAATAATAATAATAATAATAATAATATTTGTAAAAAAAGGGTGCAAAGTAGAACCTTGCACATTGCTTCCTCATAGTTTTGTACCGTTTTTAAATTATTGAGATGTAAAGTAGAACCTTGTGTCGATCAATTTTGGCTTCCTCATAGAGGAAGCTTTGGCAAATGTGTAAGAAGATAAGGAAGCCATAAGCAAGGTTCTACTTTACATCTCAATAATTTAAAAACGGTACAAAACTATGAGGAAGCAATGTGCAAGGTTCTACTTTGCACCCTTGTTCACTTTCGTGACGTTTAGGGCTCCTTGTAAGTGTGATGTAAGTCGAAATCAATATACATGGGGCAATTCATGTGAAATTTGAAAAATTATAATTCGCATAAAATCTGAACTGCTTGTTAGATTTTATCCAAATTCAATAGGAAATCTCTTTGGATGATAGTGCAACTTCGTACTAAATTTCAGCCGGATATCTAGAAAATTATGGAAGCTAGAGCACTTACATTGAATTTTGGAAAAATTTCAAAATGCCATAAAATCTGAACGTCTTGTTGGATTTTGTCCAAATTCAATACGAAACCTCTTTCGATGGTAGTGCAACTTCGTACTAAATTCCAGCCAGATATCTCAAAAATTATGGAAGCTAGAGCAATTACATTGATTTTTGGAAAAATTTCAAAACGCCATAAAATATGAATGGCTTGATGGATTTCGCCCAAATTCAATCGGGTTTCTCTTTGGATCATTGCGCAACTTCGTACTAAGTTTAAGTCCGATATCTCAAAAATTGCTCCAGTTAGAGTGTAAAGATCGTTTTTTTCACATTAAAAAACGCTTTAAAAGTGAAGCAATGCGTGGATTTTTTCCAAATTCGGTATCGAGCATCTCCCTGTACTCGTACAACATTATACTGAATTTGAGCTCGATATCTCTAAAATTGTGGGAGCTAGAGACCAAAAATAATTTTTTGAATTTCGAAAAAATGATGTGAAAACAAAATAACTTGATAGATTTTTCCAAAAATTAAATTGTGCTATGCGCCGTGAACCCTTCACATGTGTGACAAATTTCAGCTTGATATCTCGAACCGTTCTCAAGTTGTGAGCGGTCAACCATTACTACACACACACACACACACACACACACACACACACACACACATACATACATCCGGACATTTTTTCTAAATGTGTTTTTTAGGTGTTTTGGGACATACTGAACACGTTTTCATGAACATCTCGAAAAAAAAAAATTTCACGAAAACAAAGCTTCCTCTATGAGGAAGCAAAAATAAATTTTTTTCGGTACTTGCCTGGCGAAGGTACAGACGCAGCGCCTTTGGCGCCTTTCTTTTTCGATCCGGCTTCAACCTGATTGATAATCGGTTGCGGATCGACCCCTCCACGATCAAAGTGACACTCGTAAGCCAACAAATGCCTCGTGTAGTGTTTTCGCAGTGTGTAAGCCGCGCTGCTACTCGCACCGATACCCAAAAGACCCGCTATGTCTTTCCACGTTTTGTTTTTCGTGACCTATGCCAAATAAATAACGTCTCAGTACTCTGAAAGTCGGTTAATCATCATCGAAACAACGACAAAAAATAAACATATATATTCATCAATCTACGTTTTTTTCTAAATACTGCCAGAATCCAAGACCAACAAAAAAATTCGTAATAATTTCTACAAAAAAAAAACATATTTGCTCAAATTAGAAAAAAATATAGATATATAATATATGATCAAAATAACAAATGAAAATTAGTGATCAGGTAATCGTGAAATTTATCGACCGATTGTCGATAAATTAACGTTGAAAAATAAATAATTATTATTATTATTTGAAAAAAAAAAATAATCAATGGAGAAAAAAATAATTGATAAAAAAATAAATAATAATTCTCTAGTAACGAAAAAATAAAAGTAAATTCAAATCAATTAATCGTGGCATTTTTTACGAAATTTAATTGCAACGTTCATGCGAGTCGTCGAAAAAAAAAACAAACAAAAAACAAAAAAAAATGCTTCATATAAATTCTTCAAAGATTACCGTCACCGCATTTTCACACATTATCGAACATTTTTGTGTTATTTGTTATTCTTATTATTTTTTTTTATATACATTATTTTTTTTTGTGTTATCTTCTCTGACTAATAGAATATAATTCCATTTAGCACCAGGGTTCGTAGTTTAGAGGTGTTTTCCTTTACACCTCGAGAACTCTCTCTCTCTCTCACGATTACAACTTCAAGAAAATTCGTGAATTAAACATTTTCCTCGTGTGCGTATGTTTTTTCTTTATTCATCAATCGTTGTCCAACGAGGAAAGAATTTTTTTTCGTGAATGAAAAATTTTTTTTTTTCATCGATTAAATATTTGAAACGAATTAACGAAAAAAATTATCATCATCATGCACCAAAAACGTGCGATCAAAACATAATAAAAAAAAAAGAAGAAAAAAGAAAAAAAAACGCGTTGCCGAGATGTCACACTGTTTATTTTTGTTTGACGACGAAAAAAATTGCGTTGAACGACAAGCTCGTCGAGCAACGTAATTGTAATTGTCGTTTTTGAGCCTCCTTAGCCAACTGGACATCCAGTTATGATTTCGGTCTGTTCGTCTGTTCGTCTTTTGTTCGTCTTTTTCATTCAAAAATCGTTCGACGATCCCAAAAATATAAATGATAAGATTTTTTTTTGTAATGCATTTTTTTTCGACCCAACTGAAAACTTTACTGAACTTTCTTTTGCTTCATTCATCCCCATTGGGCTTTAAATACGTCTTTAAATACGTCTACGATGCAACGAATCGTGTTGCAGGATTTTTGCTGGATTTTAACTGTTTAGTCACGAGATATTTGCTTTTAAAGTCGTTATCAAAGCGTCTTCCCTTTCCCGCCCTCTAATTTCTAAACTATCTGTGCAAAGATATCTGGAAATAATTTCCAGAATTCAATTTTCAATCAGTCACATTGAATGACAAATTATAACCGAACACTGTATATAAAAATTAAAATAAAAAAAAAAACAGTTGATGAAAAATTCAAAAATAATTAATCTCGTTTTATAAACCGTCACACGATCACGGTAAGACTTCCAACAAACATCTACAAACTTTTCTCAACGTAAAAATGTGGCTCTCGATACGTTTTATAAAAATTTCAAACAGAATTTTCAGTCAACGCGCTTTTGGCCAGTTTTTTTCACCCCCAACAAACAATATACAGTGAGACACCTCGTGGATACATCGAGCAATTGATACAACAACTGTATAATGAACACAGACAAGATTTGTTTACTTTAATTCAAAAAAATAATAAAAATAAAAAAATTTATAAAACGTGAAAACGAAATTTTTGTAAAAAAAATTTTGAAAAAACGTTTAAAAAAAAAATAGATATACAAAAAACAAACTAGAAGACACCGAGGGCTAGATGGAACTACACTGCACCTTGCATACCTCCATGAAGCCCCCCCTATCCTTTACGTAGAGATATAGACGGAAGAGGTCGAGGGGGTTCTTGGAGATAGTTGGACAGCTCGTTATCGGCGTTCTACGTTCGTCCATGAAGGCCACGAGCTTGTCCAACCAATTTCTTCGTTCCATCGAATCGTCCATTTCGTAAAGCTTCGCCAAACTGTCGGGTTTCTGTTGTAAAATGTTTTTAAAAATCAACGAAAGGTTTTTTTTTTATGAGTTATTGGCGATTAATATTCGTGTGTTTGTGTGCGTATGATTTTTTTGTTCGAGGCAAGATTCTGCTTTAGAAATTTAAATTAGAAGTTTAAATATGCAATAAAAAATAATTCATAAAAGTTCGCTGGACTTGCTTATTTTTTTCTGTCCTAAAAAAATGTCCGCAAAAACGCTTTTTTTTTTTTTCAGGCCTTCCAAAGCAGGCTCCTGCCTCGAGTGAATGTGGACGTGAGTGAACAATGTAATTGATTCAAAATAATAATATTAATGACCTTTGATCTGTACGGGTCTGGAGGCGCGTGACTGTTAAAAACCTGTAAAATACAAGGAGAATGAAAAAATCATGTTGAAAATAGGATTTTTACAATTAGAAAAAAATTAGTAATTTAGAAAAATGAGTTTAAAAAAAAAATTACGACGTGGGTGAAGTAATTAATAGCTGAGAGTCACGTTCATCGTCGATCGTAATACGATGGACCTCTTTGCTTGGTCGAAAACTTCGGACTTGTTTTTAATTAGTTTCCGACGAAATTCATCGTTTTATATAATTTAGAAAAAAATAATAATTTTTAAATTTTTTTAATTGAGAAAAATGTAAATGAAGATGACGTACCGGACTAGCAGGCGTGCGGGTCCAGCTGGGACTGTTTATGTCCGGATATTCTTCGTGAATGGAATTTAAACTAGGTGCACCCAGTGACGGTGCGGTACTTTGAGGAGTAGCTGGGTGACTGTGATATCCTCCAATGATATCCTTACGAGACTTTGGTGTGAACGCTGAATCCTCACCGGAAGCTGACAATCAATAAATTCGTTCATTTAGTTTATTCGATTGCGATGAGAATACAAATATAAATGAAATATATAAATAAATGCCGATGACGATTGTATCGAAAGACACTGAAATTTTTACGGAAATAATACAATTTTCATACATTCTTTTTACAATTCGATATTCAAGTCAAGTCCTTTATTGGACCTCTGTGAGTATATTGATTATTATCATCGCTTTATTCATTTTTTTTAATATGTTTAGTATAGCGACAAAATTATGATCAATTGATTGCGTTGACTCGATTGTGATGAAAAATAAATAAATGCCAATGAAGTTGGACCAAAAACGTTGAAATTGGTGGAAAATTATTGGAGCTCTGTGAATTGAAAGATCAAAATTTATGTGGTTTCTTCTTCGATGTTTGTTATTATTACAACATTGTGATTCGCAAATGAGCCATTGATTTGAGAAAATAATTATTTAAGGTATTACGGATTGATGTTAAAAAAATGTCAGAAATTCTTGCAAAATTTGAGAACTTATAGTTCTCGTTGGAATAATAATACATGAATTATTTCAGATTTTTTTTTTACTGAATAATTCATTAGCTATGAATTTATTAATTTAACTGGCATTAAACACGATCGTTTATGGGGGAACAGCTTCCGCAGACGTTAAAGTCGATTAGTGAGGGAGATAGAAGATGGGAAAGAAACGCGCAACGTTGCCATGTCTACTGGATCACGACCAACTCCTCATCTAAACTGTATTTTCCCAATGTTTATTTGCTTATTATTATCATCACAGTCTCCTGATCTCTACTGTCAAGTGCTCAAAATGTTATCCGAATATTCAACTTGCAGCTCAAGTGTTTTCATTAAAATCTGACGACGACTTTTTGTATTATATCAAATTGAGCGTGATTCTCCATAAGGCTCCATGTTAAACGTGTGAAAATAAAAGTGTTGATATCGTTTTTTCTCGCGCTCCGGAAAGCCATAAAAATTTAACTCAACCTTTTTCTTATCAATACCCATAAGTATGCCAAGTTTCATGAAAATCTGACGAGGGACTCTCTTATGGAGGGTACTTAAAAAAGCCACCTTAAAAAAGTAGAAAAAAAAAACAAATAATTACCGGCCGATGCGTTTGACAATGTCGATTGTTGTGAACCTTCGTCAATGGACGTGCCATCTGGACCGGTCGTTATGACCGAAGTTACCGTACCGCTCGAAGTTGAAGTCACGTTTATCGCCGTTGTGCCTGTTCAAATAATTTGCAAAAAAAAAAAAAATAATAATAAATAAATAAATAAACAAATAATATTTAAAGATAAAATCCGTTTAGAAAATTATTCATCAAAGACGACAAGCTCCATTTGAGCGAAAGTAAAATTTCAAATCGACATTTGAGGCGGTCGAAGGCATTAGAGGGTTAACAGTAGAAAAAATTGACCCCCCGGTCGCCCGATTCGCCGCAAGACGAAAATGGAGCAACGAAAAAAAAAAAAAAAAAAAAATGTAGAACACACACCTGAAGCAGTGGTGGTGATGCCACTGTCGTTGGAAGTCTCGGATCCAATGTCGGCCGAACTGTGACTCGTGGGAGTTTGTGCCGGTGCCGGATGCGAATTGGGAGTCGTGCTCGGCGGTGGCATCGGGCTGCCCTCGTGATTCAACGGCGGCGTGGCCGTCGGTGCGTGTGGATGTGGTACCGACGAGCTCGGCGGTGGCGGCGGTTGGTTGCTCACGTGATTCTGCGAGGGCGGCGGCGGTCCCATGGAACCCGACGGTGGACCCATGTTACCGACGCCCCCCATGCCCGGATTGTTCGGGGCCACCAAACCCCCGCCACCCGCGCCTCCGTACACCTGGGGAGGTCCCGGACTCGGTGGCATACCCGGTGGTACGCTGTTGAATCCCATTTTATGCTAAAAACAACACAAAAAATAAATAAACAAATTGAGCAGTTTTAATGAAAATTCGCAATTTTTTATTTTTTAAATAAATAAATAAATAAATAAATAAATAAATGAATAAATGAATAAATTAATAAATGAGGAAGCAAAATGGGCAGAAATGAGCAGTTTTAATAACAATTCGCAATTTTTTATTTTTTAAATGAATGAATAAATAAATAAATAAATAAATGAATAAATAAATAATAACAATTCGCAATTTTTAATTTTTTAAATGAATGAATAAATAAATAAATAAATGAATGAATAAATGAATAAATGAATAAATAAACACGAACTACGAGTTATTGTGAATATCGTTAATGAGAGCTGTAGATACAAAATGCGCTATCCCAAAAAAATGAAGTTTTACAGAACGACGAGAAAAAAACGTTGGCATTTGAAAAATACTACGGTATGTTTGTTTGAACCAAAAGATCGTTTCCGCGGAAACTTCATTCACGTCTTCCCTGAAAATTTCAACCGAAAAAAAAATTACGGTCAAAAGTTACAGCGTTTTGAAGGTAGCAACAGGGCTCGATGGGAATGTCTTGTTGGTACGAAAGGGGCTATCTGCAAGTAGCAAGCACCGATCGTTTGGTGCTGGATTAAAATATTGGCACATCTACACCGGTCAATAACCCCGTCGTATCCGATTGGCGATTTTCACGATCGGATTCGTGGACACGTTGACGATTATCATGCGTTTTTGCTAAATCAGAAAACTCTTTTACTTCGATGTTCAAAAAAAAAATGCACTGTGACACGGAAAAACGGGCGCGCGCGTGAACACGTTTTTGCGACCGAACGGCGTGTTTTTTCAGGGTAATCGAAATACTTTCGAGGGAAAACTTGGGCTGAATTTGCATCTTTCGATGACCAACCGGTAATAATTAATTTTCGTTCAGCGATTATTTCCGAAACCTCGGATCTCCACGAAGAAACAATTTTCTACAAGACCCAATGTAGCAGATAGTCCCTTTTGTGCCTCAGAACCGTTAAGATTAGCACTTTGCACGATTTCGTTGACTTTTTAATAAAAAAAAAAAAACTATCAACAATTTTTGTGTCATAAACAGCTACGTATTGACGCTTAAAATTTATCGAAAATACAAACAAAACAAAAAACGCGTTCCGAAAAAAAAGTGTTGGATAGCAACTTTTGTATCTACAGCCGTCAAATAATCATGAATCATCAGGACGAGTGGAATAATCATGTACGTACCGGATACGGAGGATATTGCACCATATTGTTTGGTCTCGCCGGTTGATATTGATTGTTTGGCGGCGGTTGCGAATTCGTGGGCGGCGGATAACCCTGTGGAAACTGTATGTGAGGTCGCGGGGGTGGAAAATTACCCTGAGACGCGTAGCCGCCGGGCTGACCCGCAGCCCCTCCGCCGCCTGGGTAACCCATTCCGCCGCCCATGGGACCGATGACTCCCAAACCGCCTGGTCCCGGGCCCGGCTGACCCAGCCCCGGGCCGCCGCTGCCCAACTTGTAAGTGTGCATGTGCGGCGATGGCCCCAGGGGCTGTTGATAACCTCCTGAACACGACACGCCACAGAATTAATCATTCGTCGATAGAAATTGGCAATTTTTTTTTTTTTTTCCACTTTTGCGACAGAGGCGAGCTGGTTTTGATACTCACCTTGCGTAGTCATTGGCGAGTGACTCATTCGTGCTGGACCGCTACCGTCTGATTGACTGCTCGACGGACGAGGAGGCATCTGAACGTTTTGTTGACCTACAAATGCAACATCGATTAGCGCATCTATCGCCATCGGATATGAATGATCAAGAAGAAGAAACGAAATTGCTTCGAAAATCAGACGTTTTCAAGAGACGCAAAAATGTTTTGACACTTTTGACAATGCGGCGCCAATTGGATTAACCCAAAGCAACGAAAATTCGTGAACATCGTTTTTACAAAGTGTCCTGTAGCTTGATCCCGCGATGTCACAGTCCTGCCCATAACTGACAATGAACGACTCGATTCTAACCTCTTTTCGTTCGACGTTTCGATGATCGATCGAACAGACAAGTATTGTAGCATAAAAATTTTACAGCGCTGATTCCTAAGTTTTTATAACCGCATTGTCAACCGAGTATCTCAACAAACATTCGTGTTTTCTGTTTCATTCCGACCAAAAGTGGCAAACCGCTTAGCGTTACGTACCAACAGCCGGGGACATTGACCGAGAACCAGTGGATCCAGTAGGCGAAGGGGTAGGCCTCATCCCCTGGGAGTTTGGAGTCCCAGGACCCGCAGGTCCATTAGAACTGTCGTTACTATTCTGACCGGAAAGTTCCTGTAATCAAGACAAAAAAAAAAAATAATCAAACATAACCCCATCGAAACAAAAGTTTGACCAAAATAGAGCAAACAACAACATCAACAACCGATACATACGCTACAAACGCCGTAAACTAATCATGTCGAACAAGACTGAGAAAATATTATAATCGCCATATGAATTGTGTTCGACATTGTCAATATGTACCTATCGCGCTCCGACATACATCATGATATTGTAAATACAAAATCGACCGATAGGTACGATGAATTTGCAATCGAGTCGTAATGGTAAGATGTTCAAAAACAATTAATCGCAAGCCAAAAGGACATTGACTCGATCAAACCACAATTTCTGTGATGTTTCGAAATTTCGCGAATGTCCCCCCTGCCCAACCCTCCGCGCCGCCCTTCGTGAATCACGTGAAATACACGAATTTTTCAAAATCCATCAATCGTCAAAGTAATTAAACGACGATGAACCACCAACATGGATTTAAAACAACAAAAAAGGACGAAAAATTGGTAACGTGTGCATTGGCACAAAAATGCGATCGCGAATTCTGCGTAACTGTGTGTTGTGTGTGTGTGTGTGTGTGTGCGCGGGACAGACGACGATCTATTAGGTTAAGTGGGAGAAGGGAGTCGTGTTACGCCTAAGCGGCAAGCGAAAACGTTCGCGGTTGCCTTATTACCCAAAACATTGCCGAGGGAGGGGGGTTGGGTCGCGCGGACGTAGCAGAAGGAGGGGGAGGGGGGAAGGGATTCCACGTTAGGTTACAAGACGAGGGTCATTAGTGATGTAAACCTCTTTTTTTTTGTCTTCGTGGTTGTGTAGGGACTTGAACCGCGACGTTTTCGATTCTGTCGACGAAAAACCTTTCGTCTTGCCACAATAATTTTGCTATGTCCCACAAAATGGCAACGACCATCGTTTCCCTCCCTCCCTCCTCCGCCTCCCCTCCCCCGTCTTCGCCTAGTCGTGCTTACCAGACGCAGAATCTGGCGACGAAAATCACGCGGGGCCACATACACATACATACATACATACATACATACATACATACACACACACACACACACACACAAACACGAAAAGCGTGTAGAAGGAGGTGGTAGGGGGGGAAAAGTAAATGTTACGCGATTTGGTCGAAGGAGCTATTCGACAAGCAATCTACGTAGCGTCAGGACGTTGTGCAAACTTTGTATCCCCACGTAGTGAGGCATTAATCGAGCTGGACAATCGGCCACACGGCCACTGGCTGCGCATTGAAAAAAAAAAAGGAAAGAACCACATACTCAGTGTTGATTTATTTCAAGGTAATCCGGGAATGTGAAAAACGTTTTTTCTGAACAAAATTCGATCCCACGGGTTTTCTTCGACACATCCTGACGACGGAAACGAGAGACACGCGCACGCGGCGGCATCGACGATCGTACACATACTTGTTCCCCGCGCGCGATCGCTCTATCTCTCTCTCTCTCTCTCTCTTTTATCGTCCGTCAGTCGGTCGGTGTGTCTCACTCCCCCTCACGTCGCTCGGTCTGTCTAACTCGCTCTCGTTGGTCGGTCTGTCTTACTCTCTCTCGTTGGTCGGTCTGTCTCACTCCCTCTCGTTGGTCGAAGTATCTCACTCCCTCTCGTTGGTTGGTCGGTCGGTCGGTCCGCCTCTATCGCCCTCTGTCGCTCTCTCTCCCTTTCTCTCGCTCCCTCTCTCGTCCGTCTGTCTCTCACTCTCTCGTTCACTTCACAATCTATCCGTCCTCTAACTTTCTGACACTCGTACCAACTCTTTATCGTTACACCCTCGAGGATTATGTCTCTCTCTCTCTTTCTCTCGTTATTTTTATTTATTTTTTTCCTCACATCTCACTCGTAACCTCACGCACGTTACACACGTATGTACGCATCGAGCTTGACGCTTCCAACACACACACACACACACGCACTCGCACGCCCGCCCGAGTAGTATCAAAGACAAAAAAAAAACAGAACGCGAATTGAAAAAAAAAAGACGAACACAAAAAAAATAGCACAGCACTGTTCTACGCCCACCGGCCACGATCCCGCACAATCGAAAACATTTTTACACTCGCGAACCTCGAATTATCCTCCACACGAACGAAACAAACTTTGCAACGGCAATTGTTTTTTATTCTCTTTCCTTGTTTTTTTTGTTTTTTTTCGTGACGTTTTTTGCTCGTCAGAGTCTATTTATCGATAGGTGAATCGTGGCGATGTGCGCGTACGGGTTAAGCCCTCGTTATTTCTCGACATCCTGGCTATGGTCGGGAAATCGCGGTCGCCCGTTACGACGACGTTTCTCGGGGCATCCGACTTAACGTAGGCCACCGCACGGTGGGCCTGGGCATGCAGTGCTCTCTCGACGCGACACGGTGGGGCTCTCTCAACGCTCGCCAGTCGTCGCCCCGCGTCGTCGTAACGCTCGATGGAATAACCCGTGGGGCATGTGGTCTCGTATCTCGATAACTCCGATCATCCAGGGTGTTTTCTATTTTTCAATTCTCCCTTTGTTTTTTTTTTCTCGTTCTGTCGAGAACTTTCATTTTTTTCGTTGTTTTTTTTTTTTTTTTTATTGATTTTGAAATATTATCTGAAACAATTGTGATGAGATGAGGAATCGGGATGGTGGATTTTGGGACGGGAAAATTACGAAGCTTCGAGGGAACGTAACGTTAGGCCATATCGACGTGGACAAAATGTTTTTAACCGTAGTCCGGTTGGTTGTCGATGGTGGCTAACACGAGTAAACTAAATCGTCCGCGGCTGAGCCCCGAGCGTTTTTTTTTTCTCTCGATTCCTTTTTTTTATCAAGAGAAATGAAATTGTGAAAAATATTTCTTCGGGCCGAGGGACTCGAGGATTTTGGGATTTAGCGTTTGTCCAATCGGAGAAACCAGGCACGGGCGTTCTTTCGCGGCGCGTCGAGCGTTTGGGGACGATCGGGGATTGTCGGTCGCGCTCGGGTTTCCGCTAGCGCCCGATCGGAAAGACCGCGCAACGTGAGAGATCGAAAACTCGCGGTTTTTCGGGTTTCGACAATCGTGGCTGTTTTTTTTTTTTCGTTCTTCGGGACTATCGAGGGGGGGGATGAGATGAGAGTACGTAACGAAGGATACGTTGATTACGCTATTAAAATTATGTCCGCGGGACGTGTACGATTAGAAGTCGTGAAACAAGAAGAAGAGACTGTGATGTTTCATCGGTCGTTCTATTTCCAGAATCTGGAAAATGTTATTAATTCGTTTTTATGCATTTCTTTTTTTTAGGTTATAATGCCGTTGGAATAACAACAATCAAGGGTCGTGATGTTAGAATTGGGAACGAGACGAAGCAGTAGAAACGCTCGCTCGTGGTCGGCGCGCCGATGTGCGTCGTCGGTGACGGAGACACGAAACGATCTCCGAAACCACGCCCCCTCTCGCACATCTCTCTCGCGCTTGCTTCGCGAAGCGATGATGTTGTCTCACTCGCACCCACGCCATGGTCACGCTTGGGCGTGACTGTCTCGCTCGTTCGGCACGGTCGCAACGCGAGTGAGAGACAGAGAGAGCGAGGTATCATAGGCATAGCTCGAGCATGGCGAACGCGTGATTAATAGAGAGGTAGAGAGAGAGAGAGAGAGAGAGCGACGGATGCTGGGCGGGGCTAAGCCACGATTCCAGATACAGTAAAGCCTCGCAATAGTGGACATGTAACGCCTCTCGCGGAATATCTCGTAATTGAATACAGTGATGCTCAAATTGTAGATGTACCTTAATAAAAACGCGCGCGATTCAAAATCCCAATTTAGCAATATTCATTTCGTTTCAAAATTTTCAGCAATTTTACTCTAGACAGCTATATAGATTTAAATTAAAGCTTTGTAGATTTCAATAAAAGAATCAGAGGTCCATTATATATTCAATAGGATTATTAATATATTCTCAATGTGCTTATGCAGTTGATTTTCGTGAATAAACAATTTGGAGGTTAGATTCTCACAACATTGGAACAATTATAGAAAATTTATAACTGTTATCGTAAGTCTGCTAACCATTCCACAACCCATCAAGTGCTTTGACCTGAGAGTCACTGGTTTCATCGATCAACCGCGCGCAATAGTGTAATCCCGCCCATTCATAACCCCCAAATTTCCACAAACGAGACTTTTACTGTACACCCATCGACATCGACATATGGACTGCTTAATACTTCAGAGAAATGTGTAATCCTTCGAAAAATATTGTCATCTTCGTGTACTTTGTCAAATGTCAATGTTTGCGAAATAAATGATAAATTAATAATGGCGGTTGCATAGTTCGTGGGTCGAGATGCTGTTGCGGGTTTATTATAATTTAAACTCTCATGGATAAGCAAAGTTTGAAGTTGAGTCAAAAAGTAATATCCAAATTCTAACTTTAAATCATTCAAATAAAATAGTTAAATGTCAAAAAACATTATTGTAATGTACCCAAGCCTCCGATTACTTTCGTACGCTCCTGAATTAAAAAGAGACACGTGCACAACCATGTTATTCGTTTCTTCGTCACCCGAACGATTAAACTTTTTCCCGGAGCATCAGCAGTCTATATATTTGCCATGGCCAATGGTTGAGGCAATCACCGACACCGACGGCGATCGAAGCTGCAACTATCGCCAATGCCTGTGAGAAAATCTGCCGAGATTCCTACAAATGACGCGCGTGTTGCATGTTCCGTGGCGTCGCAAATCGAGTCTACTCCCCCCCCCCCCGCCCCCATCGCGCGTCATTCGCTGTCGGCCTCATCCGCCCACGCCATACGTTACTCAAAAGCCAACCACTTGCCAGATCCGTTTTGGACATTGCCAATGCCGGGCCAACAGCCAATAACATTTTCAACATTTTTTTCGCCAACGCTTTTTTTATATACGGGCAGCATTGTGTCCGCTTCGACGATCTCAACGCCCTCTATGATCGAATCGTTCTTCACGACCGTTTTTTTTTGTTTCTCATTGCTATTTCTCCCCAACGCGTATTTCGTTGTTTCTCTTTCTCGCTTGGTGTCCGGAGACTCGGTCTGTCTCTCTCGCTCACTCGATCGTCGCGATTGTCTCGCTCACTCTCTCGTGATTCTACGATTGGCCCGAGAACCGACGATCACTACCGCCGCCATTGCCGCCGCGGCGCGTCCCGCGATTCTCTCGCGTGTCCTTCGTCAACGAGAGAGAGAGAGAGAGGGAGATGGCGCTGTGAATTTCGGGGGAGGGGAGGGGGCGCTACGGGGCAACCACACGCGCGCAACGCAAATCCCCCCCCCCCCGCCCCGACCGACCCGCACGGACCAAACACAGGTCCATGTTCATTTTGCCCCACTACGCGATTTCGCGCGCGCTCTCGCTCCGTCTCTCGCTCTCGCATTATCGCCGGATCTATTGTCTCACTCGATTTTTCGACTACGCTGTTACCGCATCTTCCCGCATGCGGCTTGACCGCTCCCCCCCCCCCCCCGCCCCCCTCTCCGGATGCCATTACCGCAAACATTATTTTTTCCCCTATTTTTATTGTTTTTATTATGATTATTGTTGTAAAACTTTTTTTGTTTGTTTTCATCTCTTTGAAAACGCATGCGGGCTTTGCATTATTCGTCATTTATTTTTTGTTTTCCCGCAATTTTTAAATTTGTTTTTGTTTTTTTTTTTTAATTTTTTCGCGACGATCTTTCTCGTTTTACCGGTCACACGGATGATGCGCTTTTGAATGGTTTGAGCTTTTGTGAGAGCTGCGAGAAAGCTCGTTTTTTCATCTTTGTCATTGATTTATGAACGATTGACAACATTTTATTTCAATCGTTTTGATTGTGGCATTCGATGTTTAAAGACGCGATGATGGAATTACGTTTGTTGCAATACGATATGACACACACACACATTTTTATGTATGTTAACGTATCTTTGCAGACGAGAAAACGAAAAATTATTTTTTCACGCTTTTTTCGAGTCATGAACATTTGTCAACACTTTGTGACTGCAATGTGTAAAGTTAGACTATGAATGGTTAACCCTCGCTCCTCACACTGTATTTCAGGGACACCGTACTCACACTGTGCCCTCAAAGTTCTGTTGTTGATATTTGTCACCATAATAGCATTTGAAAAATCTGCAAAAATTCTAGAACACATTTCGAGGTTTATTTTCCATGATCCAATGGTTGTTTTAGAAGGCACATTTTATTTATTCATGCCTATTTAAATTCTACAAAATTTTTTCACTGCAAAATTTAGTTTGTTCCCTCAAAGACCCAATGTGAGGAGCGAAGGTTAAATATGGCGAATAGCACCCAGACGTTTTTTAAGAGCGGGGAGGGGGGTGCAACTTCCAGCATCGCAATTCCGAGCGTAATTTGTGAATTTCACACATCGCCTTATAATGTTTTTTTCCCTCTTTCTTTAAGGGTCTTGAGAAATTATTTTGGAGAGAAATTTCAATTTAAGTTACGTGGGGTACGTAAAAATGTGTTTAACAAATTTACGTCTCGACGGAATACGCGAGATAAAGTTTTTTTTTTTTTTCAACCCTTGGGTAGTACACTGGGGTCAAGGAGGGGGGCAAAATCAACCCCGGTTCAGGTATTGTTTTTTCATTTCTCAGAATAAAACAGCCACTGTCAACCTATTTTTTCCTTCTGAAAGTATTTTGAGAGTATCCAGTTCAATTTTTTAATTGGAATAATGAAAAAAAATGAAGAGCTTTCGACTTTTTTAGTGAAAATCGGCACAATTTTTCGTTTTTTTCACCTTCAACATTTTTGTATTTTTACAGTAAATAATGAATTTCAAACCAAATAAGCTATGGCACCTTTTGGAGGAAGTATCGAAGAATATATGAAATAAATCCAAGTTAGAAAAAATCGATTGGTTACTCGCAGAAAGCCTTTTTGTGCTCGGGGTCGAAAAGACCCCCGTGTGCCGGGGGTTTTTTCTGAGTTATGTTATACGACGACATGTCTGCCAGCTGAGGGTTAAATATATGTATATTTTAAGCGAATTGCATTGTGAATTATGATTTTATGGTGGAAATAAATATGCGGAGAGAAAAATCGCTTCAGGGACATATAGTGATATTATTTTGGCGATGCATGACAAAGTTTGAGAATTGAAAAGGCAAATGCAAAAATTTTCTTGCATAGGATTCACGAAATAATATTTTATTTCTTGGGTTCAATGAATTAAATATTTTTCAATCGAGCAACCAAATCAATTCACATTCATTCCCCGGCTACACATTTTTTTTTTTTTTCTAATCCTCGCTCCTCACACTGGATCTTTTGGGGAAACAAACGAAATTTTTCAGTGAAATATCTTGTACAATACAAACAGTTATAAATCAATGAATGTCCAATAAAACTTCTAAAACAACCGTTGAATCAACAGAAAATAAACCTCGAGATGTAGTCTATAAATTTTATCAGATTTTTAAAATGCTTTTATGATGACAAACATCAACATCTATTGTTTCAATAATCGTTTTCGCTTATATTTCGATCAATTAAAAAAAAAAAAAAAAAAACTATTCAATATGCACGAATGGATATGATTCCATTCGTGCATACTGAGAATGTAATTCTCAGCAAAACTTTTCCGGACGGACATTTTTTTTAGGATTATTTTCAATAAAATAAGTTTTCAAGGAAACTCAAATTGAGGGGAAATAAACAATTCAAGGACATTGGGTTGAAAAACATTCCAGGACTGTTCTAAGGACAAGCTAAATCCAGAAACAGTTTTAGGACTTCAAGGACTTCAACGACCCACTGAACACCATGAATGTGAAAATTTCTAATCAGTGGCTAGTTTTGCTCAGCAATTATTCAAAATATTGCCTAAAAAATGTATTTCCGTCGTGAATAACCAGTGTCAAAGTACAACGAAAGCAGTACTCACCCCAGAATCGATGCCTTGAGTATTAGGGGTCGTCGATCTCTGCATATTGTGAAAACTCTGAAAAATTATCAAACCATTGTTACGCAGTCCGATGACACGAGGGTTATAGTGGTATCTCATGGTTTATCATCTTTTTTATGGAATATTATTCGTGATTGTCATGATTTCACACCTGTGGTTGACCGGGTTGTTGGGGTTGGGGCGATGCGGACGGCGGAGGCGCCGGCGATTGCGACAGAGCGCGCTGGGGCGATTGATTAGACGAATTGGCTTGATTGGGAGAAGGAGGCGGCGGATTAGACGGACCGCCTTGATTCCAACCTCGCTGCTCAGGGTACAAAGTAGACGGATGACCCGCTTGCGCAGCGTAAGAGTTCAACTGGAACGAAGCAAACGCGCAATGAGCCATCGTGACAACTTTGCGGAGGGCCTGATGTTTTTTTTTATATTCGGTTGATTCGACAGCCAAATAACTCACCTGATGATGACTGTAAGGCGAGTGTGGCCTGGCGGGCGCCGAATAACGCGCCGTGTACGGTTGATATTGCATCGGAGTGGGCGAACTTGGTCCGCCCGGTCCGGGATGCAACCTCGGCGAGCCCTGAAACCCACAAAAACAATTGAATCACAAAATTTTCGATCGTCGTTTCGAGGTTATGAAAATTGGATTGCGAAAGGAAAAAAAAGTAGATATTTCGTTGGAATGTGATCAAAGGTCCGATAGTCGAATTGTATTTGTACTTTGTTCACGATACACGTATCAGACGCACCGTAGCGCAGAAGAGTGAAGAGAAAAAAAAGACTATGGAACAATGAATGGACGGACAAACAGGTTAGGAATAAAAAAAAAAAAAAAAAAGAAAGGGCGAAGAGCAAAGGTACAAAGAGCGCGGTAGGAAGAATATATACCGTCTGCGGAGGCCGTTGCCCGGGCTGCGGATAAACAGGCGGAACAACGGGCGGTCTCTGCATGGGCCAAGGTTGTTGATAAGATTCGGGTCCGATGCCCGGATAATTGGCGTGAAACCGATGCGCGGAACTAGTGGCTTGCAGCAACTGATTAAGCGTGGGAGTGGGTCCGGTGGCTTGGGATATGCTCTGTCCGGACAAAAACCTGGGCTGTCCGGGAAAGCCTCCCGCCGACGGACCTATATGAGCCAAACGCGGTTCCATCTTGGACACGGCGTAATGATCGTCCATGTCGTTCTGATGAATTCTATCGCCGTCGTTGACCAATTGTTGTTTGTTGTGATAATCGATTTGTTTTGAACTCTGATAATCCGAAGTTTTGCCAGTGTAATCCTGCTGTTTGCCGGAATAATCGTTCTTGGTCGTGTACTCGTTGGGTTTGTTGGGATAATCCTCGACGTAGTCTCTGGTCACACCGGCCGGTCCAAACTGATGACCGCCATGAGGATTGTGAGAGGTCGGGTCCAGCGATTCCTGTTTCACGGAATTATCCTGAGACGTCTGCACGACCTCCCGGGGTGACTTGACCTCGCCAGTGGTGTGTCCACCAATGTCCTCGCGATATTGACTCATCTCGAAACCTGAATCCCCGTCGCGATTCACATACTTGAGCAGCTGGGCGCCGCCCCGTATTATCTTCGTACCAGTTTCCGTTATAATATGACGATTAACACTCGTGCACGAATTATTAACGATCAATTGAGATTGTTTATTACCGCATAACACTTTGTCGCACGGCTTTACATCGTTTTGTTGGCTCTCGGCTTGCGTCGCAGCCATGTTCTTCCATCACGGTGCCGCCATAGTCGTATCATTGACCAGCCAATAGCGTATCCTCGTGGCTCGCTTCACCGTTCACCTTTATCGTCAACCTTAATTTTTCATTGGTCGAAAATTGCGGCTTACGTTGAAATACGTCAATCGCATTATCATCGCTTTTATCACCGTTTTTTCACACAATGCTTTGTTAATTGTTATTATTTTTATTCGAGTCGAGTTTTTTCGTTTGAATGTTTTTGAAAATGTCGGGTTTTTTTTCGTTTTCCGTTGTTTTTTTTTTTAATTTTTTTATTTGATTATTTATGGAAATCGTTATATTCGTCCCCCCCGTGAACGTCAAAATTTATGGCGTCCCCCCCCAACGTTTATGCGCCATCTTGTGGTGAGGACGAGGAACGACCTTTGAACAAGCAAACGCACGGAGATTAACGACTCGATAGGGAATCTCGACAGGCGTCGCTTTTTTTCTTTCTTGAATTTTCTTTTTTCGTTTTTTTTTCAAGCATTTATCTCGAAGGTTTTTGGTTTTGGTTATGTGGGGGAGGGGAGTGGGTGACGGGTCATTGTAAGCATATTTTTTTGATTGAACGATTGTTTTTTTTCGTTATTCTTTGTTTAAATGGTTTTGGTTTAATTTTCGATGGAACGTTGCTCGAGTGGGGTTCGAGCAACGGTGAATTTGGTCGCGCGAGATCAATTTGTTTCGGTCGACTAGTCCCCAAGTGAACTAAGTCACCATTCATGCACGACCGTGGACTATTTTGAGCGAAGGTCAACGTTGATGGTTTGTTGAAAATTTCGTCCGTGAACGCCAGAGGCTTTGCTTCGGGTTTGCGCCGATAGAGGCGCGACGATCGAGAGAGTTTGTACGCGGAATTTTCCGGAAGCAAATTGATGGACAATCTTCATGCTCCTTATCTTGTCGTAGAGTTTTCACTCGCTTTTCGACAATCCGCGGACTTCGTGACTGACACGGTGACATAGTCCAACAATTTTACTTTTCATGCTTATGTTGCGTCTACAGATATCCCGTCGTCGCGCATTATCGTATTACCACGTAAATTTGGAAATAAAAAACGATAAAAAAAAAACTCAAAAAAATCGTAAATGTACAAAAGTTCGAGGTTACGTGAGAGAAATCGCTATCGGTGATAAGAATTGAGGTTAAACGAGAATTTTGGAGTATTTACATCAAAAGAAGAAGAATAAAAAGGAGAATTTATCATAAACCCTCAGAATTAGGATGAATCTGGAAGATTTAGCCCAGTGAATGGAATACAAATATCTAACATAACCTATCTGTGTAATATATTTTTGAATTATTATTATTATTTTTTTTTTTTTTTGCTTTTTTGTTTTTTATTTTGGCTTCGATAATGCCACCGAGCAAGCGGCGTCCGTTGCATGCGAACTCGGGAAGTTCGGGGTCGTCGAGTCCCCTAGGCGGTAGCTTCAGATCGAGTCGTCTGAACTTTCGTCCAAACTCGTCGCAGGAGAATCGAGGCGGCACCAAACCCACGCCGTCCCCGAGCTCCGTGGGTCTCGTACTCGTCACCATGTTGATTCATTTGTGCAAAAAATCTTTGCTGTTCGATCCCAGACTCAAAGTCGTTATTTATTGCGGCGCGATATTCGTCGTGTCTCTCATCGCGGACTACGCGACGATGCCGCGAACTTATTTCTCCAGATCGGACAACATATTGAATCGTTACTTCGTCAAATGGGGCTGGGCCTGGTTGCTCACCGTCGTCGTACCTTGGGTGGCTCTTACGGCGCACACCCTGGGCTGCGGCAGACGTTCGGTTCTCGTGAATCATCTGTGGCGACTCGCCATCGCCACTTTAGCCTGGATCGTTTGGATCAGATTCTTTCATCACGTGGAACACAATTGGGGACGTTGTTTGAACGCCAAAGAATTGAACATTCGTACCAAGAACGCGTGTCTGGACGCAGGAAAATTTTGGAGCGGATTGGACATATCGGGCCACACTTTCATTCTCATTTATTCCAGCCTGATTCTGGCCGAAGAGGCGGCGGCTTTCATCGGCTGGGAAGGCATCAAGGATTACGTGGCGCGCGAGGAACACTCCAGAATGTCCGCCAACGCTTACAAAACCGGACATTTGAGAAATTTGTCCGACGAAGATTTGGAATTTTTGAAAAAATCACATCTGGCGCTCACTCCCTATCTGAGAGGTTTGTTCGTGGTTATGACGTTGCAACAGATACTTTGGGAAATTATGTTGGTGTCGACCATGCTGTATTATCACATCATGTTGGAAAAAATGCTGGGCTGTGTGGCCGCGGTGTTGACTTGGTACGCGACTTATCGCTGGTTGTACAAATTGCCGAAGGGTGGCTTGTCGTCGCCCGGCGACGGACTCTTCAGGTACAACGACGCCAAGGAACGTCACGACAACGGAGCTGCCAGAACGAGAAGAAACACTCTCAACGGATCTGGACCTCGTTATCCGCCGCAGATGCGAAATCAGACGGAAACGTTCGATCAGACAAATTCAAATCGAACCAATGATATCGACTCGCCGATTTCTCGAACGTGAACATAACCCCAAAAAATTTTTTTTTTGAAAGATACAAAAATTAAAAAAAAAAAAAAAACCATGACAGACTGTTTGACGCCCACGTACCTCTCGGTACAACAATCAAATTGCACGATATAGGACTTTTCAATATTTTTATATCGATAATATGGGATAATGGGGAGGGTTCATTCGACAGCGTTACTGGACGCAGCAACAACAAAATGTCCATAACCCCGAAAGAGTGACGTCACTGATCACGAATGTGCTTGTTATTATAATTTATTCGTATTTATTAATCATCATTGTTGTTGTTGTTTTTTTTAAGTATAATTTATCACAGGTTGCAGCGAGGAAGATATGAATTTTATGGAATTTGGGAGTAATTTTAGGATTACGCTGACTGGGATTGTTCAATTATTGTACTCGTTGGTTTGCGCTAAACCAAAAGATAAACAGCGATCGTTATTATTATTTTCTTTCTTTTTTGTCGGTGGTGATTAATATTTAGTCATGGATCTTCCGTCGCTATTGCTTCAACAAAAAAATGAAAATAAATATATATATACATATATAAATGAATGTAAAAACTAAAAAAAAGCAATAGAGGAGGTGGATTTACGTCGATGATTAAGCTTGTCATTGTTTGTTTTTTTTTTTTTACGTCATGACGATAAATCATTTGCACGATTTTTCATCGTAATTCATTGTGTGTTGAAAAGCTCGAACGTATTGCACGAAGATTGTTGATGAATAATCATATGGAAAAATACGAATAAACGACGTGACAATGTAACGACTGAACTAAGTTTTTTTTCTTTTTTTTTTTTGGGAACAGCAATTTCTAATTATATTTAAAAATAAATAAAATATTTTTAACATACGTTGCTTTTTTTGAAAATTAAACATTTTCCATTGTCGCAAATCGTTTTTTGCAGTTTCTCAGATTCTCGCTCATTGGATTCTCATCAACCACAAATTCCAACGGTACGAATTATCGTTTTGTCTTTTGTCGATTGGAATTATTTTCACGTCGTCCACAACGAAGCAGTCGTGGGCTTTTTTTTTCTTCTCCCTCTTTTTCACATGACATTTATCAGAGCGTTTGCGTTTCCACTTGTGTGTAAAATTGTTCACCGAACCATTCTCGATGCTGTTCGAGATAACTGCAATTGAATTTTTTTTTTTTTTCGTTGAAATGTGAAACAAACGTAAATGTTTGAAAAAAAATGAAATAAAAAATAAATAAATAAAATGGAGTAATAAAAATAAGAATCATAATCGGAAATCACCTCAAAAACATATCGAGATGCTTCAGAAGCACCTTGAGCTTCTTCTCTGGAATATCGGTTGCTTGCAACAGGTCGGGTAATTTGACTGAAAAAAACGAAAGAAAAACAAACAATGTTTTTACGAAAAACTATTTGTTGAAAGACTATATCGTCGAATTCAATGAAATTTTATACATTCACTGAACAATATTAGATTGTCAAAACAAGCTGCAAATTGAAAATTGCAATTTGAGAAAGCCAACAATTTTTTTTTTTTTTAACAAATGAAAAGTTTCAACTTGAATCTTTTTTTTTTCTTTCACTGTCAATAAAAATCACGGAAAAAATGATTTCGTTGAGTTACCAAAAAGTCGAGCTAGATGAACGGCTCCAAAATACGTCGAAGGACTCGGAGCGGTCTCTTCCTTGACGGAATCGGGCATCAATCTCCATTTGTTGGATTCGTGAAGCAGAGCTCCTATCTGCGTCGAAGTGACAATGGGTAGCCTCGTAGTGATGCCACGTGGACTGGAACATCTCGAACTCGTGCTCGCTAAACTGCGAGTTTGACGAGAAAAAAATAAAAAATGTTCAAAGAAAAGCAAAATAAAAAAATAAAAACAAATCCATTTAAATTAATTTCAGCTTTGCAAAAGTACAATTCTCCAAAATTCAACAATTTTTGGCTCATCATTCACCTCGACACGCTACCCGGTTCCAATTTAACATCGTCGAACGATCGCAAATGTCGATTTTCGTCCACCGAGCTCACCCTGCACGATCGAAGTATTCTTTTGGAAGACACGGGCTTCGATTGGCATTCCATTTCCGTCTCGAGTTCCCGAAAAGGCGGCAGATGAGCGTATTCCGGATCTTCGATTTCTTCTTTGACAATTACCTCGGAATTTCTGAAATATTATTATTATTATTATTATTATTATTATTATTATTATTATTATTATTATTATATAATATAACGTATTAAATTTTTGTTGAACATATTAAAGAAGGAATTCTCTATTAATTTCAGCTTTCAATATTAATATTAAATACTCCGATTCTCTTTGGGAAGTTGTGCTACTCAAAATCATAGTTTTTAGGGGGCGACTGAACAAAAAAAAGTTAGGGAATATAACGCCTTACTCGGAGTTTACCGAAAAACCATAACGAACGTCTTAAATCTTGTAGATTTTGTACAAATTAATATTACAATAATTAATGTTTAATTCGATCTTTTTTCCTTTGGACATGCAAAACCCAAAAAGATAATTTTGAAAAAAAAAAGAAGAACCCCTTCGAATTCGACGATAATTTTACAAAGTTGTGAGACCCAATTTGGATATCTCAACTCACTCGACAATCTCTTCTTTGATGGGTATCGGGTGTTCGGGAAACATGACCGACGATTTAAACGCGTTATACTGTTCTCTCTCCTGTCTGTACAGCAAAAGACTCGGTAACGTGAAATCGAAATATATCCGCAAACCGTCGGCCACTTCGCGACATATGTTCACGTCGTTGACCGTTTTTTCCACGGTATTGTTCATTTTGTTTCTTTGAGGTTTTTCGGGTATGTTGGTCAATTGCGTTGTCGTGAAATGTTGAACCCAAGATTCGATGATGCTCGATACTGTTGGTTGTGCGGGTAATACTGCAAGCTGAAAATAGTTTTCGTGAATGGCGATTAACATCGAAATATCGAATTTTTTTGTTAAAAAAGATTCAATCGAACAAAAATGTAATTTTTAAAAAAAATGGTAATAAACAAATCTATTGATAATTGAAAAAAAAAAAAGATTTCTCAACGGTATAAAATTCATAGAAGTTCATGAACCAACGTCCACGGTCATCGAGTACGAAATTTGGTGAATATCGAACCGCCCGTTCGATTCTTAAGAAATCTCACATTTTTGTATTTTCATACCGCATAAAAAAAAAATTCAACCGTCTCTTTTTATGCGGTAAAAATGTTCGAAAATTAGTTGCTTGACGTAATCTTGGAACGACCGAACTCACTTTGTGTTTGTGAACGATGAGTTCGTAATCCTGTTCCAATATGCGTCTCAGAGTGTTGCCAATGTCGAGATCGACGCCAGGTCGCATACTCGCACCGGATTGGCTACCACCGCCGCTGTCCTCGTCGTCGCTGGACGCTCCGCCAAAGTCCGAACTGCTCTCCGATTCCTCCTCCGTTATGACTTCTTCGGTGTCGTAGTCGTAGTGCTGACCCGAACTACCATCCTCCGACGATCCGGTGGTTCCGGAAGCGGCTCGACTGCCGCCGCTTCTGGCTCTGCGTCGCGATTCTATACCCGAACGATCCGACAATTTGTGACTTCGATTCTTTCTCTCTCGTCTATACAAATATGCTCCTCTGAAAATATTTAAAACAAACGTTCTCGATTTCATCAAGGTTTCGCGGTTAGGAATATTCCGACGACGAGAAAAACTATGCGGTTATCATTTAGCTAGCCTGTCGAAGATTGCAAAATTAAATATTGCTAATTTCTAACCTCAAATATACGAATAGGGAATTCATGATTAATTTTATCGACTTATGAGTTTCCATAGTCGCTGAATGAACCGAATTACGATTAACCGTCAAAGTTTCGATACTTTCCATCGACCAAAAGGGCTTTTCAATCGCACTTTTATGGTTAATTGACACAAGAAAAATTTGAAATAACAAAATACGTACAACTGTAGCTGAGCTTTTTGGGCCAAGTCTCTTTGCAATTGACGATTTTCCTCCGTGTCTTTGAGAACGTATTCTTCAGTGACGCATCTATCCCACGACGAGTTCCATCCCTTAATTTTTTTTTTTTTTTTTGGCAAATTTCAAATAGCATTACACATTTGATGAATTATAGGTACGCAAAAAGATACGACGATACAAGAAGATGTATGTACTCACTTGAAAATGAATGAGATATTCAACGGCCTTTCTGCCTCTTTGGTCTTTGTTGATTATAACGTCGAGAACCTGCGAACAATGGGGTCGACGATTATCTCAATGCTACCGACAAATATACTTTTTTTTTTCTCATCATACAGTATAAACACTTTTTCTTTTTTTCTTTAGGTTAAGGTATACAATAACAATGGGTACGAAGTATCGTGTTTCGAAGACCGGTGTCAGGTTGATAATGTTGTTAACATGGTGACATTACCTTGGAATCGTACAGAACCTTGGCCTTGGTGGGATCTGGCTCGTAGCACAGCACTTTTTCACCGTCACTAAATTTAAATTTCGTTCCCCGTGTGGATACCATTTTCGAGCGAATTTCGAAATTTCGTAGTGGCGTTTATTTACATGTTCCGGGACGCGCTCAACGAGTTCCTCGGTTCAAACAATGAATAAATGTTACACAGATGAACGGGTCGTGTGTTAAATTGTTGTACGAAAAATGTAGTGTCGACTTTTGCCGGTAGGGGGCGCATCGTTATATTCGGTTGTGGCCACCAGCCGCAACGTTGGCGCCATTGCTACCGTCACGCCTCTGTCGAGAGATTAATCAACCAAGTTATTCCCTAGTCACGCGATATTAGTAGTATTCCGACTTGGTTGGTTCGTCTGTTTTCGGGGTTTCTAGAGAGATTGGCTCTTATCGCGTTCGGTCGAATGGTGAACTTTTGCTGTGATATCGGAGCTTTCGTGAATAACCACGTTTTTGTAAATTGTTTTACTCGAATAAAATATAAATATAAATCTCATCGAATCCCACAGTGTACTGAACATTTATTATTATAGTTGAAATACCTATAATTGGTGACCCCGACGTGATTCGACAATAGAAAATTCTCACGTGTTAACCGCAGTTTCGTGCTCCGATCCGTGTAGTCACACCACGTGCCAATTTAACATCGTGATACCGCAATGACCGATGAACTACCGGCAACTGGAAACAACTCCGATGACACTCCACTCATACCGAATCTCGAATTACCTCTGCAACAGACTTCAGGTTCACAAAGTGCATCGAACACACAGCAGCAGCGTCCACCACCGTTTCAGCCACCGCGTCGTGGATATGAAGCAGATTTTCTCGCAGCCGTGAGTAAACCACAATTACCGGCGTTTATGAAGGAAAGACCGGATATTTGGTTTTATTTAATCGAAGCTGAATTCACCGCATCGAGAACTCGCAGCGACGACGTGAAATTCAATGCCACGTTACGAGCTTTAGACCCAGATACCTTGCACCGCATCACCGATATCATCGCTGCACCACCAGCGGACAACAAATACGACACGTTGAAACAAGCGATTATCAAACGAGTCGCAGATTCTCGTCAGAAGCAAATGCATCGCCTTCTCAACGATCTCGTCCTTGGTGATAGAAAGCCATCGCAACTACTGAGGGAGATGAAGGATTTGGCAGCCGATAGCATCAACGAGGAGATGTTACATAACCTATGGGTGAGTCGCTTACCGGTAACTATAAGACCATTGCTTGTCACCTCAGCCACATTGAGACTCGACGCATTAGCAGAAATGGCTGACCGGTTATTCGAAACAGTCACACTGAGCGAACCGATCATACCCAGATCACCACATATCGTAGCCGCAGTCAACGATCAGCATACGAGATCCAGAACGCCGCCCCGGTCATCGTCGGACATCCACATGACCGAACTCCAATCCGCAATAGCTTTCTGTATGAAGGAAATCCTTGACATGAAAAAACAACAACAGCAACTGTTCGATGAAGTTCGTTCAAGCAATCGTGGACGATCACGCTCGAGAGGGAGAGGCAACGGCCAAAGAAGCCCGAGTCAATCTGGTTCTTGTTATTTCCATCGCCGCTTCGGACAGAGCGCTAGACGTTGTACGACACCGTGCACATTCGCTACCGCTCCGAACCAGGGAAACTAACCACGCTGTCTAATGTTAATGCGGTAAACGACGACAGCGTATCAAGTACCGCTGTTCCATCCACAGACATTCGCTTATTTCTATATGATCGACGAACACACCAACGATACCTAATCGACTCCGGTTCAGTCGTTTCCTTGGTGCCTGCACGTTTATTCAAAAACCGTTTAAGAAACGCTAACCTCACTCTGTTTGCAGCGAACTCGACACCGATACCGACTTATGGTTTGCACACAAGCGATGTCGATTTGGGACTACGACGCAAGTTCCGTTGGGTTTTCATTATTGCTGATATTCCAGAATCAATACTGGGAGCCGATTTTCTTGTGCAACATAACCTATTGATCGACATGCGACACCAGCAGCTGATTGACGCTGTAACTGGTTTCACATCGAAGGGGAGAGTTCTAGAGACTCACTTCCACAGCGTGTCTACGATCAGTAAGACCATGACGTACGCTGACCTACTAACTACATTCGTCGACATCACGAAGACAAGGCAGTTCGCACCGAACCCGGACACCGAATTCAACCACACCATCGTTACCACCGGACCACCTGTCACTGAACGTTCCCGAAAGTTGTTTGGTGACAAGGCAACAGCAGCTCGAACTGAAATACAACGGCTTTTGGACAATGGGGTTATTCGACCGTCCAGCAGTCCGTGGGCAAGTCCAATACATTTAACTAAAAAAAAAGATGATACTTACCGTCTCTGCGGGGATTACCGAACATTGAACGCCACAACCGTTCCTGACAAATACGCACCCCCACTAATTCAAAGTCTGTTCTTAGTGATTCGTGGAAAAAACATTTTTTCAACAATAGATTTGGAAAGAGCTTACCATCAGATACCGGTAAACACAGACAGCATTCAGAAGACAGCAATAACGACGCCTTGGGGGCTGTATGAATACGTTGGCATGCCTTTCGGCCTTAAGAATGCCACCCAAACATTCCAAAGATACATGGACTACGTTTTTCGCGGTTTAGACTTCGTTTTCGTCTACATCGACGACATCATGGTGATGTCAGAGGGTGAAGAACAACACAGGGATCACTTGCGACAAGTATTCCAGCGATTAGCCGATCGAAAATTGTCCATCAACGTCAGCAAATGCCATTTCGGGAAAGAGCAAGTTTCATTTCTCGGTTACCAGATCAGCAGCAAGGGATTTCGTCCACATACCGATAAAGTCAAGGCCATTGACGATTTTCCACTTCCTACAACGGTTATGGAACTACGGAGGTTCTTAGGAATGTTTAATTATTACCGTCCGTGCGTTAGAAATGCCGCACAGCTTCAACTACCTCTCACCGTCTACCTCAAGAATTCGAAGAAAAAAGACAAGACTCCCATCGATTGGACAGAGAACGCGAGGACATCGTTTTTCGCATGCAAAAAAGCACTTTCGTCCGTAGCACTCACCACGTATCCATCACCAAATGCACCGCTACGATTGACAACCGACGCTTCAACAAACGCCATTGGATCAACGCTTGAACAAGAAGAGGACAGTAACTGGAAACCAATTGGATTCTTCTCCAGAAAACTGACCGAAACCGAAACTCGTTACAGCACATACGACAGAGAGTTACTCGGAATCTTCGCTAGCATCAAACACTTCAAACACCTCTTGGAAGGACGTCGATTCATCATCAGAACGGACCACAAACCACTGATTTACGCTTTTGCACAGAAACTGGACAAGGCATCAGAACGGCAACTTAGACAGTTGGATTACATCTCACAATTTACAACTGACATAGTCTACGTAAAGGGTGAAGACAATGTAGCCGCTGACACACTTTCACGCATAAACACGATCAACCTACCAACGCGACTGGACTTACAAACGATACGACAGCATCAACAGCATGACGACGAATTACGACAACTTCTCCAAGACGACAATTCATCGCTCAACCTAAACAAACTTGAATTCGACAACGCAGACATATATTGCGACACCTCGACGGGAATAGTCCGACCTTACCTACCACGGACTCTCCGTAAGATCGCATTCGATGTTATACACGGGCTCTCACACCCAAGTAGAAACGTCACGTCACGACAAGTTCGAGAAAAATTCGTTTGGCCAGGAATAAAGAAGGACATCCTTACCTGGGCTCGAGAATGCATTCCATGTCAACGCTCCAAAGTACATAGACACACTCGTTTCCAGCCTCAACACATCGGGATGCCAGACGACCGTTTTAAACACATACACATAGACATCATCATGGTGCCTGAGGAGAAAGGGTATAAATACTGCCTAACCATAATCGACCGATTTTCGAGATGGCCAGTCGCCGTCCCGTTGAAAGACATTACCGCCGATACCGTCATTACCGCGCTTTTCGACCATTGGATTGCACATTATGGCACGCCGACAACAATCACGTCTGATCAAGGTTCGCAATTTGAGTCATCCTTGTTTCAGGCATTCGCGAAATTCATTGGGTGCGACAAGCAGAGAACAACGCCGTACCACCCACAATCAAATGGCATCATCGAACGTTGGCATCGATCCTTGAAATCAGCTTTGATGTGCTCGCCAAAACCTTGGACTGAGATTTTATCCACGGTACTACTCGGACTTCGTACGAGTTTGAAGGAAGATATTCAAGCCTCCCCGGCAGAAATGCTATACGGAACAACGTTACGTGTACCCGGAGAATTCTTCATCAACTCCGACTTCGCAGCTGATCCTCAAATTTTCATCGAAAAGCACCGCGAGTACATGAGGGGTTTGAGACCAACACCGACAGCGCATCATGTCAAATCAAGAATTTTCATTCCGAAAGATCTCCACACGTGCAGCCACGCATTTCTCAGATCCGACCATGTCAAGACACCACTAGAACATCCATACAGAGGACCGTACAAAATTACGAACAGACACACGGACATTCTTTTCGAACTAGACGTCGACGGTACCTTAAAAAACATTAACATCGACAGACTAAAACCAGCATACATCTCCAAGACAGACGCAAACTTTAACACCGAACCGACACTGACTGATCGACTACCAGAGCATAGATGGACCTCAATCACGAACGTACCGACTACAACGTATCGAAACAAAAAAGTCTCTTTCAAACTCCCGCTTGAAGAAACTTAGGGGGAGTACTGTGGCCACCAGCCGCAACGTTGGCGCCATTGCTACCGTCACGCCTCTGTCGAGAGATTAATCAACCAAGTTATTCCCTAGTCACGCGATATTAGTAGTATTCCGACTTGGTTGGTTCGTCTGTTTTCGGGGTTTCTAGAGAGATTGGCTCTTATCGCGTTCGGTCGAATGGTGAACTTTTGCTGTGATATCGGAGCTTTCGTGAATAACCACGTTTTTGTAAATTGTTTTACTCGAATAAAATATAAATATAAATCTCATCGAATCCCACAGTGTACTGAACATTTATTATTATAGTTGAAATACCTATACGGTTTTCATCGGTTATCCTCGGGAAACTTCGGGTAACCTTACTACTCTGAAGGAGTGAGACATCGTTGAAGAGCAAGAGAGAAAGAGAAAAATGTGTAGCACGCCGTTTTGATGGCTACTTAGCTACATCAATATAATTAAAGTTGTATTCGTGAGATCAACAAGACTACAAAAACAATAAGCCTGGCAGAGAAACATGGCCCAAGTCTCCAAGTCTCCACGACCCCATTTTTTTCTCTTAAAAAAAAAAGAAATTCGTATTGAACCAATTTTTTTCCCGCCAACTTCACCCTGAAATGTTTATTTCGATATAACAAAGAAGCCATCATGTCACAAATGTTTTGATTAATTCAACAAACGCTAAAAAAACGGCATAAAAACGATTGAAATAATAATAAACGATATAACTCAAAGTTACTCCCACCAGATTCACATGTGGTCGGTCAGCTCGATTGCGAGTCGCACGATTATTTATTTAAAAAACAATGAGCGTTCAACAAATGTTCTAATTAGTCCAACAATTTCCAACAATTTACCAGCAATTAAAAACAATTTTTATAAATTAAATCCGTCGAATCGACCGGCTGAGTTTACGTCGCCACATGAGGATACCCCATTTTCGTGATGCACAGATTCAGTTCATAAAGTGCCCGCCGATCATCAGCGCCGCAATTTTGTCCAAAACAATTCCAGCCGAGTTGACCCATCTTCATTGAAAACCACATTCCACGATCCAATCTCATATCCATTCGTCTTTTTTTTTTTACTATTACGCTTTGGTATTGGTACGCTTCGAATTTCCGACGATTTCCATCGTTGTGGCGATAAAGTGACGACAAAAATTGACGACCAAAGATCAACGACAGAAAGAAAAAAAAAACCTCAAGAAAGAAAGAAACAACCACGAAATGTCTTCGTTGAGCGGCGATGAGAGTGAATCAGTTGATATGGAACCAGGTAATCGTCTATCAATGTTGAACAAATAATAATTGTTAATCGTCGAGTGGTCGCGTGAACTCACGAACGAGGCGCAATCGTATATAGCGTACACACGAAGTTTGCCGAAGGTCGCCGGCACACACGTCGCGTTATCACGCGGTAGCCCTTGAATCCGCCATTAACGAAATTTCGTCATAATCATCCTGCTGCTGACGATTTTCCAAAAAAAATGTTTGATTGATGTTGTTTCAATGATATTAACGATTTTACAGTAAGAAGAACGCGATCGGGTCGCACGAGACAATCACCGGTCGTGAAAAAATCACCGGCCAAAAAAATTTTGGCCAAAACCACCAGAACCAGCAAAAGGTTTCAAGGCGAGCTGGAGGAGATCGAGGTAAAACATTCTGGCAAAACGTACTTTTCTTTGATATTTGATGCGTGAGAACGTAGGATGACGCGTCGGTCGATGGGACGTTGCACGAATATCGCACGTTGATGTATCGACTATCGTAAATAGTATTGGATAGCGATGCGTCGAAGTCAAAACAGACTTAGGTTGTGTTCGGAAGTAACGCATCGTCGACATTGTTTGGTTATGTAGTACTAACGGAAGATGACGAGATGACGAGATGACGATTGGGTTCTGATGTATGTTAATGATATTGGAGCGGCACGGTTAATTCAGAATTATATGAACTATGAACCGAAGATAATGAAATCGTAAATGGTAAAAGCGTGTCCATCGAGAGCCGATAGGTTATAACGCGACACAGAATGATTGTGCAGAATTCGAGCAAATGAAATTATGGTTAGTCACTTCCGGCTGATAGTCGGAGCGTGTCGATGAAGATTATAACCTCCATTAAGAACATTTCTATTCTACCCTCAATATCGCCGATATCTCCGAACGCCGCGGACCTCAAATCAAAAGTTTGTCGTTAACTCCAAACGGATTGGGATACGTCTGTATCGCACAATACATTATTTTGCAGGAAACGACTTCTCACGGCGAAGAAGAGAATGAGGAGTGCGCGTCCGAAAACGGTCTTCGCCAAATCGGCGAGACAATAATGGAGCAAAACGCAGAAGATTCTTCGGGTCTGCAGCTACAGTCGGAAGACTCCCAAGCCGATCCAGCTTCGATGGTCCAACAAGAGTCGGAAAATGCGCAATGCGCACAGGTCGAACAAGAGACTCAGGACGTTCCGGAGTTGGAAGCGCCTCCTCCTCCGGTCGTGAGCAACATACCGCCTTCGGCTCCAATTTTATCCACGCTCAGAGTTAAAGAACCCGTCCACATAATGGTACGCTATGAAATTTACGTAACTCATGTATCAATCATGATTTCAGAAACATCGACACCTAAACGCTTCAGGGTTGAGCCTTTATTTAATATCGATAAAATGATGCCCATGTAAATTCAGAAAATACTGTGTCATAATTATTTATGTTAAAAAAAAATTAATTTTCATTATCAAATCGTTACAATAATAATAATTATTATCATCGTTACACGTATGTTCGTTCTTAAAATGATTTTCAGAATGATTCGGACGACAAAACAAACAACATCGTCACCCTCGACGACGACAGTCAGTCCAACATGGACGTAATGCCGTCGATCGATGAGCAACAAATTGTCATCGAGGAGGAAGTGACGAACGGCGATGATTTGGACACCGTGGGTGATCGTTCGATGGACATCGGCGAGATTATCGGAATTAATCGAGTCCCGGAAATTTTGGAGATTAAGTGTGACGATAATGACAAGACGAACGATGAGAGTCCGGAAAACGTTGTCACCGTCATGGAAGTCGACGAATCGTCCGATAAGCTCGACTCGGAAGTAATAATCGAACAGTGCGACGAGACCGGAGATTCGGAAGTTCGAGTTTCGCAATCTGCGGACGATCAGGTGTACGATCAGATGAATGATCAGGTGTACGATCAGGCGAACGATCAGATGGGCGGTCAGGTGACCGATCAGGTGGACGGTGAGGGTGAAGATGCCGAAAAAATTGAACCAGACACCGAGGCTGTATCCGAAGATGAATTTCCGACGGAAGCGGCTGCCAAGGTAACATCTCTATTTTGAGATATTATTATTATTATTATTATTATTATTATTATTATTATTATTATTATTATTATTATTATTATTAAGTAATTAATTAATTTTTTTTCTGATTTGTTTAAAAAAATAATAATCATTGTAAAAATATGATTTTTATTTAAAAGAGAATAGAAACAGTTGAAACTTGAAATTAGCTTCCTCTGAATCGTGAGTAGCGAACGTCAAAAAAGATTCCTCCATGAGGAAGAATTTTTAGAGTCGTTGTGTTGTTTGTATGTCACAGTCCTCCCATTCTCTTATTTATGAACCGATTGAGATGAAATTTCGCACACAGACGTAGATCGATGACCCAAAAACAGTTATCATAAAATTATACGAAGAAAAAAAAATGGTTGACCTTCCACAGATTAAAAAGTGAACCGGACATTTTTTTTTTTGCTCATCCCCATCGAGTGAGGTGTCCTTTGATAGGTTTTTGTAAATGCCATTTAAGATGTTTCGAGACCCCTTTTCGTTTCGACTCTCCAGTCACGAGATATCAGCTCCCAAAGTCGTCGTCAGATTGTCCCCTCTAATTCCTTATCTGTCAGTTCGAAAAAATTGAAAAAAAAATTCTAGGATGTAGCTTTTGATCAGTACGTTCAATTAAAATTATAACGAATACCGCAGCAGAAATGAAGATATTGAAACGAAATATATTCCACCACATCACATTGCTTCCTTTAAAATAAATAAAATTAAAAAATATATATTTAAAAAAACGAAGACAGATTTTTTTGTATAAATTTTGTAAAAAAACTTATTTTTGTTTTTCCAATGAGTACATTGAATATTATCCATTAACCATTGACATTATTCGTTCACTCATTTGGAATAAAATTTTTATTTTTGTTTAATCATTATATTATACGTTTTGTTTAAATTTATTTTCATCTGAATTCCGTGAATCGAACAAAGGAACCGGAAACGGAAGCGGTATCGGACGAAGAATTACCGGCCGCGGCTTCGGCCGATCTCGGCGAGACCGAATCGGTGTCCGAGGACGAATTGCCACCGGACAGCGACAAGAAGAAGAGAGGCGCCAAATCGGTTGCCAAAACACCCGAGAAAACGAGTAAAATTGAAAGCGGAAGTGAGCATTTTTCATATTGGAATGTTCGAACGATGTGCTGACTTGTTCTTTTGTGATTTTCAAACCCATTGTATTCACAGTCACGACGTAACATGACGATAAGAAAATCGGCGGTCGAGAACAATGCGTTGCAGTTTTTTTGTTACCGACCGAGCAGAATAGCACATCGCTCATAAATATTATTTTGATCGCAGTAAAACATCTCAATGGTCCAAAATGTGTTTCAAAATCTTAATTCAGCAATATTCAATTCTATCCCGAATTTTTGGCATTTTTAATTCGGATCGCTGATAGATTTGAATGAAATAATTAAATTAAATTATTTTTTCAATTAAATTGAATAATAAATTAAAATATTAAAAATTTTCATTATGAATTCAAAATAATTATTCATATATTTTCAAAATGTTCTCCGAATATTAAACTTATATTTTGCCCTTTTTCATGAAAATTTGAACGCAACTTTTCGCATAGTGTGAATTAGAAGGGACGGAACCGATTTTCGGTCCAATTTTGGACCATTGGAGCGATTTTGCTGCAATCGTTCGACGATCGAAAAAGAAAAAAAAAAAAAAAAAAAAATCGTGTGCTCTTCCACAGCCAAACGAAAACTCAATGCCGAAGGCGAGTACGATCCGAGCTCGCCCACGTCGGAGACCAACGAGGAGACACCCGCGAAAAAACCAGCTCTCGCCGCTGAATCGACGACCGGCGACAAACAAGAAACTAGTCCGGCGTCGCCGAAGAAAAGAACGTTGCCGGAATTGGAAAAATATTGGAAAGCCGTTAACGAGGATCCGTCAGATTTTACCGGATGGACTTATCTTCTGCAATACGTTGATCAAGAGGTGAGATCAAACTCTATACAATTTTTTTTTTTTTTTGTTATTATTATTATTGTTGATAATTTTTTGTTTTTTAAATCGAGTTTGCGAAACATCCGCCCACATGAGAATTAATGTTTTTGAACTCAATGTTTACGTTGAAAAAAATACCTTGAAGATGAAAAAAACGCGAAACTTGTGATTTTCGCAAAAAAAAAAAAAAAAAAAAAACGTAACCCTAATTTTTTTTATTACTTCGTACCGAAAATTGAAGTGGATACTTTCGAAATGCTCTACTTCCTGAGAAAAAAATTATTATTGACAGGAAGATAAAAAACTTGCAAATCGCTTCCTCATGATTTAAGGCAAGCTGCAAGTTGAAACTTGCAAATCGCTTCCTCATAATTTAAAGCAAGCTGCAAGTTGAAACTTGCAAATCGCTTCCTCATAATTTAAGGCAAGCTACAAGTTGAATCTTGCAATTTGCTTTCTCTGAATTGTAAATAGTGAACGAAGATTCCTTTATGAGGAAGCAAGAATGTGGGAGCTATGACGGAGCACTTATCTTTTGGCTTCCTCATAAAGGAATCTTCGTTCACTACTTACAATTCAGAGGAAGCAAATTGCAAGATTCAACTTGCAGCTTGCCTTAAATTATGAGGAAGCGATTTGCAAGTTTCAACTTGCAGCTTGACTTAAATTATGAGGAAGCGATTTGCAAGTTTCAACTTGCAGCTTGTTTCATTTCTAATCGATCATAGTATTCAATATTCTAAGCAGTTTTTCAGTTTAAATATCATTTTAAATGAAAGACTGCTTGGGAACTGAAAAAGTGTTCAAATTTATAAATATTGCGTCCACGTCACGAGTTCCGGTTCAATTGGAGCAGCTCGTTCATTCTACTGCTTATTGACGCTAGACCGTATATAAAAAATTAAAGTTTCATAAAATTTGAACGCATCGTTCAATGTCTATCAAATTTGGTCGTGAATAGAGGTAAACGTTAGCTTATGTACGTCTATAAATTTCAGTACGGTCCGTAAATTATTTTTGAATTTGCAAAGGTTAGAACTTGAACATTTCGAATTGCTCTAAAATGCGACCCGATTTGCCGATCTTCGCCAAATTTAATATGTATCACAGCTTCATGATATTCCATAGTTGTAGAGAGTTTGGATCCGATTGATGGAAGTTAACAACAAATACAGCGGCAAAGGTCATTTTTTAAAAAATTCAAAATATCATAAAATCCTAACTTCTTGACGGATTCGGCCCAAATGCAATACCATACATCCTTGGGTATAACTCTATATTTGAAGAACTATTTAGACCAATATATCGAAATTTGCGGACGCTACAGTGGTAACAGACATTTTTTGAAAATTTTAAAACGCTGCAAAATTCGAACGGAAGCGTCAATTAATGCAAAAATTACACATGACATAGAGATTGTATGGCACCACATGGGTGCAAAATCTGAGCGCTGTAGCTTGAGCCGTTCTCGAGTTATAGACATTTGAACTTTGGAGGGTCGATCCACACACACACATACATACATACACACACATACATCCGGACGTTTTCTACAAATGTAATTTCTGGATGTTTTAGGTCATTTTGAACCTATTGACATTAAGATCTCGAAAAAAAAATTTCGGACCATCACAAAGCGTCCTTTATGAGGAAGCAAAAACATTAAAAAGAAACGGAATGGATTTTTTGTAGAAATTCTGTAAAAAAAATATTTTTGTTTTTGTAATGAGCCAACAAACCAAGAGTAAACTCTAGATGAAAGTCTTGAGAATGCAACTATAAAAATTCGGTCGTAATCGCTAAAATTGAGAAAAATATCAATCAATAATAAATAATAAATATTAGAAATTAAGAAAATAGTGTTGCCTTCCACAGAATATAAGTATTTTTATTTCTTACTTATGTCATTACTTTTTAAGACGATGGAAGACATAAACTCTCGCCCTCTCGCTCGCTCCGCTGCGAGCGCCGATGGCGCTGTCTCTCTCGCACTCGGATAGGTCTTCCATCACCTTAAAAAGCAAAAACCTGCTGTGCAAATAAAACTCTTACTACTAATAATAAATAATAAATAATAAATAATAATTTCCACCAACAGAACGATCCCGAAGCAGCCCGCGAAGCTTACAACAAATTCTTGGAACGTTATCCATATTGTTACGGTTACTGGCGCAAATACGCCGATTACGAAAAGAAGAAGGGCAATCCGGATAACATACAGACGGTGAGTCCGACACCCTTTACAAATGCAATACAAATTAGATCATAAATATATATATATACGTATATATTAAACAAAATTTTTTTTTCCATCGTACATTAATTTACGTAAAAAATCTTGATGAACTAGATCGAGTTAGGAATACGGGTTTGCAAGTTAAAAAAAAAAAAGCTAAATGCAAAATGCAACAAAAAAAAATGTGCACGCACGTAAATATGGTTTTCCCTTCCAACAGCCTAGCACGTCTTGTGGCACCTATACAACTATCTTCGATAACCGATTAGCCAACTCTCATTCAATTATTCAACTCGATTATCGTTGAACAAACGAATGAGGATAGAACCAAACCAAAAAAAAAAAAAAACAAAACCAAAAAAAATGCAATTACATAATTGAAATAATCGCATATAATTTATTATCGTAAAATGATAAATTGCCATGTTTGTTTATACAAATTGGCAATATTATTATTATTATTATTATGTGTGTGTGTTTTGTTATATATATATATAAACCATATATACATATATATTTATATATAATTTTTTTAAGGCATTTGTACACATTCAATAATGGCTTTGTCTTAGCGGAAACTAACGTTACGATATATACCAAAACATATTGTAATTTTTAAGCGTAAGTTATTGCGTGTAAGTTTAAGTTTTTAAGTAATTAGACCGTAAGAATTAGAACGGGTTGTGTTTTGTGAGATCTCAAAAGAAAAAAAAAAAAAACGGAAAAAAAAAGTTATCAATGAGTCTCGTGTTGGGGGCGAACGCGCACGTGAGGCCAAGGTGAAGGGTCACCAAGAAAATTTGACGGAACGATACAGATCGCCCAACCCGAGATACGGAATCACTCCCTGAAAAAACTTTTAAGGTGAATGCACAATGCTCTGCAAATCTGTGTTTAATATGATTATACATATATTTATTTACAGTAAGGAAGATTAATCTAACGTGAGTATAAACGTTACTATGAAACGAAGTAATGCTTTACGAGAGATAAGATACATTTAGGTTTAATGATTTTTAAAAAAAAATAATGATAATAATAATGATTAATAATCATAAAACAAACGTGGGGTGAAAAAAAAATGATGAATAAATTATACCCGAAGAAAAAAAAAACAATCCCATGGTTGATGACGAGCTTTGAATCGTTCTAAAATTTGAAAAAAATTCGTTTGACGTTAATCACAGGTGTACGATCAAGGTTTGAAAGCCATACCGCTCAGCGTCGACTTGTGGCTGCATTACATCAATCATTGTAAAATCGTTTACGAAAAGGACGAGATCAAGCTTCGTGAACAGTATGATAAAGCCATACAAACTTGCGGTCTTGAATACAGGTATTGAAAATTTGAAAGAAAAAAAAACGAACAAACCATTTTTTAAAAATTATTTGAAATTTTTTTTTTTATTGGGGCTTTGTAGACATTCTCACTAACACTTTTCCTTGATTCTTTGTAATGTGTATCAAGAGCTTTTTTCCTCTTTAACAAGATTTTGCTTGCTTTAGAAAAAAAATAGTTTTTTTTTTTTTTTTTTTTTTTTTACAATATCCGGTATAATTTTTTTGAATGGAAGTACTAATTGAGAGTTGAATTATGGATTTTTGTCATATTTTTTTCAAAGCAAATTAGCAAACGACTCTGACTGAAAAACGACTTTGACTAAAAAACCACTTGGAAGGCAAATATCTCGTGACTGAACAATCAAAATCCAAAATGTCCTGAAACATTATTCGTTGCATTTTGATAGACCTATTCAAAGACACCCCACTCGATGGGGTTGAGTGAAGAAAAAAAAACAACACATTTTTCAAAAATCTTATTATTATTAGTTTTTTTTTTGGGATAATCGATCCACGTCCACGTGTACTAAATTTCATTCTAATAGCTAGATAAATGAGAGAATGAAAAGCCTGAGACCAAAGTGAAAAAAAAAAAAAAAAAATGATAATAAAAAATAAAGAAAATAAAAAGTTCAATCAATTAAATCTGGAATTAAATCATAATTATAACATATAAATGAAAAAATCTTTGATTTTCGATGTCTCACAGGTCCGATCGTCTCTGGGACAGTTACATAAAGTGGGAACTCGAGGGCAAACATTTGAATCGCGTTACCGCGTTGTACGATCGTTTGTTGTGCACACCGACGCACGATTACCTGTCTCACTTCAAAACTTTTCAAGAATTCGTATCGGCAAATTTGCCGAACCGCATTCTAACCGTGGACGATTTTTTAACGCTTCGGGCGGAGGTGAAGGCTTTGTTGAAGTCGGAGGACACGCCTTTGGTCGTGCCGGCCGACGACGCGCCACCTGGTGAGGAACCACCGCCCCACGAAGTTCCACCGACCGACGAGGAGACTCGAGCCCTCCGAGAAAAAATAATCACCAGCCGGCGAAAAATGCACAAGGCCAATGTCATCGCCGTTGAAGCTCGATCTGCCTACGAGGAAGGCGTAAGACAATTCATTGACCTTGTGATCGTTGACAATTTGTTTTTTTTCCCCCATAATTCGACTTGAAAACCGATTTTTCTTTTTTTTTTTTTTCGTCACTTCAAGTTCAATGCACGAATATCGTCATCATTCGAATTCTCCATTGTTTATCGATGCTCTGGACGCTTTGATGATTCCAGTTTTGAGACTTTGGCGATGGACGATCGTGTTTGTTTTTTTTTTTTCTTTTTATTGCTCTTTTTTCTCCATGTCAAGTTTCGCAGACTGGATCCGGGGCCTCCTCACATTCTTTTTCTTTCTTTTACGTGCCAATTTCGTCATAATCGCCGTGGAATTATCTTATTTTCAAAATTATATCCATTGTAATCCATTCGCATTCCAATGAAATTTTTATTAGCATGGAATTTTGGCTGATTGTTAAAATTAGCGTGGAAAAAAAAAAATCCTCCACCTAACCTAAACTCACGAAAATTAAAAGAAAACGATGTGTGGACTGTGTGAAGCCAACGAAATTGAAGTATAACGTTACGACAAAGAACAACAACAAACTCACGTTATCAATTAATATTTTTTTAAATTTATTTATTTCCATATCACAATTTTGACACTCTTTCGACGTTGTGATCGTTGATAATTTTGTTGTTTCGCATCGTTAGACTTAAACATCATCAGAACCCGGATTTTTTTTTTCGTCACGAAGTTCAATGCACGAATTATAATAATTTAAATAATAAATAATCATCATCGATAAATAATCATCATTGATCAATAAAAATGATTCATTTTTTTTTTTTTCTTAGATAAAGAGACCTTACTTCCACGTGAAACCGTTGGAACGTTGCCAACTGAAAAATTGGAAGGAGTATCTGGATTTCGAGATGGAACAGAAAGATCCAGAACGCATTGAGATATTGTTCGAGCGTTGTCTGATAGCCTGTGCGCTTTACGAAGAATTTTGGTTGAGGGTAAGACGATGATTCATAAACCGGAAGAGAACAGAACGGGTCAATTTGACCCGTATCTCGAATTTCGATCGAAACTAATTTTTTTTTTTATGGAGAATCAAAATTTCAAAGTTTATCATGATATTCCACACTTCTGAATTACATCATCACATTCTAAGATAGTGAAAGTATAGCCCTGATTTTTTTTGGTTTAGATGAACTCATTTATTTAGAATGGTGACCCATCAAAAAGTCAGACAGAGTCATTTTGATATTTTCATATATTTATCCGCAAAAGATCGATTTCAGCCGGTCTAAACGAATTTTTTGTCACGCGTGAATTAACCCGTCGAATGCACACTGGGTCAATTTGACCCGTATCTCAAATTTCAATCAAAACTAATTTTTTTTTCTGGAGAATTCAAATTTCCAAGTAAATTTCCGACGGGTTTATATAAAAAAATTACTCGCCACAATTTGTCCAACCATCGATTTTTATCCTTGAAGAAAGAAAAAAAATTCGAGCCCAGAAAAATGATTGTTTCTTTTCTTTCCTTTTTTTTTTGCTTTTTTTTCTTTCGTTTTACTTTTTTATCGTCTTCATCCAACTTTGTGAAATCATTTTGTCGTTCCTTCTCTGTCATCGTCGCGCACAGTTCGTTCGTTACTTGGAATCGTTGAAAGGCGATAATTCGGCAAAGATACGTGACGTCTATTCGCGCGCTTGCACGATTCATCATCCGACCAAGCAAAATTTGCATCTACAATGGGCTTCGTTCGAGGAGGCACAAGGCGATTACGACAAAGCCGCGACGATTCTCGAGAACATTGACACCGCGATGCCAAACATGCTTCAAGTGGCGTCGCGACGAATTAATTTGGAACGCAGACGTGGAGATTATGAAAAAGCTTGTGAACTCTACGAGAATTACATTGCCAACAGCAAAAATCGTACAATTGCGAATAACATTTCCGTAAAGTACGCGCGTTATCTGTGCAAATTTAGAAATGACATTGACAAGGCGGTCAAAGTATTGCTGAAGGTATGTTTTCTTAAAAATTATTTTTATTCATTTATTTATTTATTTTTTGATTTTTTTTTTCCGTCGCGAAAGAATTTTTTTTTTTTTTTGTGGAAACAATTCTGATTCGCGTATTCAGAACAGGGATGGGCATCCATTCAATGAAAATGTATTATAAATACTTTTTAGAACAAATAACTGAGATTAATTATCGTGTATAAATTAATATTTTTTTATTTCCGTAATAATCATCACCAATTTACGTTAATTAATATTTTCGAATGAATGGAAATATTTAATAAATCCATTAAAATCCATTATCATTTGGTTCAAAAAGTATTTGAAATACATTTTAATTGAATGAATGCCCATGCCGGGTTCAGAAAAATAAGTCATTTTCAAATCAGTTTTTTTTTTTTTTTTTTTTTTTTTTTTTTTTTTTTTTTTTTTTTTTTTTTTTTTTTTTTTTTTTTTTCATACCGGAACAAAATTTATGGAAAATAACCACAATGAAAATCATTAAATAATGAACTAAAATAATAACCAAAATAAATAAAAATCAATTTGAGAGTAAAAATGTTTTAAAAAACTGGGCTAAAAAAAAACCACCATTCTATTCTAGTTTTATTTGGCAAGAATACGAATTATCCGTGGCGTCACGATTCGATGAACTTTTTTGGCTTATTTTTTTATTTCTTCTTTCGCAGGCTGCCGATAAAGACAAAGACAATCCGAGATTGTATCTGCAACTCATCGATCTCGGTCTGCAAAGAAGTCCGGTCGACACGGATGAGATAGTCGGCTACATGGACATGTTCATCGAACGCGAACACGCGGATCTCGAACAGCGTGTGCTTTTCGCTCAGCGCAAAGTCGAGTTTCTCGAAGATTTCAGTGTCGACATAAAACAGGTGCTCAAGGCTTACGAGCAATTTCAAAAGTGCATAAAACAAGCCAAGGAACGAAAAAAGACAAAGAGCAACGAGAGCAAAGTGTGAGTATTGTTTTTTTTTCTTCAAATTAATCTTTTTTTAAATATTTTTCACGAATTTTTTTATTCAAAGATTATTATTATTATTATCATTCATTTTCTCAATCTTTCACAAAATTTTCTTATTCAACGATTTTTATTATTATTATTATTATTATTAATTTTTATAATCTTTTACAAAAATGTTTATTCAAAGATTTTTATTATTGCTATTGCTATTATTATTATTATTATCATTGTTATTATTATTATTTTAATGTTTTGTTGGAAGTTGAAAAATGAAATTTATCGTTTGTGCAATGATTTTTTTTTTCAACCTAAATATTTCCAAACGTTTAATTTAAAAGAATAAAAACTGCGAATTATTTTTATGATTTTTGTTGTTGATTTTCGTTGTTATTTTTACAGTGAAGCTTCGCCCCCGAAGAAGGCGAAGGTGAGCGATCAATCGACGGTGCCACCACCCCCGACGACGGGTTCACAGTCTTCTTATCCGTACAGCAGCGGTCCGAGCACCCCATATCAGTCGCAACAACAATTTCCGAGCAGTCAGTACGGCGGTCAGGGTGGTTATCAGCAGGGCTATCAACAATATCCGCCACCGTCGGATCCGAATTACGCGAATTATCAAAATTGGCAGTACAGCCAGAGCGGACCACAGGCTTACGGACCGTACAATCAGTGGGGATCTTACAACTACTATTAACCCCCCTTATTACATAAGCGACTGAACGTATAAAAAAAAAAAAAAAAAAAAAAAAATGATAAAAATAAAAAATAAAATAAAATAAGATTCAATTAAATTTAATTTAAGAAAATAAATGAGTAAATTAAAAATTAAAAAAAAAAAAATCACAGAAGACGCGACGCATCATAGATCCGATGGTTGAAAATATCGCGTGCTCTACTCGTGCACGAGTGTTTTACCTCGGCGTTAGTCTTATATTAGTACTTTTTTTTATTTTAATTTTTTTTTTTTTTTCAAACTTTTTAAAATCTTTTTATTTTCGTTCACAAATATTTGATTGAGCAGATCACGATGCACCCATGGACGTCATCACCGTTGCGAATGTGCTTTTGACACTCTAGACTCCTCATTTCGACGCTTGTTGAATTTTTGCAAAATGAAAAAAAAAAAAAAAAGGATGAATTTGATTGACGAAAAAAATATCAAATTTTTTCAACACGAGACTATTGCCGACTTTGTTTTGCGTGGAAGTTTTTGTTTTTCGTTTTTCTTCTTTTTAATTTTCCGATTGAAAGGCGCGAAAAAAAACGACGAAACGATCGACGAAAATCGTTTTCCTCACTTTTGTTTTTCTTTTAAATGTTATCTTCGACTCCGAATGTTCCACGAAACTCACAAATAGTCGGAGGATGAAAAAAAAAAAAAAAAAAAAAAAGGAATACGAAAAAAAAAACTTGATTTTTTTTTCGTCCTTTTTTTCCGAGTTTCGAAGCAAAGTACACGGATCGCGGATTCGAGGATCGCGTGGTTTAACTTGGGACGTGTTTATAAGACAACCAAATACGACGTAAAACTTTTGTTTCGTCTTATTCGTTTCATTTTTCTTCTTCTCAGCTGTAAACTTTGTGATTAATCGTCTAATAAAAACATTTTTTGCAGATTAGAACGTCATTTTCCTTTGTTTTTTTTTGTTATTCGTCATTGTTTTTGGATGCTCCGGCCGCTTTGATGATTCTAGCTTTGAGACTTTGGCGATGGACGATCGTGTTTGTTTTTTTTTTTGCTCTTTTTTTCCATGTTAAGTTTCGCAGACTTCTTTTTCTTTCTCTTTCTTTTACGCCTAATTTGTCATAATCACCATGGAATTATCTTATTTTCAAAATTAGTCGATCCATTCGCATTCCAATGACATTTTTAATAACATGGAATTTTGGCTAATTATTGAAATTAGCATGGGAAAAAAAAATCGTCCACGAAATTTAAAAGGAAACGATGTGTGGACTGTGTAAAGCCAACGAAATTAAAGTATAACGTTACGACGAAGAACAACAACAAACTCGCGTTATCAATTAATATTTTTCATTCATTTATTTCCATATCACAATTTTGAATAATCAACAGGCGCATAAAAATTACGTCATTATTATTACGGTTATTATTATTATTACTGTTATTGCTATTATTACCGCTCTGATCAGTTGTCTCACTGCACGAAAATAGCGTATTGATACATTTTCGTTGCATTCGTCGTTCGTAGCTACACATTTTTCGAGAATTAAAAAAAAAATAAATAAATAAATAAACCAGTTATCGATCTCACGGTCGATAATTCGTGAAAAATGTTGCAATCTGTACACCGTTGTACAATTTTATCGCGACGCAACAAAAATCGGGGCAACTACTGTAGGCGTGTATTTTTGTATAATAAATCTCGAATAATTTCATCGCGTGATCACAAAAATATTTCATAATATCCACGCTTGTGTTGTAAAAGAAAAAGATACTAAACTTGGCACTACATAACGACGATTACTCGCAGAGACCTTGCGACCCTCCATATTGTTTCGTCTCGCAAGCGTACAAAAATTACAAAAATATAATCCACGAGACAAAAACAACAATGAATGTACGAGTGAGAGACATTAATTAAACCTGCATTTGCGATATATATCTCATAATGTTTGTGTCGATCCGTCAAAATGCTTCGGTGTATCGATAAATTGTCGACGAATAACAATCGACAATGTAGCAGTCGTGTGATGAATAAAAAAATATAAATCTCGAGCAGCCATTTTTTTTCGTTTTTTTTTTTATTGGCGTTTACGAATTACAGGTTTGATCACTGCAAAGAGAGCTAAAAGTTGGGTTGACAACGAAGCAGTTGTCGAGCTAATGAAAACTGATAGCTATTAAGCCTAATGTTATTTAAAAAAAAAAAAAAATTATTGTTTACTAAGCCTCGTTTTGCTTGTCCAACAATAAAGACCGACGCCATTTTCTTTGATCATAAGGCTATAATGTGTCATGAAAAAATGCATCCTGACTTTTGCCGCTCCGCGACAGTACGTCATTCGACGTGACTGTTTTCACAGTGTTGGTCGTCCATTTTGTGTCGTAAAACCCGCGACAATGTGAGTATCGTTTTACGTACTTTTTTTTTTCTCATTCCAGTCAAACGAGTCAAACAAAGTGGAGGCGTAAACGTTCGTTCGAGAACTTAACGAACAAACGCGCGTCGAGTTAGTGATAAATTAGTGTGATAAACGTGTGTGGGGCCTAAAATTGCTTTGGCCTTCGTGATTCGCTGATAACCTTCGCCGGCCGCCATTTTGTTGACGCGCCGCCGCACGTGGCGCTCGCGATTTAGAGAACCGCGCTGGTGGCCATTTTGTTCACGCCGCACGTACCGTCGCCACGGTAAATTCTGTAGTAGCCTTGCTCCCCCCATCGCGGGCCCCAACTGTTTTTAATTATCCAGTATGGCATCGTCTTTTTGAAGATCGGGTACTCTGAAATTGATAAGCGAACGTTTATCTTCGTTACGGACCTCTTTTTTTTCTGAAAATAATCGATCAGCGAATGTCAATGCGTGTTCGATAGTTAGAAGAAATATCATCGACAAAGTGATGTGAACTGCTGATGCTGTGGGAATAAGTGTATAATCGCTGGGGAGACAGAGAAGCGAATATATTTTGTTGTGAACGATACTTCGGCTGGTATTTACAGTCGTTGCTTACTCAACGAGAATGCCTTTAAAATGCCGATTGAAATGCTAGCGAGGATGCCGTGACTCTCTTAGGCATCCATGGTTACTTTGACAGGCATATTGGCTTCAAAAGTTCGGTTCAAGCTTGTCGTGTTTCATGTTGCGTGTAATGGTCCGCCTGCGCTGCAGAGAGCGCCTCTCAAGCAGCTGTGTGGGTAATCTAACCTCAAAGATTGTAATTGCGTGATGAAGTTGTAGGTAGTTTCGGATTGTTTTTTGATGGTAGCGGATTTAATTTGATTTTGAAACATATGTACATGACAAACAATATGTAATAAATATATACAATACACAATATGATTCCCGTTTGTGTGCATGTTAAAGGGCGTTCATTCTAGTAAAAAGAACCGATACAATCGATTACTCGACGTATTCGACCTCGAGACGCTACATAACCTCTTCACACAGATGAAGCACGTGGACGCCTGAGAGAGTCACGGCATCTTCGCTGACATTGCGATAGGCACTCTGAGAGGCATTTTAAGACGATGGAAGACATAAATTCTCTCCTCCTTGAAGGCATTCACCGGCACTTGTTGAACCAATATGCCTGTGAAAATGACCATGAATGCCTGTGATAGGCACGGCATTCTGACAGGCATTCTCGTTGGGCATTTTTATCGGCATTCACCGGCACTTTTTGAACCAATATGCCTACCAAAGTGACTATAAATTTCATAGTATGAACGCCTATCAGAGTCACGGCATTGAGCTAGTCATTTTAATAGGCATATCGAAAGGCATTCAGAGGGATTCGATGGGCAAAATTTAACTAGGCGACCAATCCGCTAGGGTAGTCGCGAAAAACGTTCATCGCACGAGTATCCTAAAAAATGTCATGTCACAGGATGTGCAAATACGATTTAACGCGAAGTGCACAAATAAAGTGGCAAAGCAGGATGAAAAAAAAATCAACTCTGTCTCACTTACTGTGTACGCCATATCCGACGATAAGAACCCCATGATCAAGATTGTTGGGATTGCACAGGAATCTGTACGGATGTGATATACCTCCCATGTAAAATTGCATAGCGTTGGCGTTGAGCCCAATGGAAATCGGTCCATGTTCAACCAGCCACTGAGCCATTTCCGTCTCGTTGCTCGTTATATTAACTCCCGATACAATATTAACCCTGACCTTCGACTTATCAAAGTGACACTCTTCGTTTCTGGCGTCGTAACGATAATCCTTTTCCAACTCCAATCCACCCAGCTTCTCGATGGATCTGTAAGCATTGTCGGGCAAACCACCTTGGCAACCCTCGTCCAACTTGTCGCAATCGACGAGTTCCTGTTCCGACAGGGACAACAAATTTCCGGTTTTAATGGCGTACAAAGCTTCGACGTTGCCGGTAACGGAAAAAGCCCAACAAGAACCGCAAGCTCCCTGATTCTTCACCTCCGTCACGACGTTACGATGACGCCAATCAAACTCATCCGGCAATTTAACGTTCGGTATGACGGCCTTTGGCAGTGGAATATCATTTTCCGACCGCAAATCCGGTCTCAGACCTTTGTGGGTCGCGTGAAACTCTTCGGGCGTCATGTCGGCGAAAATCGTGGCTCCGTATCGCGCTGTGCCACGTTCGTGCCTTCGCAAATTTTCGATTGTTCTCATGTTATCTTTGAATATGTTGTAACGAAGGTTTTTCTCATCTTCGGACTCGTATATCTTCTCGTGGGTGGACATGAAACTTTCGAAAGCTCTTTCCAGTTCGTCCTCCTTCAACATTTTCAGCATCTTCGCGCTGTAATTTACCCCACGTAGGGATCTTCTTCTACGTTCGTGATCGTCCGACGATGAGGATTGTCCTCCAGCAGATTCTTCCATTCCCAACGACGTTGCCTCATCTTTGTCAGTTCCTCGTGGTTCAACGTATTCCGGTTCTATGATCCTCTCGTTAACCGGAACTCGATGTTCCACAGGTTCCGGCATTCTTTGCCTGATCGGTATATCAAAGTCCGTCAAATATTCATCGATATCGCTGAATCTGTCTTTCAATCCCACACGAATCGGTAGTTCGTCGTTCTTAGAATTTAAATCGGTATCCGTCGTCCGTTCCTCGCTTCCCACTTTGACATTTTCCGTATTTATCGATGACAAATGTGATTGCACAGTTTCGACGTAAAATTCATTACGCAAATTTGACTGAGACGTCGGTCTACGAGATTCCAAATTACCGGTCAATTCGTTTGCGGAATCCGAATTTTCGGTACAACTGTTGCGAATTATCTTACGGGTTTGACTTTGAGACGTTGGATCTCGTTGGAAATTTACGACACAGAGTTCGATGGGTTGATCGGTGAGCAAATTACAATCGGAACGTGGGGCGGTGCTGGTTATCGGACAATCGGTTTTACCGATTTTTAGGGTGAGCTCCCATTGAACGACGCTCAAGCCCGGCGGTACTGTTTGCGTGGCACGCACGATTTTAATGACCTTGTGCTTGTAATCGCTACGGCCTGAGTCGTCCATCGAACATACGACCTGCTCGCCGAATTCAGCGAGTCCTGGGTTCGATGGGTTCAGGTCGTAGGGACAACCTGGACAATAAGTTTTGACGGGCTTTCGAAGGGCGACGATGGGACCCTCGATGTTGGCCTGTATTTGTCGACGAAAAACAATATAAGCGATGAGAATTCGACGACGAATCGATGACATATATTTAACATATATATTTGACGATATTTGATGATTATGAATTCATCTGGCATTAACAAAGCGGTTACAATCGAGATTTCTCAGGCTGGTGTACTTTTGGTTGGGATTGTACGTGTGATATCGTTAATGTGATGTGCATCATATCCACCGATCTCCGATTATACTGGATAGTGAATGTGTAAAGCGATAAGTGAGTTCCTCGTCAGATTTTCACGAAACTTGGCATACTTATAGGTATTGATAAGGAAAAGGTTCAGTTCAATTTTTATGGCTTTCCGGAGCGCGAGAAAAAATATATCAACAATTTTATTTTCATGGGTTTAACACGGAGTCTTATGGAAAATCAGGCTCAATTCGATATAATACAAAAAGTCCTCGTCAGATTTTAATGAAAACACTTAAGCTGCAAGTTGTATATTCGGAGAACATTTTAGGCACTTGACAGTAGAGATCAGGAGACTGTGATGATAATAATAAGCAAATAAACATTGCGAAAATACAGTTTATATGAGGAGTTGATCGTGATCCAGTAGACATGGCAACGTTGCGCGTTTGTTTCCCATCTTCTCTCTCTCTCTCTCTCTAATCGACATCATAACACGCGACGTTGCCACATCAAAGTACTACGTAGCTCAATCAGGAGATGGTAGATCTTAGGCTTGCTTTGACTCTTACAGTTTGTAGGATACTACCTTGAAACATTAAATGCCTTGTCTAGCTTATAAACATTGCACCCAAGATAGGTTTATACTTTCCACACTCATACACGCATGTAGGCCTTGAACCATCGACCAAAATGGCCGACGTTCAACCAGTGGACATTTTTGACAAGAAACGCTTTTTCCCCACTTATCTAGTATGATATAAGATCGGCGCGAGTATTTCGTCCGTTCGATCTGCCACGAGCGCGAGAGAGACAGCATCATCAGCGCTCGCTGCAGTGCGACAGAAAACTACGGCCATGTAGCACATCACCCAAGCATTAAACGCAGCAAATAACATGTTCCGTGACGTAATTCCCGTGTAAAGCGAAACAATAACCCACAAAATTTCGAGACGTGACAATGCTAACCCAACTAAAATGCCGTTAAAAACGTTGAATCATGAATGAATGTTTGTTTATTTTTTTTTCTTTAAATTCCAACCGCTTTGAGGTTATATATGGAACGATTTGCGAGTGACGATGAACGTTATACTCACTCGTTCCTGTGTTCCAATTGTAGTTTCGACATCGTAGGCCGTTTTCGCGCGTGGATGGGCCTTGAAAGAATCAACAGCGTCCTGAACCTCAATGTGCGACAGGCTTCCGAGGGTCACGTCTGCGGGTTCGCATGATCCCTGAACAATTATCAGGCCCCAAACGAACAAACAAATCGCCCGCGATTTCACCAACGAATTCGCAAACTCCAACATTTTATTGTTCGAACGGGTTGTAGCATCTACTACAATCGAGCAAGATGCAAGTCACTGACTGACGAATGACGAAATTACGCTGCGACTGATGACCAGTTGAAAGACTACCAGTGACGTTTTCTCAGACAAACGCAATTCGTCTTTGTTGTTCTATCATGGACGGAGATGGAAATATTTACACATTGAACCGCAAGTTCTGTGTAAGGTGATGGAAGACCTATTTGAGTGCGAGAGAGACAGCGCCATCGGCCGCTCGCTGCGGAGCGAGCGAGAGGGAGAGAATTTTTGTCTTCCATCGTCTTAAATTCTGTCATGGAACATTGAGTGTCCACTTCTGCCTGTAGGTGTCGCGCAGTGCTGCCGAATTGAGGGGAAACGACGATTTTCAGAGGCCCCCATCACACGATTTCTGTTGAATGGCGTGTGAGGAGAGGCAACTCGCGCTCGTGCTTGCAATAGTCTCACAGCCATCGACGTATAGATATGGACTGCTAATGTCGCGAGAAAAAGTGAAATCGTTATAGAAAGAGAAGTGACTAGCGTGGCTCTAAACCCCTCTCTTTCTAAGTGAAAGCTGATTGGTCGCAATTATCTATATGTCGGTGATCGCGACCAATCAGCTTCAACTTAGAAAGAGAGAGGTTTAGAGCCACCCTCGTCTCCTCGTTTTCGATAGCGCTTTCACTTTTTCTCGCGACATTAGCAGTCCATATCTATATGTCGATGCTCACAGCCAACCAGTGATGCCAGATTAGGGGAAGGGACTCGAAAAATCTGCCCCCTCCTTGTCTGTTCCGAGCGGCGCTTGAGGGGAAGCGGCCTGCTGACCCCGCCCACGGCATTGCATGGAGCGAATAGCGTAACCAAGCGCTCCCTAGCCTTCCGCCTATCGACTGGCTCGTTTCGATGCGCGCCAACTTTCGAAATTTCAATTGAAATAGTAAATCCAAACTAACACACACCAACAACGAACAACTCATTTAATTACGATAATTAAAATCATTTACTCGACAACGATCGAATTTTTCTGTTTGCTTATTTTGCGCGTCCCAGCTGATTGAATCTGTCCCGCGATTTATGTCATGAAGTGATATATACCTACCATCTGGTCGTGGTATACGTAAAATATGTAAAACAATTGAGAATATGCTCTGTGCATACTCACACAGGTCTAACTTCGTCTCGGTCCTCTTCGAAGTTCAGTGGTGCTTATTTCCCAGACTTTTGCGATCGTTTTTAGCCTTGCGTTCGTACTTCTTACCTTTTTTTTTTTGCCTGGGTTGGCTCGTCCGCATCCAGGGACCTGTGCCATTCTCTTTTTTGATTTCTGTAGGTTCCTCTTGATACAGATGTCGCCAGCTGTGACCCGTCCTGTTGGTCGGAGCCGTAATTTAAATCAGCTTGGAGGCAAAACTTTGAATCCCGCGATCCTCAAACGCGCGATGAGCCAGGCTGTCCTCATCGAGGACACCGAAAGGGTAGCCTGTTGAAGGAAAACACACAGGGCAGGAAGGAGACAATACGAATTATGCAGGGTTAATTAGAAACAACAGGATGAGTCATGGAAGGGAGCTTAGTTTCGAAAGAAAATTCATAATACAGGACAGATAGTTCTGATCAGATCTCCTTACCTCTTGTTCCTTATGGTGAGCAGATTTTCCGCGAAAACACACGGTTAGTTTGTCGGAACTTCGTGGGGGGCGCTCGCGTAAGTGGTGCCAGAAAAAAACAACAACCAACGAGAAATCGAAGCGAGAAATCGTTGTTGACTAGATCGGAGCATCCACATGCTCGTTTCAATATATTAAATAACGCAGATTTTGCACACACACACACACACACACACACACACACACATCTACATCGTACATTAAATTACATATTTGTTAATAGCGTTTAATCTACATTGGCTTCGTCGAGGCCGAATGGATAATTTTTGTTTCTTCTTCTATATTTTTGTTGTTGTCTTGTCGATCAGCTGCGTTCCACATGTGATAACACGTATGCCAATGGACGGTGCAAATAACGGTGCAGACGTGTTCGATTAAAAATAGAAATACTGGTTTCGGTGAGGCCTTTGAATTATTAAAAAATAATAATAAATAAATAAATAAATAAATAAATAAATAAAGTACCATACATTTTGAGTCTGTAAAATCTAGTCTACGGTCGTTCGAGTCAGTTGTTCCACGACGTTGTCGAGTTTGATAATTTGCACTCTCGAGGTGAGAAGCAAATTGGTGTCGTCCTTGTAAAACGATCGATAATTTATCAATTCCCACGTGCCATCGTCACCCAGATCGGCTATGGCGATCGATCGCTTTTGCAATTCGACGCTCGGCTGACAATCTTCGGATCTGCAAAGTTGAGTTATTTCCTCCTGATCGGGATTCGACACGTGAACGTTCGTGTAATTCACAACGATCATCATTATTTTTTCGAACAAACGACGTTTGATGACGTTGTCAGTTTTGTCGACGATAATTTCATTGGCTTCGTCCCACTGCCAAATTTTCATGGCGAATCTGGTTACGTAAGGGTTTTTGTCCATCGGGTGGATCGCCGGTTTCATGGCGTAAGAATTTTCGCTCGTGTGATTCCATATCACACGTTCGTCGACACCGGATTTTTGCATGACGATGTTTATCGTCGTTCGACAATTCACACCCGGACAGGATGGCGAATTTTCCACGTTCAACCGATAATACGACGTCAGTTGGAAAGTGTGGTTGTCCGATTTTTCGATCGTTGTCCGGGGCTCGGATTTCATTTTTTCGATGATCGTCGTGTTATCGACGTTCGGTTCTGAATTATTTTCGATCTTCGATTTCACGAACGCACGCAGCGACAGAGTACGGTTCGCATTTTCTGAAAATTATAATTTTTTATATTTATTTTTTTTATTAATTTATCCGTCGAATTAAATTTTACTTGAAATTTTGCGTCAAACGCCAAAATTTCAAGGAAAAAATTTCCTCGAGAGTTTCGAGCGATTGTAGCAGGATGAAATATATAATAATGGATTATCGATGGATTGTTTTGGAAAAAAGAAATCTATTGGAATGTAAGATAGAATTTTTTTAAAGTTTTTTTGAAATTTTTTGAAGCATTTTGTCGGATGATTTTTACATGAGAAAGGGATCGAAATTCAGAACTTTAAATGTCCAGAACGTGGAATTCTTCGAACTTACAGAATTTCGAAAGCTCGCCCAGTCGTGCGTTTTCTCATATTGCCTGACCTTTGAATTCTCTCATTTTAAAGAAATAACGAAAGATTTTTGTATCGAAGATAATCTTAAATAAAAAAATCTATCTTGCAAATAATCGAAACATTGATTATTTGCAAGATAGATTTTATTTTTCGTTTCGTTTTATCTAGGATCGGAAACCATTATTCTATATTGACATTTTGGGGAAAAACTCGAATTTTCTCAAAATTCGGAAAAATAAAAAAAAAAATATCAGGAACACGATGGCCACTCCAATTTTATGAAAAAAAAAAGTTTCTCACTTTTGATAAAGTATCTGGGAAAAAAATGTACATCCAATTAAAAACACAGAAATAAAGTTACCTCTTGATTAAAACAAAGGGTGGGCTAAGGAAAACAGGGTTCTAAAAAATCGGAAAAAAAAGTCACGTCGTAGGATACAAAAGATACTAAAAAAAAATCATCGACCACATCGGGGGCAGGGATGGGCATTCGTTCAATGAAAATGTATTTTAAATACTTTTTCAAACGAATAACTATAATTAATTATCATGAAAGAATTAATATTTTCACATTTCTGTAATAATAATGACCACTTTGTGTAAATTATTGTTACATAATGAATTGAAATATTCAATAAATCCGCTTGAATTGATTATCATTTTGTCCGAAAAGTATTTGAAATACATTTTCATTGAACGAATGCCCATCCCCGATCGGGGGTTAACAGGGTTTCAATCCGTTGATTTGGACCGTCCCACCCCATAAACACAAGTTTTTTGAAATTCTTTTTGAATTTTTTAATTCTGATAATTCGAAACACGAGCGTTCGAAAAATCGTGGGTGCCGAATTTTTTGCGACTTCTGGAAAAAATTGATCGTTCTGAATTTTTCGATCCCCACCCCCTGACCAACGTAATGCAGTTTATTCGAATCTTTTTATCACATACTCATTGTGCCATCCGAAAGTTCGATGTCGCACGAATACGAGATGTTGTCATTGGCCGTGAATCCATTGAGAAGCATAGGACGTGAACGCGAACAATTGTGATCGTAGTAACGACTCAATATTTGTCCATTCTTGCCGGAAATGAGAACGAGACTCTGTTGAAAAATTTGGAAACCCATTGTCACGATCATGTCGTTGATACCATCGAAATCGACGTCCGGGATTCGCATTGGCAACCCGGAATCCGTGCGAATGGCCGTTGTCCAGTGGCTCATACCCGCCGTGGGATCTATGCTCATAATGAGCTCTTCGCTCGTGACGATGCAGTCCGGTACGCCCGAACCGTCGCTGTCGAAGGTCCGGCAGTCGATGTCCATCGGAGTTTTCGTCAGGGGAACCCACCACAACGGTGTACCGGTGTTTCCCTGCATCGACAATACGCCACCGCCTTCGGTGGGTATCTGACGATTCTCCGGTCGCGTCGACGAGTTTGTTCCGAAACGTTGGCCGCGCAATAAAAATATCAGATTGTACGGATTGCCGTGGACTATGGAAATTGGACCGTGGAGCTCTGTTTGAAGATCAAGAGTCAGCGTTGGGGGATGGTATGGTGTGTATGGGGTAGATATGGAGCTCGGACGAATTTTCACCCTTCCTTTCTTTAGAATGGCTCCAAATATCATTTTTTTGAATTATATATTTACATTAATTTTTTTTCAATTCCATATTTATATGATTTTTTTTTTTAATTATATATTTATATTAATTTTTTTTTTCCTAAATTGGCAGCCCATCGGCTTTAAAATTGGCATTGCCAGGAGGGGTCTTTTTTTCCTCCCTGAAATACACGGGTTTCTTCGATTTTTTTTCAGTTATACGCTTATTTGAACGTCTTGAAACTTTCGTACAAATAGAAGAAGCATATCGAGGAGTCCGTGGTACGTTTATGGACGAAAGAAAAAACCTTTCGGCTTGACTTGTGTAAACATGATTTTCGTTTTCTGCTTATTTTCGGATAATTTTGTCAGAACAAAAATTTGGATAGGAAATATCAATCCTAAAATTCAAAATAGTCATCTTGAAATTGATATGGGTCATTCCGACTCTCTTTTCGTTTGTTTTTCTTCAAAATTAAAAAAGAACAATTGAGTTGGAATGGTATTTTTAATCTTAGGATTATATCAATTTATCAATTTTAGGATTGATATTTCCAATCTAAATCTTTTTCTGCCAAATTTACCGGAAATATTATTCGAAATTATCCAAAATCGTTTATATGGGTCAGTCCGACTTTTTTTTTTTTTTTTTCAAAATTAAAAAAGAAAAATTGAGTTGGAACGACCCATATCGATTTCAAGATTGGTATTTTGAATTTTAGGATTGATATTTCCAATCTAAATTTTTTTTCTGACAAATTGACCGGGAGTATTATCTGAAATTATCCAAAAACATTGATATGGGTCATTCCAACTTTTTTTTTCTTTTTTTTTTTTTCAATTCTTTCAAATCCTTTTTTTTCAAAGCGGAAATAAAAAGAAGACGAAAAACATGTTCACATATCAGGCTGGAATGACCCTGAATGATTTTAAAGTCAAGCTCGAAGATTTTTTTCTTCATCCATAAACATACCATGAACTTCTTGATGTACTTGTTGTATTTTTTTTACTTTGAAACATTCGAATATGCGTATCACTGGGAAATCGAAAAATCCTGTATATTTTTAAGTGGAAAAACTAACCCTTCCGGTAATGGACAATTTTAAAGATGGTCGATTGCCAATTGAGGGAACTTTTTTTTTAAATTTCTTGGAGTCAATTTAAGCAAAGGAAGGTTCAAAATTGATCCGACCTTCATACAAACACCTCCCTAGTGAGCGTCTTTAAGTATCGTCAGTGAGATGTAAGATTCTACATTGCAGTTTCATCGATGTGAGTTTCGTCGATTCGAGAACGTAAAAATTTTGCAATGACTTGCCTATTCCCTCCAAGGTCTTGTACCAGTCGATCACAGTCTGTTTGTTCGATACCGACGGACAGATAGCCGCGTTGTCGCAAGGCAGAACGTAAAGGAACACGAGTACCGTGGCGAAGCAGAAAAATATGGAAAACACCAGACAGCAACGTCTGAGCAGCGACATGTCTCGACCTTTCCAAAAATCGTCTTGAGTCACTACTTCCGGAGCTATTATAGGAACATTGTCGCCGCAATATCTATAGCCGTCGTGATTATCGCCCGTATCGTCGCCGGAGTTCACCGGCACGTCGGTGCGACCACGCCATCCGTTTTCTCTTGTCTCCGCGTTGTCCTGCACCGCAACGAAAATATTCCATCATTAAAAGTATCAAATTGCCAACTACGAGCGTTAATCGACGACAAAAACCAGTCTGTACGTGAATTTTGTTGGAAATTTGGTGACTGTTGACGTTGCGCACGACCGAACGATCGTCCTCGTCTTCGGTGTCTGTGTTGCTGATACTTTGGGGTATAGGCGCGTAGCCCTGACCGGACAAACGTTCCATCGACATAATTGTCAAACTGTTTGAGGTTATTAATTTGACGTTACTCGCCAAAAGCAGCAGAATAATTGGCTGTTCATCATCGTGGACGGATTTCTTGTGTCAATAATCGTTTCCAAAGTTTATTGCAACGATAATTACCAAAATTACAAACAATCAAATTGTATTCGAGGTTATGGTTAGCATCGAAGTTGTCGTTTGAGGTGTAATTTTTTTTGTTTTTTTGATATTTTTATGACGGTAGAATGGAAATTAAAAATTAAACATTAATGAAGATTGCATCGACAACAGTATTATCAGATATGCGAGTCAATGCAAGGTAATGCCGAATTGTCGTTGTTGAGTTGTTTATGATCGTATTTGTGATACGAAGAGTAGAGCAATGATTGGGGGCACGACCGCCCCAGCCGCTGGCGGCGATGGCGCTGCACGCGCGTTCATGTACACCCACACTGCAAATTTTCTCGCTCCGATCCGCCGGATCCGCCCAAATCTTATCATTTCTTCTCCCACTAACGATCTTTGTACGCATACACTGTAATCTAGATCTGCTCCGCCAAATCTCTCACTTTGCTTATCGCGCTGTCTCTCTCCCACTCACGCTTGGGGCTAGCTACGGGAGGGGAGAGGCGCATGCGTTTTAATTATGCGCAGAGAATAAGGTCTGCTATCCTGAGATGATCGCGCTGTCTCTCTCCCACCCACACCGGGTCTCTCGCGCTGTCTTTCTCCCGCTCACGCCCCACTAACACACAGCGTGAGTACAAGAAAGACCGCACGATCATTCCAGAATACCAAATTCGATTCTCTGCGCATAATCAAAGCGCATGCACCCAACCCCCGCATCCGCAGCATGAGTACGAGGAGGAAAACGTTAATACTCGATGACGAGAGTGCGAAAGAGCCGACGACGTGGGCGGGGCTTCAAGGTCTTTCCATGTGTCCGTCACACCGATATAACCGTGGCGACAACTACAGGCAGAAGTGGACAATGAATTTCCCGTGACAAAATCTAACCCACAAACTGCGGGTTCCATGATAAAAATCTTTTTTCGCCGATGGGGGGGGGGGGGGGGGGGGGAGTTGGGAAAGTCACAGGTGCGCCAGCTGTGCGCCGCGGTTGCATCGAAAATTCCGTTTCGCATAACAAGGTCGGCCCACTACGACGACGATCGTGTTTTTATTGATTGGAGAGAATGAAGATACGTATTTTCGTCGGTTCGTCGTAAACAACGTTCGAGAGTTCGTGGGGGGTCTCGTCGCGAATGCGAAGGAGAAAGAAAAAAACAACAACAAAAACAATCACTTGTGGACGATTGCGGTGTGAGCTCAACGGCTTTTAACGATTTGTCGTTTCGAAAGTTTTGACACATTATACCAGCTGACAATATCCCGACGTTTGAACAAACGAACGAACAATTATTACACGCGCACAAGAAATTCGTGAGCTGTGCCATTATCAATTAACTACATTGTTTTATTTTTTTTCATCGATCATTATTGTTATCATTTTTCATTTTTTTTTCGTGAAAATCGCGATTTGTGAAGGTCCGTGACAAATTTTGAACCACGTAATTTGAATATTTTCGGGTTGAGGTGTTTGAAATTGAAAAAAAAGAAAAAAAAAAGAATTTCGAGGGAGATGTCGCTTCGCTCGATTCAATAGCCGAGAGATAAGATTTCTTTTTTTTTTTCTGTGCTCGAGTTGGTTACGAATGTCGTTGATTACGTGGATGAGAATCGTGATAACGTTGTAAACAAAGGGCCGAGCCGAACGCCGAAGACCGAGTCGGAGTAGTCGAGAGGCGTCGAATAAAAAAAAAACAACAACAATGGCGGCCAATCTCGAGGAGGAACAGAGTTTACGGGAGTGCGAGGATTACGTACAGAGACACAACATTCAGCAAGTTCTCAAGGATTGCATCGTACAATTGTGCGTAGGTCGGCCGCAGAATCCGATATCGTTTCTGCGGGAGTACTTCCAAAAGCTCGAGAGGGTACGTAAATATACGTACAAAAATGGCGGACGTTAGGCTTGTGATCCTTTTTTTCCTCTTTCCTTTTCTTTCTTTCTCCTCTCTCTCTGTCTCTGTATTTGGTTTCATTGACGATCGACGGACGACATAATTGCCCTTTTCATGCATTTTCCATCGTCATAGAGAAATATGGGGTGCTAATGCTGTCGGGAAAAGTGTAATCGCTCGGAAGACAGAGATGCCGATACCTGATTGGTAAACGTATCTCTCTTCATTTCAGGGGCGTAACGAGAGAATCAGAGGCCTTGTTGCTTTACTATTTTTTTAAATAAGGGTAGTATCCCACAAACTGTAAGAGTCAAAGCAAGCCTGGGTACGTAGTACTTTGATGTGGCAACGTCGTGTGTTATGATGTCGCTCAGAGAGAGAGGGAGAGAAAAGATGGGAAACAAACGCGCAACGTTGCCATGTCTACTGGATCACGACCAACTCCTCATATAAACTGTTTTTTCCCGATGTTTATTCGCTTATTATTATCATCACAGTCTCCTGATCTCTACTGTCGAGTGCCCAAAATGTTCTCCGTATATTCAACTTGCAGCTCAAGTGTTTTCATTAAAATCTGACGAGGACTTTTTGTATTATATGAAATTGAGCGTGATTTTCCATAAGGCTACATGTTAAACGTGTGAAAATAAAAGTGTTGATATATTTTTTCTCGCTCTCCGGAAAGCCATGAAAATTTAACTGAACCTTTTTCTTATCAATACCTATAAGTATGCCAAGTTTCATGAAAATCTGACGAGGAACTCCCTTATGGAGGGTACTACCTTAAAATATTTTTTTTTTGGTATAATACTGACAGTGAATAAGTTCTATTTTTTTTTTCAATTCTATAGATGAAATATGGAAACATATATACTAAATGGTCTTTTTTTCACACGACGATACAACATTTTGAGGTTGGAATCTAAATGGTACTTTTTGACTTTACTTCAAACTTCACTTACCTGTGAAAGTTTAAATTATAATAAACATAGGCATTTGACAAAAGTACAACTTCCATCAGAAATGTTTCCGGCCAATCAGCTTCAACCAGAAATAGATATACATTCACAACTGACTATTTGCTTTTCTGTAGTACGAAATCTTACACTTTTCCCCGGATCATTAGCAGTTCGTAAATTTATGTCAATGAAGAGATCACAAGCGATACACAATACCGTTTGAAAGTTGTAACGTCAATGAATTCCGTCAATACGTCCTATATTCCAAGGATAATTTTTTGTTTGAGCGACGTAGGGGATAGCTGAGCGTACGTCTCTATCGCTCTGCCGCGAGCGCCTAGGGTGCCGTGTGGCGTTGTCTCTCTCGCACTCATGGCGCGCGCTCATCTATCGTACATCACTCTAAGTACACGTCTCTCCGTATTAACATTTTTTTATCTATAGCTTCTCGGTCAATATTGTCTCAATTTCGTCTGACAGTGAGATGATCTCTACATTACCAACATATACGTAACAACAAATTATCATAATCCATAAAAAAACGTGGTATCCATATCGTCGGTAATACAGAGATTCTTTCACTCAGGTCAAGAGTCGACAATCTCGACTGAGAAACCGAAAACGACAAAAAAACGAAAACTAAGGGAAAAAAAACCAAAACTAAGAAAGAATTCCGTAGACACCATCACACAAGGTGATTTGCTGCTGCTCGGTCGGTAACAAAAAACTGTAAACCATTGTTCTTGGCCGCAATTGATGTTCGCGAAGAGACTCGACAACGTTTGACTGCCTCGGAAATTTCCGAAGTCAACCGTTCTCGTTTTTTATCCGAGAGTTTCATCATGACGTAGAACAACAGGGTCGGAGAGATACAGCTCTCTCTTTCTCGCACTTCTAGCAATATGAGTGAGAAAGACGACATGTAGCTAAATCTCTCCTAAAAACGCTTAACTAATCGCCTACTCGATCAACACATCTTTCGCCCGGCTATAAATGCTGAATATCCCTATAATCGTTTTTTCCTTTTTTTTTGTCAATGGCCGCGGCCATTTTTCTCGATGTAGGTTCCCGTAAATCATTTACAAACAAAATATGTGGATGAAACAATTTACCGCGTTGATCGACGGTGATAACGTACGATTGGGTGATTAGAAAGCTTTTCCGGGCGAATTTGACCTTGAGACAATGTTACACACATTTTCGTTCGTGCTATCTCTCTCTTGCGCCGGCACATCATCTCAAACCCTCGGCCAGAATATGATTTTCGATGTCCCGAGAATTCTGGAATCGACTTAAGACGATGGAAGACATAAACTCTCTCCGTCTCCCTCGCTCCGCAGCGAGCGCCGATAGCGCTGTCTCTCTCGCACTCGCAGATGTCTTCCATAACCTCAAGAGCTGCGCACCACGGTGGAGCGCAGCTTCGCCGACCAGGAAAGAGGGAGAAGGGGGGTGGGCGCGGGAAGATATAATATGAAGCAAAGTTTGGAAGCCATGAGACATAACTACCACCACCGTTTTCACAATGCTAAACTTAGAATATGCTCGAAATATAACGAGTGACACCTTGGCCAATGAGGGATACGTGAAAACGGCTTTTGCGAGGAAAGAGAGACAGAGAGAGATAGAGAGAAAGCGTCACCAACGAAAATGTGGGAGCCCCGAAAAAAAAAAAATAACTTGACCACGGCAGGGGAAGGGAGAAGGGGAAAACCCACGGTTCGCTCGCAGCTGCTCAGTCGAGTTTGTTTCACACGCATCAACACTCTTGTACTCTGTACTACGTTCTCGTTTTCTTTTTTTTTCCTCTTCCTATTTCGTTTGTTTTCATTTTTTACTCGGAAACAGTTTTTACGTCGAATTTTAACTCGCACTTTAGTGCCGGTTTCTTCTTCTTTTTTTTCGTTTGTTTTTGTTTGTCTTGTTGTCTCGGAAAAATTTGAGGTGGTCTCTTTCTCTGTCTCTGTCTCTTTTTCTGTCGGGGTTAACGTCAGCGTTATATCGACGCGCCGGTCTGCAAAAACGCTGCCGCGCACCGGTTCATCGAGATAATCGGATTTTACGCGGCCTAATAAAATTACCGATCGCGCCCCCTCCCCTCTCCCCTTACCACGAACCAACGAGCCGCGTATTTTTTTTCTTTCTTTCCTCTTCTTTTTTCACTCGTTCCATTGGCCCCCGGACAACGAAGGTGTGCGCACATTATATATCCCCAATTCGCTATTCACAACGCAACGCAAGGCATCACAAAAGAACGTAGACTATAACGATCAAATGGACGAGGTAAAGATAAATAAATAAATAAATAGAAATAAAACGTTGCTCACAAATATTGGACATTGAGGGGGGGGGGGTTACCATAGCTTTGTTGATTGATCATCGAGTGGTTCGTATTATTTGCAACTCGTTTGTTATATTTCGTGGTTTTGTTTTCGTTGTAAAAAATGAAAAATAAAATTAAAAAAAAACAAATAATGCGCAAAATTATTTTCATTTTCTGTTGAACGATGAGTATCGTTTTATTTGCAACTCGTTTGTTATATTTCGTGGGGTTTTGTTTAAGTTGAAAAAAATGAAAAATATTTGAAATAGGACAAATAATGCGCAAAATTATTTAAATTTTTTGTTGAAAGTTGAGTATCTGGAATTTGGTGGGAATTAGAGTTACGTGGGTTCGAGTGTTATGGGAATTTTTAGTTTTTTGGTACGTCCTTGTCGTGAGTTAAGCGATGAATGAGTAATGGGCCAATCGTTCTTGTCCAAAAGTTTGGAGAACTTTCGAACAAGAATGCACATGATAAAGTTCCGTACCCCATTCACAATAACATTCTCGTCAACTTATTTCATAATACGTATCGAGAACTATTTCATGTGCACGAAAGATGTTATCTCTACAAATGTTCACCCGTTCGTGTAACGATTTGTAAAAAAAAAAAAAATTGCTTAAGTAGTTAACTAGCGGGTTGTGCACGCAAATTATAGGGTTCCATAGCCATTCTGTAGTAACCATTGACGAAACATTTAATCTCCACTAAGGAGTACATTTTTCGTGTGATAGTTATTTGTTTCCATTTCTTCAACTATTTTTGCAACAGTGTTCGTGATAATTTTTATTCAATGAACTTATTAACAGCTACATTCTTTCAATTCCGTCCGGTTTTTCAATTTATAGTTTAGACATTAGAGGAGTGGGGGATCCGGACACTAACGCCGAAAGCTTCGAAAGCGAATATCTCGTGACTGGAGGGTTGAAATTAAAAAGTCCTCTAACGTTATTTGTTGCATTTTAGAAGACCTATCCAAAGACACCCCACTCGATAGGGACTAGGTGAAAAATAAGAGTTGACAACACTTCTCAGCTTATGGGAGGGAGTCGAAAAAAATATGTATGTTTCGAAAATCTGATGATTTCTGTTTTTGGATAATCAATTCACGTCCGTGTGCCAAATTTCATCTCGATAGGTATAAAAATAAGAGAATGGGAGAACTGTGACATACAGAAACACCAAAACCATAAAGGCTTTTTAACTGGCTACAGAACCCTAACGACAAAAATATACAAAAAAACTATTTTGATTCTCCGTGGAACGATGAATATCACAATTTGATGAAAGATCGTTATGAGGATTCGATTACAATGACGATTTTAAATCCTTCGTACGTCCTTATCGTTAGTCAGGCGATAAAACGACTTAACCCTCTAATGCCTCTGACCGCCTCCAGGCGGGGTCCACCTTACGAGTCATTACACATGTCGGTATAATTTTTTATCGCAACTGCTCAGCCCTGCTCGTAGTCGAAGGATCAGTGTTACTCTTGGCGTTTGTTGCGTTCCGTTTCCGAGCAACTTCAATTCAAACACAAAATTCACCGCGTAAACACGAAAATAAATATTTTACTCCAAACACGACTTAAGCATGTAAATAACAATTTTGACCAAAAAAAAAAAAATAGTAATTTTTGTCGAATCGATTTGAAAAAAAAAACTAGGTGAGTGGATAGAAGTGTGTTCTATCGAATGGCGAACGAGGTTTCAGGCTTTCAATGATTCTTTTATGAAATATTTGAGTTCGTTTTCGCCCGCGATATGCCTATTTCAACCTGTACAGGGCGTAAGCTTCGCCAAATTGGAAAACGGACTTCAGATTCGTTCTTTGTGTGTCAATATCAGTCTATACTGAATTATCGACGCAAATGAGAAAATAAGGCATTAAAGGGTGAATTGGCGTCACTCAAGCCGGCGGCACCACAAAGCCGAATCTACTTAAAACCCATGAAATAATTTCAGGCTCATTAAAGGCTGATTAAATGCTCTATTCCCGAATTTTTGGCTCTTTTTTTTTCAAACCTGTGGTGCCGCTAGCTTGAGATCAAGCTGGCGGCACTACAGCTTGAGTGACGTGGTGAATTGTCATGTTTGTCTCACTCGTTTGTGGCAGGAACAAGCTCACGATGCCAAGCAACAAACGGCAACCAGTCCGGAAGACATCGAGGACTTGCCGGCGGGTCAGCAGGGTCCTCAGGTGCGTCGAAGGGGTGGAATTTCCGCCGAACCCGTGTCCGAGGAAGACGCGACGAGTTACGTGAAAAAAGTCGTACCCAAGGATTACAAAACAATGGCGGCTTTGAGCAAAGCAATTGCGAAAAATGTTTTATTCGCTCATCTTGACGAAAACGAACGTTCGGATATTTTCGACGCAATGTTTCCCGTTACATTTTTACCGGGGGAGCCGATAATACGTCAAGGTTAGTTTATCGTCGTGTTTTCCCGATCGAATTAACGATTTTTACGCTTCCACGTAGTTTGTATGAAATGAAATTTGAAAAAAGAAAAAAAAAAAAAATAAACTAAATTTTTGTCCGATCACAGGCGACGAGGGCGACAACTTTTACGTGATCGATCAGGGCGACGTGGAAATCTTCGTGAACGGTGAACTCGTGACGACAATCGGTGAGGGCGGAAGTTTCGGTGAACTCGCCCTAATCTACGGAACGCCCCGTGCCGCGACCGTGAGAGCCAAAACCGACGTTAAAATGTGGGGCATCGATCGGGATTCTTATCGTCGTATTCTCATGGGTTCGACCATTAGAAAACGCAAAATGTACGAAGAATTTTTGTCGAGGGTATCGATTCTCGGTAAGTTTGAATTGGGGAATATGAGATTTATGAAATATTCAAGGGATTTGGGGATATTGGGGGAATAGGATTAAGGTAGTATCCTAGATACTGTGAGAGTCGAAGCAAGCCTAAGATATACCGTCTCCTGATTGAGATACGTAGTACTTTGATGTGGTAACGTCGCGTGTTATGATGTCGATCAGAGAGAGAGAGAGAGAGAGAGAGAGAGAAGATGGGAAACAAACGCGCAACGTTGCCATGTCTACTGGATCACGACCAACTCCTCATATAAACTGTATTTTCCCGATGTTTATTTGCTTATTATTATCATCACAGTCTCCTGATCTCTACTTTCAAGCGCCCAAAATGTTATTCGAATATTCAACTTGCAGCTCAAGTGTTTTCATTTAAATCTGACGAGGACTTTTTGTATTATATCAAATTGAGCGTGATTTTCCATAAGGCTCCATGTTAAACGAGTGAAAATAAAAGTGTTGATATATTTTTTCTCGCGCTCTGGAAAGCCATAAAAATTTAACTCAACCTTTTTTTTATCAATACCTATAAGTATGCCAAGTTTTGTGAAAATCTGACGATGAACTCTCTTATGGAAGGTACTAACTTAAAGAGATGAATAGTCACACTCCAATAGTATACAATCAACTTTTCTGTATCTCGAATAGAAAATGTATAATTATTTCTCAATCAGCGGTACGTTGACTCGCCCGACGTACTGTCCAATTTCGATCATCTTGAAGATGCGGAAATTTTGCAAAATTTAATTTTCAAATAATACGCACCGATAAAGAACAACGAGGCCTCACCAATTTTTCTTCTATTTGCAGTTCAATTATTCAACGTTATGTTTGGCAAAAAAAAAAAAGAATCCGTCAGACAATATTTATCTACTTTATGACACGCTGTGCGCAAAAGTGCGGTTTTACGCTCACTACGTTCGCTTCAAACCGCATTTACACATCTTGTGACATAAAAATTCGTACGACACTTTTACGAAAAACGTTTTCTGGACTCGTGTGATTGCAATACTCGTCTTCGGCTCGTTCTGCAAACTCACACTCGTCAGAAATTTTTTTTTTTTTTTTTCGTACCAGTGTAATAATGTACTATTTTTCTTCGTTTTCTTATTCTTGTAAAATACCAATTTCTCGTCGTCAGAGTCTCTCGACAAGTGGGAGCGTCTGACCGTGGCTGACGCTCTCGAACCGGTTGTATTCGAGGATGGCGAGACCATAGTCAGACAGGGCGAACCCGGCGAAGATTTTTACATAATCGTCGAGGGAACGGCTGTGGTTCTTCAGCAACGCAGCGAGGGCGAGGAACCGTCGGAGGTCGGACGTTTGGGACCTTCCGATTACTTCGGTAACGAAATTTACTTATAACCTTTGTTTTTTTCACTGTTTCAGGGTTGAGTTGTCTGTTTTATTTTCAACCATTTCCGGTGTCTTTTCAGCATTTTTTCGAAACTCCAAAAATTGCAACACTTCGAAAAATCTTAACGAAATAATGTCCGAAAAAAAAGCTCAACTGACAAAATTTCAAACTGTCGATCTTATTTACCTATAACCAATGGGTCAAGTAATTTCATACGTGAATATTTCGTTATCTTTACCAGGTGAGATAGCACTGCTATTGGACAGGCCAAGAGCGGCCACCGTTATAGCTCGTGGGCCACTCAAATGCGTCAAGTTGGACAGAGCACGGTTCGAACGGGTTCTGGGTCTGTGTGCCGATATTCTCAAGCGCAACATAACTCAGTACAACAGCTTCGTGTCGCTTTCCGTGTAAATCGGACGGAACAAGGAACAAACAAACAAACAAAATCACATATACATATATATATATATATATTAAAAAAAAAAAAGAAAAAGAAAAAAAATCCAATAAACACTCGAACATCGTGAGTTCGAGTCCTACCAAATTTTTTTCCTCATCATAATGTTATAATTTCCTATTTTATTAATATTTTAATAATTAGTGTATTAACGTCGGCTATTAATGAATATATATATATATATATATATATATATATATATATATATATATATATATATTTGTGTGTATGTGTGTGAATGAGTGTGTGCGTGTTTACATGTATATAAGTACATAAATATTGCATCGTTAGAAATTCTCTAATAAATATGTGTAATTATGAAAAATGAAAATATCGTTAATTTTTTTTCCCCTCTCTCTCTCTCTCTCTCTCTCTTTCTCTCTCTGTCTCTCCCTCTCTATGTTTCGCAGAAAGGATTCTCCATCATAAATCAACACAACACGATTGTTTTTTTTTTTGTTTTACGAAGAAAAAAAAAAGCGTTCAATAATTTATTATGGGCACAAGACGATTCATCGAAGAACCAAATTTCAAAAAAAATGGAAAAAAAAAAATTTGATCGATTAAAAAAAAATAATAATGAAATACACACACACAAAGAAAAACGTACAATAAGATAGGACTCAAAATTGTTCGGTGTCCTGGCGCGATTTTTTTTTTTTTTTTCATGCTAGATTTTTATCATTGATCTGTGGTTTTACCGCAAAAATTTTGTTTTTTTTTTGTAAATACTTCGGAAAATTCTTGATAGCCGCTCCTCCTCTCGATCCATCTTCGTGTTTCACTTTCCCACGCGTCACTGGTTCCAATCTGCATTCGTAAAACTTGGAGAAACTGATTGGTGATGGTGATGATGGTGATGATTAATGGCGTGGCACTACCGACGACACTCTGCGACAAAGTCATTTGAAAAAGCACATTCTTTTTTTTTTCTTTCTTTTTCTTTCGCGATTTAATTCACAAACAGATCACAGGATTTTATTTTCGTTGAAGTTTCGATGAGTTTGTAGATGTGTCGACGTTGATTCTCGGGTTCCTCCTTCTGTCGCTGGGATCGCTCGATCTCGGATGTGAATTTCGCTGCGTCGATGGGGCCAAGATGGTCCGACGAAATTTTTTTTTTTCACCAACTTTCCAGATTTTTTCGATGACGAAAAAAACGATCACAAGGACGGTCCGGGAGAAGCGACCTTGACGACGTTTCCGCAAATCCACAAATTTTTTTCTCCGACTTTGATGATTATTTGATGATTATCGTGATTGTTCGTCGTTTTGGACTAACGAGGACGTGCTTTTTTTTTATAAATATAATAACTATTATTATTATTATTTAAAAATAAATAATTTTCTTCGATTTTCTTTTCTTCTCCCCCGAGATAACTCGATAAAATCGACACGACGAAAAAAAAAAAAAAAAAAAAAAACGGGTTACGAAAACCATGATCAGAATACAACAACATTTCTTTCGTGACGAACATCAACGAAGAAAAATTCGAATTCGAAGAAGAAAATTTTTTTTTCTTCCTCTCTCGTTCCGACAAATCCCACAGAAAAAAAAAAATACACTCGACGATGGGTCATTCGTGGTTTGATCTTGAAGAATCGATGAAAGACGAGGTTGAGAAAACAATGAAGAACAATGAAGAACCATTATCATTATTGCGACTGTTGTTGTTGTTTTTTTTTTGTTGTGTTTTTGGTTTGACGATTGTCGAAGCAACAATTTTTGCCATGGCCGTTGCAAAAAGCGAGAGGGCGATGGGACTTGTTTTTGGTGAAGGGGGGGGGGCGATTTTTGCGACGCTGATGCCCTCCCCACCGCAAAGTCATGAAAATATTTACAATTGTATTCGATCGGGAAAAATAGAAGATCGTGATAACGAAGATAACCCTTTCAATGGACCCTCGATGATCTCGTGAACCCGATGACGATGCGTCCACGAGGAAGGATTAATTTTTCACGGTTTTTTTCTCCGAAAATTCCATTATCATTATTATTATTATTATTATTATTATTATTATTATTATTATTATTATTATTATTATTATTATGATGATTTTTTTTTCCCCCAAAAAGGATAAAACTCGTGATTGTGTTCCTCGTATCGAAACGGGAATGACGAGGAGCACGAACGAGTGCCAGATGAGATACATCGTAATATGTACAACACATTATGTACATCGTCGCCAACGCCGTTTTCTAATTTGTGTGATTTTTTTTGGGGGGCGGGCGGGGGGGGTGTCTTTGTGTGTGAGTGTGTGTGTGTGTGTACTTTGTACTGGTACATATTATGTACATATATACATGTGCGTTTTGTCCACCAACAACGCAATTGATAAAAGTGACCAATAAAAATTGTCACAATATTTTTTTTTCGTCGTTTTATCGACATCTCTCTATCTTCCTCTCTCTCTCTCTCTCTGTCTCACTCTTCACTCTCATTCTCTCTCTCGCCCCACTCTCTTTCTCACGTTTTTTTTCTAAATATATATTTATTCGGTTTTTTGTTTCTTGTTGGTTTTTTTTTAGGACGTTTTTTTTTTGTGACTGTGTGAGTGTTGTTCCGACGTTATAAAATTGATTGTTCGGGGGGTCGTGGGGAGAGGGGGTGAGAGAGAGGGCGGTTTCTTTACCAACCACACAGGGAGCCACTGGTTGACTTGCAATCGATTTGTTGCCTCTCCGTATCGGCATAAATCAACCCAAATTCATTGACAAATTCATAAAATTTGTCGGATGATTGAAAGGCCAATTCCGCTACGATGAAATCAACCGCCAAATTTTGCCGGTAGCTAAACAGCAGAATAATAAAAACAATCGATTAGACATGATAAACTTTTTTCTTTCTTTTTTTAGTTTTTTTTAAAGTTTTTTTTTTTTTTTTTTTTTTTAACGAAACTTTGAGATGTGATTACTATTATTATTTTCTTTTGCCATGTTTGAAATTAAACATGCAAGTTAGCAATATATATGTATATTAAAAAAAAAATTAATATATTCAGAATTTTTTTTTTTTTCGTTGATTCGTGGCCTGAAACAGAAATCTCATAATTGTTAGACACGGGGAATGTGATGATTTTGATTCTGTGTGATTGGGAAAAATTGTATCAAATTGTATCATATGGTTGCGTCATCGTCACGTCGATTGATTAATTGAAATTGTTTTGATTGAAATAATTAATGAGAATACGTTCTTGAATGACCAATTCACGATGAATTTTTTCATCAAACGACAAACATTTCGTTGCATTATCATTTTTTTAAATGTAATTAATTGCAAAAACTTTTTTTCTTTTCAAATCATTTTTCACAAAAAAAATATTTGTGTGATCAATTCGTGAATATTCTGAAATATTTACACAACTTGAAACCAGTAACCCGAGTCTCTGCTTGTTCAAACAAAAATGTTTTCAACTTTCGTCCGTTAATAATTAAAAAATAAGAATAAATAAATAAATAAACATTTGTAAATGAAATTTTTGTCAATCTCGTACAATTTGTCTGTCGGTGAGGATAAATGTGTCATTGGAAAAATTCATTTTCAATAAATAACAAATTAATGTAAGATAAACGTTTAGAAAAAAAATATATATATATATATATGAAAAAAAAAAATAAAACTTGAATAAATATACATACGACTTGATCATGCGCTTCAAAGAATCTTTACGTTCCCGAGCGATGAACCAATCTATCAAAAATCCGGCCATTCGCGGTGCGCTGCGATAAAGCTTGAAGAAAGAATGATAATTTCCGAGCCACCAAGCCGATCGTACCTTCAGCGCGTGCGCGACGCACTCGTCCGTCTTGTCCTGACGGGTCAGTGCGGCCAAGATTGTCGTTAAATCTGCAATTTTCACGAAAATCAAAATGTTGAAACAATCTGTAAGAGCTGCAAGTTTAAACCTTGCAATTTGCTTTTCCGTAAATCGTAGATAGTGAACGAACATTCCCCTATGAGAAAAAATAATAAGAACATAATTTAAAAAAAAAATTTTAAAAAAACTTTGCTCCGAATCGTAGATAATGAACGAAGATTCCTCTTTGAGAAAGCATTTTTTTTTCTTGATTCTTTGGTCTTCTCTTAGAGGAATCTTCGTTTACTACCTATGATTCAGAAAACGCTAATTGAAAAAATGTTTAATTTATCGTAAATTTTTTATCGCTAATTAAAAAAATGTTTAATTTATCGTAAATTTGAAGGAACGATTTGAAAGGGAAAAAAAACGTATCAGTGGATTTCCACCAAATTTGAGACTCATTTTGCTTCCTCGTAGATAAAGCTTTGGTTTCGTGAAAATTTTTGTTTTCGAGATATTCGTTAAAACGTGTTCAGCATATCCCAAAACATCTAAAAATCACATTCAGAAAAAATGTTTGGATGTGCGTATGTATATGTGTGTGTGTGTGTTTTATCAAGCTGAGATTTGTCACACATGTACAGGGTTCACGGCGCATAGCATGATTACATTTTCAGAAAAATCCATGCAGATCTTTCGTTTTTACGCGATTTTAAAAACATTCAAAAATTTATTTTCGGTCTCTAGCTCCCAAAATTTTCGAGTTATCGACCTCAAATTTAGTATAATGTTGAACGACTACAGCGAGATGCTTGTTATTGAATTTGAAGAAAATTCATGGACTGCTTTTGTTTTGAGAAATTTTGAAAGGTTTAAAAAAAAACCGGTGTGGAAATCCACCGACACGTTCAAATTGAAGGAGTCATCCAAAATGTTTCGCACCCACTGATGAATATTTAAATATCAGAACAAACTGCAACTTTCAACTTACAATTTGCTTCCTCTTAATCGTAGCTAATCAAAAAATATTTCTCTATGAGGAAACCAAAGAATTAAAAAAAAAAAAAAAGCTTCTTCATACAGAAATCTTCGTTCGTCACGATTCAGAAAAAGCAAATTACACGTTAAAACTTGCAGTTTGTTTGTTTGTTTCATTTCAATTTATTTAATTGTTAAATTTGATTTAGAGGTACGAAACGCTAGAAAAAATGAATAAATCATTCGTTTGATAGCAAACAAAGGGGTTACTTGGATTAAAAAACACAGACGAGACCTTACCTTGGGTGTTCTTGGTAAATATGTAATAGAGAATTCGATAAGCCATGAATTCGCAACGATTATCTCCTCCCACGTCCTGATACAACATTCTCAGTTGGGTCTGGCACTGATTGAATTCCTCGTGATCGCCGCGTTCGAGAGCGACCCGAGCGTGAGTCTCGTAAACGTTAACCGTAAATGAATCCCGAATTCCTTGTACCGTAAGATCTTGCCTTATGGATTTCAGTTGATCGCACGCGTATCTGTAGTCCTGTTCGGCCTTCCAACGTTTCTGCACGTGAGTTAGCGATGTACGAAGTACACTTACCGGTCGTACCGCGGATGCAGCTGGAGCCTGTTGAATATTATTATAACAATCAGCCGAACGATCGATTTAACGTAATTTGAGAAAAAAAAAAATTCGACAAATAATAATAATTATTATTATTATAATAATAGATTACTGAATTTCTTTGCGACGTTATAAATTTGAGTTTGATGTGAATTGATTAACACAAAAAAAATGTTTGACAAATAATTTCATTGGTTTTTTTTTAAGCTTTGGGGACGTTCGAAAGAAAGACGTTTTTAAAGACGCTTCTTACGTACAATCTGTGTTATGACAATTGGTTTTGGGTTCTTTTGGATTCTTTGCGTTTTTTAATCTTGGTTACAAAATCTTGAAATTGGTTGAAATATTGTAGTAACATTATACTTTTGTATACTTTACTCAAGAGGAATAAAAAAAATTATAGTTCAGAATAAAAATGTTTTTGTCGGAGTTTTTTTTCTCAACCGGATTTTTGGGCGGATTATTTTTTTATTTTTTTTTTTTCGACGAAATCGTTTTGACGAAGTTTTTTTCAGGCATGTGGCCTTGTTATCAAGCATAATTTGCAAAAATTATACGAGAATAAGTTATTGAAAAAAGTGGATCCAGTTTTACGATATTTCGAGGATGTTGTATTTTTTATGTGATATATAATGTCTGGGTGATATTTTTCCCGCGTGAAAAGGGCATTCAGAACCATTGGCGAGGTTTTTGTCGTCACTCAAATTTTCATTATTTTACAATTCCAACAAATATTTGAACAATTCCAAAAAATAATTTTAAAAATAAAAAAAAAAAAAAAATCGTGATATCCTTACCGATGTGAGACGCAAGTACGGTTTCTCGATATCCTTGCATGTACCGATAATATGAAGTCCGGTGAAATCCAAATCCGAATTGGCATCGTCCCGAGCACAATTACTCCCACCGCGCGAACCCAAATCGTGAAACCTAACCGCCCGTTGTTGCAATTTTTCCTTGGATCCGAACTCGTCGTTTCCTGTAGCTAAACCAAATTCGGAATAGAAATGTGACTTATTCGGTTTCGATTTCTTCGTTTTCTTGGTTCCGTGATTCGTCTTGTTGGAGCTGCTGCTGCTGTTGCGTCCCGAAGATTTTTTCGTCTTCGACGACGATTTGTGATCGTAATTGTTACGATCGCTCGACGACGACGAAGTGCTGCGCCGATATTTTCTCGGGGGTGGAGTGCGCGTGCGCGACCGCGATCTCGATCGTGATTTCGATCTGGATCGCGTGGACGATCTTCCGTGAGCCGCAGAGAGACGAGCGCCAAGCCGGGCCCCGAGTGACGTCGACAGGCCGGTTTTGCGCAGGCCTCCCTGCGCATTGCTCGACAACGACAATTTGTTGTTCGACACGTTGTGAGATTTTATCGTCATGGTCATGCGTTCGCTGTGAATGCTCGGCAACAATTCCTTGTCCCAATCTTTCACCCACAACGAACCGTCGTTGGCCGCTCGAGTTATTTTACCCTTCAATATTATTTCAACCTGATCCTTGTCCACCGCTGTTTTACATTTTTCGTAACAACGATTCACATAATTCTTCAGACTGTCCGGCCAATCGCCCACGGGATTCGGATTTGTCGCTGTCGTCGGTGTACCTACCGTCGGTTTTACGATCGCCGCTTGACCGATCGTCGGGGTCGATAAGGACGGAATCGTCGTGTCGATCGTCGGTTTTGCGGGGGTCGTGGTTATCGGCGGTGCCGGTGTCGCGGATTCCTTATTCATCGGTGGCAGAGGCGGTAGTTCGACTTTTGGCGCGATCACGGGGGTTGAGTAGTTCGTGGAAATTCCGTTGTTGCCCTGAAAGTTGTTGAATTGCGCGGCCAAATTTTTGTTACGCTTGCGTTTTTTCTTGGCCGCGCCGCTGTTACCCGAAGGTGTGAAACCCAATCCGGGCTTCTTGTTCTGGAGATTGAAACGGATTTGTTGACTGTTGAATTCTGGGAAGGAAAGATAAATAAAGAAAATTATTAACAATTTTTTTTTTCTCTTTTTTTTAAATATATTTTTTAGCTTTGAGGTTGAGGTAGTATTTTGGATACTGCAAGAGTCAAAGCGAGTCAATGAAACACAGTCACACTCATTGAATATGTACTTTCCAAGTACCTAAAATTTTATCTGAATATTAAACGTACATTCTACTCTTTTTCATGAAAATTTCAACTATACTTCTTATATCGTATGAAATCGAAAGGACAAAACGCTGGATTTTCCCTAAGACTCCAATGTTAAAGTACCCCCCATAAGAGAGTTCCTCGTCAGATTTTCATGAAACTTTGCATACTTATAGGTATTGATAAGAAAAAGGTTCAGTTAAATTTTTACGGCTGTCCGGAGAGTGAGAAAAAAGATATCAACACTTTTATTTTCACACGTTTAACATGGAGCCTTATAGAGAATCACGCTCAATTTGATATAATACAAAAAGTCCTTGTCAGATTTTAATGAAAACACTCAAGCTGCAAGTTGAATATTCGGACAACATTTTGGGCACTTGAAGGTAGAGATCAGGAGACTGTGATGATAATAATAAGCAGATAAACATCGGGAAAATACAGTTTATATGAGGATTTGGTCGTGATCCAGTAGACATGGCAACGTTGCGCGTTTGTTTCCCATCTTCTCTCTCTAATCGACATCATAACACGCGACGTTGCCACATCAAAATACTACGTACCTCAATCAGGAGATGGTATATCTTACACTTGCTTTGACTCTCACAGTATGTAGGATACCTTAAATCAAGAGCAGGGCACTCACGTGAATTATCGTTCTGCACTCCGTTCCAACTGCCGTACCCTGTAAACGAGTTGAAGAGAAATGGCGACTGCTGCTGCTGCTGCTGCTGCTGCTGCTGATGTTGAGGATTTTGTTGAATCTGGGGATTGTGCTGAAGAGTCGGCTGGTTCGGCGGAGGTGGTCCTGGAGGAAGAGGGGGCAAGTCGGCGTCGTCGCCCAGAGGAATCGGGGTTCCCGGTACCGGAGGCTGTTGGTGCTGCTTTCCCTGATTGTTCTGAAGAATTTGCTGCTGTTGCGGCATCTGTTGTTGTTGTTGTTGCTGTTGTTGTTGCGGCTGTTGTTGCTGCTGCTGCTGCTGCATTTGCTGTGGATTAAAAGCTTGACCGTATCCGGGCATCATTCCCTGATGATAGTAATACATTTGTGGTTGAGGATTGTACCCTTGTCCGTACATGTGTCTGAAATCAGATTGTAATTGCGTCGATTATCATAATTGTCATTGATTAGTTTCGTACGTTGAATCGAGTGAGCCACGACTCAGCGGCGCGGCGTTAATTTTATTCACTCCACGAAGCATGGAAAAAAGTGAGGTTAGGAGCGACGCTAACCTCTCAGGGATCGGAGCAACAACGTACATACCAAAAGTCTGAGTGAAATAGATGATAGCTGCGATTACCCAAATAAAACGTCTAAATATGATTAATATTGCGACTATGCCAGGCGAAACACCAACGTAACCTGCGAAAACCCTTCAAAGTCTTTCGGAGCGGAAAAGACGGGAATATCGTTCAACGGCCGAATATAAACTAATCCCTCATCGACCTTTCGCAAAAATTACTAACCGCAAACCCAGTGATACGGTTTGCTCCGATTTCCAAAGCACACTCAAGGTTATCGAACATTCAATAATATTGTCATTCTAAAGTCTCTTCCATATCGATAACAACGACGCTCTGTAAATATCACGGACACTCAAATAAGCGGTTGAAAATCAAAATATTTCGACCTTTCGCAAACATAAATATTTTGGGGGAAAAAAAAAAATTCCCACTCATAACCATCCTCACCAACGAATCTGTTACAATGCATCCGACCGACTGTGTGTACAAAATGGAGTAGGCAAACACAAAACTAGGACAAAAAAAAAAACAACAAAAGTAAAATTCTACTCGCAGTTACTTTTGTATGAAAAAAAAAACATAACAACAAATGCATTTGTCACAACAGTCATTGGGCAAAACTAATTTTCGAGGTTAAACACTTCAACGATGCCGAAGATAAAATGGAGCATGTGAATTTTGAGCGGGTAGAGGAGACAGTGTGTTTCAACGAATTTCGAAACTGACTTAACTAACCTCAATTTTTTGGGACTGGTATTCTTACATTTTTTTTTTACCTAGCGGGTTGATGTGTGTGTGTGTAGATGCATAAGCGAGGACACGAAATGTTGGTGTGCAAAACAATGCTGAATTTACCCGGGAAACTGTTGGTAGAGATGCATGTTGTTAGGTGGTGGATATTGCCACGCCATGTTCGCCATCGGTTTAACGCCTTGCTGCTGCTGCTGTTGCTGCGGCAGCGGCTGTTGCTGCTGTTGATGAAATTGTTGGTGTGTCTGTTGGGAGACGACGGCTTGACTTTCCGACATGATTGACGGACGTTATCCGCATCTACTACGTATCTTCAACCTACCCTCTTTATTCCCGTTCGCGACACTCGTCGCGATTAAACACACAGACACAAACGAAAAAAACAAACACACACACACACGCGCACGCGTGTTGAGAATTATGCGATAATGTATTTGTAAATAAATTCCGTTGAAGCACGATATGACTATACAATTCACGAAATTATGTCACTGTAAGAAAAACGGATCTTCGGCCATCAAACAGCCATTACCGCAATATTCACGATGCGCAAGATTGGACGATTGGACCAGTCTCTGGTAAAACTGGTTTGTGAGGCATCAGGATCAGGCTGGTGAACCTGAACAAACCTGAATTTTACCTGGGAAATAACGTTTTTTTGTTGTGGGGACAGTTGGGGACAGTGAGGAGCGATTGCTGGGGCGCCGAAACGTTTCGACCAATCACAGCGGGGAGTCGCGCGTTCGTGTGCGCACGCACACAGTGAAGCCTCGCTTCGCTCCGCCTCTCATCTCACTCTTTCACAGCGTCAGTCTGTCCTCGCGGGAGTTACTCGTTACTTGGTCGCGTGATATATATATATATACATATATAAACGCGTCTCCACTCGGGAAAAAGTTGACACAAGGTTTCTCGACACGAGTCAAACCCTAAAGCCCCCCTCCATTTCATTGACCCAAGAATGCTGCGTCAAGCGTTTTGCGTCGAATATCCGACGCTGCGTCAAAATCTTGCGATAAATAACCGCGATGCTGCGTCACTACATAACCTCTTTTTCACACCTGTATTCTTGATTAACATGCGAAAAAAGTAATATTATCTATCAATAATGTCATTCAATTGTTTGTTAAGAAGTCAAGTTCAATTTTCGCTACAGACTACATATATCCGATCCGGTCACTAAAATGGCGTCAGTTTCATTGAGTTGACGCAGCTTTCGTTTGTCAATGAAAATGGAGCTTCAGGTGATGGACGTTGGATTGCGTCAGAGACGTCCGTCCGGGTCCCCTTTTCTTACGTTTGGTGGCGCGTGAGCGGCAATGTTACCGACCGAGCAAGCATCTCCTACCGCTAGATGGCGCCTTACATCAAGGTTAGTTAAAATATTGTTATCTATTGTTTTTGAATGCGTCAAAAACCGACTAACCTCATTTAAAGCTACTCCTCTGTGAAAATGAATGAACATTTCGATGATGATTTCGATAATTTCATTGAACTGGACTAATTTTTATATATAATACGATTGAAAACAAATAATTGCATGTCCGCAAGTAACCTCGAACTTTCAACGATAAGAGAATGTTCTGAATAACAATTTCACTGAAAGGTCTGCGAATCGTGATATTCATTTTATTTGAATTATGCAAATTGATACGTTGATCATTAACTTTCCTTTTGATGACTAACCCCGAACAAACATTTTACAAAATATCAGGTTAGCTTTAGCCGATATGACATATTTATCTGTCGAAGCTTTAAAGACAATGTGAAAAAAGTTACGACCGACAATAACATTCGAATAGCGACGTTTACAATATTCAAATACGTGATCATTTTTCTAGAAAATATTTATTATCAAAATTTAGATACAAAAATGTTTCTCTCTCAACGGCGACGATGAACAGGTTTTGTGATTTCATCAAGCTTCGTGTCCGCAAGATCGGCAACAGCGATCACGAAAACCCGGAATACGACAGTAACGTTTGAGCGTCTCGATAACACAATATTTGCTCCGATCCTTTCGGCAAATGTAATCGCAACCCGCGGTTCTACGTCCTTGGCCGTGACAGGAACGCAGCTCACCCGGTGTCGGCGATCCTACGCACTCGTAGTGCTGCTCGTCTTCGTCGGTTGGCACGCAACGTGACATTCTCGATCGTACGCCTTTTCCGCAACTTCGAGAACACTATTTTTTTTGCCAATTCAACAACACGCTGAGTTTGAACATTCGTGATTCTTTTTTTTTTTTTTCTTAATTAACAAAATAATTCGTCGTTTGAAAATATTTTCTGAATAATTTCCAAATTATTGGTTTATCTGTGACGTTCTGCGAGCAAAGGCATCCAAAGCGAAAGAAAAATCGACTCATCGGGTCGTTGATGCTACCGACAGTCTTTGAGTCGGTCTTTCGTAATGAAAAAAAAATTAATTTTGACAAAACGAAGGTGAAAGAATCGAAAGAAAAAATATCATCCTCACTCGGAAGTTGGAACGAAGATGAAAAAAAAATTTCGACACCGCATCGAGGTTGAAATGAAGGTGAAAAAAATATTTCAAACCCACTTTACTTTCCCAATTCGGACTTGTAATGTGAAATAAGTTTGCAATTATTTTTTTATTAATTTTTTTAATTGAAAAAAAAAATTAATTCGATTTCCTCGCGGAGCGTCACACATTGATGAAACATGGCACGTTCCACATGATCCCTGTGAATCGTCGATGGACAAAATGACATTCGCTCACCGCCGACCAATCCGTAAAAATCCAATTACCCAAGCAAGGCGTGCGGTTGCACTCGCGCGTGCGATCCAACGGTCGTTCGGATTTGCAACGAATTGGTGAGACCATTATTCCGTAAACGATGACCTCGTTCTCCGGGGTGACGGCGTCGGCCACGAACGACGAATGAACGCAGTACGTCTGTCGATGTTGAATTCCACGATTTCCACAGGTCGTCGAACATCCTTCCCAAGGACCGGCTATCCACTTGAATCGACAGCTTGGATAAACAAATTTGAAAAAAAAGTACAATAATTTAGAATGAAATTTATCGCCAATTTTTTTTCATCTCTCGAATTAAATTATTTTTCTTTGAATCAATTTTGAACACACCCGTTTTTTTTTTCATAATTTTCGGATTTCTTCACAACGTTGATATAATTAAAAACTACCCTTAAATAAGGAAAATCGTAGAAAAAAAAATAATAGTTGCAATAAAGATCCGATCCGATTTTTTTCCATCTCGAATTAATTTTTTTTTCTTTCAATCACTTTCCAACACACCCGATTTATTTTCTTCATAATTTTCAAATTTCCTTACACCCTTCAGATAATTAAAAACTACCCCCGAATAAGAGAAATCGTAGAAAATAAATAATAGTTGCAACAAAAATCCGACTCTGGAATTTTTGCAAATTTCATTTTTTGATCCACTGAAATCTCTAAGGAAAAAAAAAATTTGTAGTTGGGTCCAAGTACGCTTTTTATCTTATTTTGAGTAGTTTTTAATTTTTTAAGGGTCGTAGGGGGATCCGAGAATTCTGGGAAAAATCAGGGGGTAATTTCTAAGTCAAATGAAAGCGAAAAAAAACAATCGTGAGAGAAATCGTTTCTTCCTTGATTCTCTTAGTTTTTGTCCGATTAATTCGGTTTAATTCGTTTCGACCGACGATAAATCGGCTCACCTGAAGTGATTGCACTTTTCCGTCTGGTGAATTGGTTTTGACAAAAGGGAACATTTTTTCCGATTGACTATTCGTCCGGTCTCGTCGTCCATGCAGGCGACGGTTTTGTGACGTGTTCCACCGCCGCAACTCGACGAGCACGGGCTCCAACCGCCCGTTATCCACGAAAATTTAGCTTTTTTGTTCAACTCCTGACGGCTTATCGTATATCGCGTTATCACGTTGATCGCAAAACCGCGTTTCGCGGACGATGATCTAACGGCGAGCTGAGAAAATTTTTTCAAAAAATTATTTTCGTGACTACAATCGAAATTGCAATTTACCAAAAATTAATTACGGATGTATGACACATACAATTTTAGCCAAAATTACGGTGATCTAGGAAAATTTCGATTACAAGTGCTTATGGGAATGCTAAATAGAATTCTTAATCATTGAATATCACCAAATAAATGTTTATTACATCTTGCACGATTTTTTTGTCCTTATTAGATTAGTTAATAACTTATAATTAGCGATATTTGTGAATTTGAACGGAAAACATTTTGGGAGAGATTGTGTCACGATTTTAATAGTCGAAATAGGATAAAATTTGAAATATGAATCCAGTTTTTGAGGGCTTGGTGACTCTTGAAAAATGTTGATAAGAGTCGAAATTTTGATTAAAAATCTGGACAAAAATGAGAAATCGAATAAAATAATTTCAAAGTGTGCTAATTTTATATACTTTTTTTTAAATTAAATTTTCCAAACACCGGAAAGTCGATGGATCTGCATTTTTTTTTTTTGTGGATATTTATCAATCTTCATTCCACACACTGGATTTTTAAAAAATTGTCTCAAATTTTATTTCCATGATTTTCATGATTTCCATGATTTTCTATGATTTTCCTCAATGGTCTCATATTCCATAAGAAAACTGTGTTAAATTTCACACAGTAATTACTTTCAAACGGAAAATCTCATCGCTTTGACACTTTACTTGTTTTTTTTTTCAAAATTATAGGAGCTATTTTATTTTAATAAAATAGCTCTTTATTTAACCCTTTATTTAAAAGAAATATAAGAGTTATTTTATTAAAATAAAATAGCTGTTATAATTCCGAAAATTAAAATTAATTTTTCACTGCTGTGAAAATTACAGAATTTTCTTGCTATTCTGACACATGTGTCATACATCCTTTAATCGAGTAGTTGATTTCTTATTTTTAATTGTGAAAATTCTCACAGACACGACGATTTCCGACAGAATCGGACCTCCCGTCCAAATTTCATACGTCCATCCGGATTTTCGTGATCGAAAAGCCGAACCTTCGACTATTATCGTCGGACCGTTACCCGACGAATCGAATTTCGTCAAATCGTTTCTACGCCTTCGACCATCGCGAATCGTTAAATTGGCGTTTGTCAATCGTTGATCGATCGTCACAACTACGCTCACGTTGTACGAGGCACGTGGTATTACCGATACCCTCGTCATGGCTGTGAAAAAAGAAATAGATCAATTGATACGCTTGGAATAATTGAAAATTGAAAATTGAAAATTGAAAAATAAAAATTGAAAATTAAAAATTGAAAATTGAAAATTGAAAATTGAAAATTGAAAATTGAAAATTGAAAATTGAAAATTGAAAATTGAAAATTGAAAATTGAAAATTGAAAATTGAAAATTGAAAATTGAAAATTGAAAATTGAAAAGTAGATTCGGAATTATCGTAGTCAGCCAGTATCTCGATGGCAAAATAATCGATCGCGGGAGAATTCATCGACAGTCTCGAGTTCCAAGTTGTTGCGACAACTTGGTCGTTCGAATATCGAAGTTTCCATCGCGAAACTTCTCGCGGCAATTTCGAGACTTCGGGCTCGTCCGATTAATTCAAAGTTGACGCTTCGCCACTCCGAGCTCTCTCCAATTCGTGTCGTCGCGAACTTCGAACCTCGGTTAAGACGTAAATGTGGTGACACGACGAAACTTTCGTGCTCCGGTGGTCGCCATAGTTTTTTTTTCTTTTTTTTTTCGTGGGTTCGATCATCGACTGTGCTAATCGGAGTCGCCATTTTGCACCTCCTTATTACTTCTATCGTCATTCTTCAAGATTTAGGTGTGCAAACGTTTGTAGTGAATGAATTTTTCGTTTGTAGTAAAACCGAAAAAGAGTTGTGGGACTTTGAAAAATGTTCATCCCCCCCCCCCAAATTTGACGAAACTCGAATCTAACGGTTGATTCACACAGAGATACGTATTTATCAACCCCTAAGACACGAAGACGCTTTACAGCACGTGAACTCGCTAAACTCGATGAAAGAATTATTATAATTCAATAAAATGTCATTGCAACAACGAACCTCGACGAATCTTGCGTTGAAATTTGTTGACGATTCGCGTACACGTGGAATTGTCGCCATCGCATACGCCGCACGAATCAATCTTCTTTTCCGAATTCAAAACTTTATCACATCCCATTTGACGACACGTTCCCTGCAACACGCAAATTTTGTTGAAACGCATTAATTTATTAATTTATTAATTTATTAATTTATTAATTTATTAATTTATTAATTTATTAATTTATTAATTTATTAATTTATTAATTTATTAATTTATTAATTTATTAATTTATTAATTTATTAATTTATTAATTTATTGATTTATTGATTAATTTATTCACAAACCTGAATGCAAATATCAGTGGCACCGTAATAACAAGGTGTACCATCGATGACATGTTCCTGGCTGACGAAAATCTCATTGGTCTCGGCGGCTCTGCAAGATAGTCGACACCGAAGATGGTCCAAATCGGCCTCGTGTGGCAACCAAGTCATCACGAATTTCGGTGATGTGTCCTCGAAACCAACAAGAATCGGTAGTCGCAAGCATTGCTGCTGTCTCAGATCGACTCGAATCGTACAATTGGCCAGTTCACAGGTATCGAAGTCTTCGCTATTGCCGATGCAATATTTTCCACCGAATGCTGGACTTTGATTCCAATTCGAATTCGAGCAATGAGAATAATTTTTTTTTTTTTTTTTGATTTGGCAATTTGAGAATATTTTAGATCCTAAATTAAACTCTCGGTTCGAGTACGAGAAAATTCTCTTTTGAATCCATTTTGTATTTTTTTCGTAATAAAGAATTATATTTTTCTAAAAATTCGAAAAAAAAAATTTCAAAAAAGTTCAAAAATTGTAAATTTTTCAGTTATTTTAATTTTTTTTCTACGTGATACTATGGACGATGAATAAGAGTGAATTATCATTTTATTCACTTATTAATATGTAAATATTAATCACTTAATTTTTATTTTTACTCCAGATAATTGTTTTTTTTCTTATGAACCACTAGGAGCTTATAATAATTCTAATCGATTCAATCCAATCAACGCAGTTCAAAGAACAGTATTGAAAGATTTCATAAATAATTAACCCGATTCAAAAAATATATATTTGAATCTTTTTTCCAATGATTAAAAATAATTCAAAAAGTTTTTCTTTGGTATTTGTCAAGCGATGACGGACTCACGTGGGTTCGTTGCACTGACGAAATCGAAATCTCACACCGAGGCCACATGACCTCGAACATTTTCCCCAAGAACTCCACGAGCTCCAACCGCCGTCCCTCGCGTTGTTGATCACCGGACCGAATCCAAAACGTTTTCGATCGATCGACTCGCAGAATCCGTTAATGCACCACTTTAAAACGTCACGAAATCGTCATTGCGGATGGGAGGCTCGAAATTTCGAACGAGCAAATTGCAGAAGGGTCAAAATTTCGAACGCTCAGGGCTTCGAATGACAATGTCGGAACGGTTTTCAACATTTCCCGACTTTCCCACGCCTAAATTATCAAAGTTAGATACATGCCGTCGCTGACCTTTTTTATAGGAAATTCAATTCTCCACAACATTGTTTATGTAAACTTTTGGTCTATATATCGTTGTTTATCCAGCGTTTGGACGAGAAGGTAAAAATACTTCGATTTCCTTATCGTTTTATTTTTCTCTGTCCAAACGCTGGATAAACAACGAAATATAGGCCAAAAGTTCACATTAACAATGTTGTAGAAAATTGAATATCCCATGAAAAAGTCCCCAACGGCATATATCTAAATTCGATAATTAACGCGTGGGGAAAGCTCGAAAATCGGGAAACGTTGAAAACTGCGCCGACTGGTAGGCGTTCGAAATATTTTACGTTCGCTACAATGTCATTCTGAATTTCGACGATTCGCTGCAATGTCATTCTACGCCGTGACCGTTCGTTACATTGTCATTCGAATTTTTTTCTCTAATTTTCGAGCCCTACCCATTGCTGTGTCTTACGTGATTGCGTAAATTCACCGTTTTCATAATTCACAAACCTTGTCATGACCGCAAACGGTGCCCTCCAACGGCGGACCCTTTTTCGTCTTGCAGATTTGACTCGTACTCGGGTGGCTGCACCACAAATGCGAACAAGGTCCCGGAAGTTCAAAACTCCGACAAAGAGCGAATCTTTAATGCAAATCACACTCAACGAATCAAACAAATAACAAAAATCGAGACTACTATAATTTATAAGAATATCGTATTATTATTGATAATCAATCGATAATAATCAATTGTCTCGTATTATTATTAATCTTAAATAATCATTATAATAATTATTAATAAAAATTACCCATCGCCAAATTCCATTCGGCACTGCTCGTCCATCGTAAAAGTTTCCTTCAATGTAAAACCCAAGTGCGTTGAATTTTTGCCACTTGGTTTATTTTCCAAACACCGAAAGTGTCTGCAATTCAATTTGCATTTATCATTCGGAGCATTAACGTTTAATCAGAGTGAAGAAAACAAAATAAACCATTCAATGATTTTTTTTACAATTTTTTTTTTTTTGTTATTTTAAAAACAAAAATATTGTGAAATTGTGTATAATATATTTTTTTTGTTGGCAAAATTGCAACGATTGATGGTTTTATTTTTAGCGATTGCAATTGATGCGACATAAAAAAATCGTGAAGCACGCAATAATTTACGTAGCTCGTATATTATTCATTTTTGCGCCAAGTCTGAGAGAGTTGACCTCACTTGGCTCTTCGGTGAAATTCCTTTCTCGAACACGCGGACCAGTGAAAACGATGAAACGTTGCGGCTACCATGGGCGCCATGACACTCCCCATGGAGGCTTCATCCCCGCAACGATTTCCGGCTGTTTCGTCACCGTCGTGGGTCAGTCCCAGACTATCGACATTCATCGACATTAATTTCAATTAATTCCGTGAAAATTGATCATTTCACCTCGATTTGAGGTTTTCAAAAATTTACCATTCGATGTTAAATAAATTATCAATAATAATAATAATAATACTAATAATAATAATACCCAAGTAAAAAAATTATGTATAAACTATATATGGGATTGGGCATATATAGTTTATATATGGATTATAGATAATTTTTTTACTTGGGTAGTAATAATAATAATAATAAAAATAACCAAGTAAAAAATTTATATATAAACTATATATGGGATTGGGCATATATAGTTTATATATAGATTATATATAATTTTTTTACTTGGGTAGTAATAATAATAATAATAATAATAATAATAATAATAATAATGAATAAAATAATAATAAAATAATAATAAATACCTACATATGAGCGACTTCGTGGGCGATGATGAACGCGCTGGTGAGACCCTCGTCACGATTGAGAGCGCATGATCTTGCAGGATCGCAAGCACCGGATACAGGAGCGTATCCGGACGGTCCACCGATGTCCAATCTCGTGAGCCACACGGCTACGTCGTGATTCTCATCGGTACCGGATAACAATCTGCGATTCCACTTGTTCACGTTTTCCAAAGATTTTCTCGCGTTACCCGGTCGCACCATACCGTCCTTGCGCTCGGCGTAAAATACCATTCGCACTATAACCAGCCGCAAATTGGAATCCAACGATGGATCTTTGTAAATCGCGCTGACCTACATGAAAAACTTTATTCGGTAATTAAAAAAAAAAAAAAAGGGGGAACGGTGTAAAGAAACGTGTAAACGTGGCAAAATCCTGATGAAATATTTTTCGACTGTCACAGAACTTCCTCTATACGAGCAAGCAAAATGTGAAGTAAGAAAAACGTTGACAATATAATTTCGATAATTTGTGTCTCGATTAATTTACATTTATATTATTAATTCTGCAAAAAATATTTTTTATCGATTAAACAAACATTAGGAATTTTCATTCGTCAGCAAATGAAAAAAAAAATTGGGAATGAATTCCATGAAGTTTCGGAAAAACGTTTTTTAGGTATAAAAATGTATGGGCGAGATATTTCACATGGACAAAGCATCGTATCATGAATGCCGAATTAAAACGAAACACGGTGCAACTCACGATATTCAAAAGTGCGAGGACGTACTGCTGGACCCTTTCGCCGTGAAAATTGATGACCGAGTAATCGACGGCTATACCGAGCTCAAGCCATCGGGGCGACGATTCCTTTGCCACGTTTTTTCTTTCTGCGACACAAAATCGTGAAAACAGTTATAACATGACAAAAAAAAACTAAAATTTAATTTCACATTGGACGATTGAGGGCAAAGATGGGCATTCATTCAATGAAAATGTATTTCAAATGATTTTCGGACCAAATGATAACGAATTTTATCGGATTTAATAAATACTTCAATTCATTGTAAAATCATAATTCACGTAAATTGGTCGTAATTATTACAGAAATGAAACTGAAAATATCGATTTTTGCATAAATGAAAATATTGATTCTTGCATAAATGAAAATATCAATTCTTGCATAAATGAAAATATTGATTCTTGCATAAGTGAAAATATTGATTCTTGCATAAATGAAAATATTGATTCTTGCATAAATGAAAATATTGATTCTTGCATAATATTTAATTATCGTTATTTGTTTGAAAAAGTATTTGAAATACATTTTCATTGGAGAGAGCACGACGGTAATTATCGAAAACTTCCTATGCTCACTCGGTAATTTCGTTCTCTCCCAAGTTCGATCGAAAAAATAACCCACGTTATCGCTATCCCCCTCCACACTCAATTCCTCCGCGTTATCCAATTTTTTCGAGCCCTTATCAACCTCGTCTTCCTGATCCTCCGCCAAATCCACGACGTTTATCGGTCCCCCATCGCCATCCAAATCAAAAGTGTCACCCGTTAGATTGTAAAATCCACCTCCAACGCATTTTCCGGATGCTCGTTTTTTTCTTCGCAATTTCATTTCCAGCTTCAAAGTTTTCTCAAAAAAGTTTGAAAAATCGTTCGATTCGTCGGTAACGTCGGATCCGCTAAAAGTCGATAACACATTTTCATATTTTTTAGTCTTTTTTAACATCGTCGTCGTGTGTCTCGTATTTTCATTGTTTTTCGATGAATTTTCAGTGTCGAGGGAAATTTTTTTCACACTTTCGAGAACGTGACGATTATTTGCGACTGGACGAACGTAAAAAACGATTTCGTCGATTATCAACATTATGTAAAAATCTTGACGGCAAATGGTTGCAACGACGATGGATTTTTCGTCGTTTATCACGTGACCTTGACGAACTTCACAATCGTCGATATTTTTTTCATTCGCGTTTTTGCGTTCGCGATTGTTCGAACGCATCCAACGCGGTTTCATCGTCGGTGAAACGATCAAACGATCGTTCGCCATTGTCTTCAATGTCCAATTGCCAATGGATACGATTAAAATTTCACTGTCACGGAAAATTGTCTCGTCTTGACGGGCAACGGTCGATCTTCGGGGGCGTTCTTTGTAACGCGAAATTATCGTAGGAACGACCGATTCCTCGATGACGGTCCATGGTGTCTTCCGTTTTGATTCGTCGCTCAACGACATCGTCATAGATACGATCAACAATACTTTTATTCCCGTCGCAATCATTTTGAAAAATTATTAAAAAAAAAATTTCTTTCGATCGAACGTTATTTTTAGTTGTTTGTTTATTTATTTTTTCAATTTTTTCGTATTTTCGTCACCAGCGACAATTGTCACGTCGAATCGAATAAGCGATTGGAGACATTTTTTTTTCATACTAGAAAGTCACGAATAAATTGGTATCGTCAATTTTATTTTTTTATTCTTTTATTTTTTTATAAAAGAAAAAAAAACAAATGTTTATGTTCTTTCAAAAAACTGGAGCTCGATTGTCGATACAAAAAGAAAACAACACCTTTTAGATCCAAAACTAACAATTAAATTCGGTTAATCGATAATTAACCGAAATTTCACGAGTAATCAGAGAATTGTGAAATTAAAAAAAAACCTGAAAAATGAACAAAAAAACCGTGACTTGAAAAAAAAAAAACAAACGTTTCAGTTCTTTGTTAAAATTGTATCTCGATCGTCGATTGAAAAAGAAAAAACCATCTTCCAAATTCAAAAACAACAATTGAATAATCGTCAAATAATCAACCTAAATTTCACAAATAATCGGAGTATTGATTAAAAAAGAAAAAAAACCAAATCGATCTATCAATCAATCAAATCGACTTCTTTTTCCACAACTTTTTCAAAACATTTACTTCAACAAAACAATTTGAAGAACCAATTGTTTGCGTTATCAAAAAAAAAATAAAAAAAAAATAAATAAAAAAAACCCAGTGACTCGAAAAACCAAATCGATCTATCAATCAATCAAATCGACTTCTATTTCTACAACTTTTCAAAAACGTTTTCGTTAAAAAAACAATTAGAAAAACCAATTAGTTGCGTTATAAAAAAAAAAACAAAAAAAAACCGGTGACTCGAAAACCCAAATCGATCTATCAATCAATCAAATCGACTTCTATTTCCACAACTTGTCAAAAACCATTCCTTTAAAAAAAAACAATTTGAAAAACCAACTGTTCCCGTTATAAAAAAAAAAAAAAAAAACAACCGTGTCTAGCCTGCCCTTGTTCACGCACTGAATATATATAAGTTACATGGTTCAATTGAACCGCCGCCGCCGCCGCACGCGTCGGTACGGCCATGCCAAATGCAACTGGCAACCACATGGAGAGTCGGTAGTCCGTCCCGTCTTCTCCCATACACGCGACAGTCCGTCTCGGTGTACGAAACCTCGCGGCGATTCGCGATGAGCAAAAAAAATACAAAAAAAAAATCCAACATAAAGACCAAAAAACAAAAAGACAAAAAAAAAAAATCGTCGTATACACGACAAAGTCACGCAGACTCGTGTCTGTGGCTACACGAACACGGCTTTTAAATAACGACCCGCTTTGTTTTGTCAGCGTGGAACGTGCGATACGCACCCACGTAACTTGGCACACACACACAAAGTGTCCGAAGCTCTCAATCTCTCTCTCTCTCTCTCTCTCTCTCTCTCTCTCTCTCTCTCTCTCTCTCTCTCTCTCTCTCTCTCTCTTCTCTCTCTCGTCGAGTGCATCGCCTTTTCACAACCATGCGATGAGATACGAGAGATATGGATGTGGGCAACGTTTGATCAATTCCGAGGTTCCCCCTCCCCCCTCCTCCTCTCGGCCCCATGGAACTGTGTAATGTGCAACGAGAACGCTTTGAATTTCCAGGGAACGTTTCAACGAGATCCCCAGTTTCGTATATGTGGCCCGGACGACTCTGCTATAGATAGTAACAGACGAGTTAGAGTGCGCGGTTACCGTACAAACTTACCACGGGGGGGGAGTTAAGCGTGTGTGTTAACAAGAAACCCGACCTCCGCGAACTCGTAAATTTATTTACAGCGAACCACGCGGAAACGATCTCCCCCGAGAGTTTTAACTCAAACTTTTCATGTCTGGCCTCAAATTTGTGGATATAATGGTACATTATGACACTAGTGCGGAAAATATATATATATATTTTTTTGGACCAGTTTAGGGTTTGCATTACAAACCGAAGGCGAATGTAGCAGTCACACGAGTCAAGAAAAGGTTTTTTGCACGAGTATAACAAACATTTTCATGTCACAAGGTGTGTAAATGAGAGTCTTAACCGAACCGCGATCGGTGAAAGCGAAAAATGGGACGGGACTGGCACCGGATCCGATACGGATGCCTTAAGTGCAGTCCCTCCAACAAAATCAAACCGCGCAATCAGCCCAATCGTGATTGATGATTGATTTATTTTTCCATTGTATTGCTTGTTCAGCCTTGTACATGCCCGACGTTACACTTTCAGTTTATATTTTCTTGTCATAACATTTGTAACAGGACATAATCATTAAGTATAAATTTCCTCGACGTCAACGCTCGACTCTCCGGCGATAAACTTTTCGAGCGCAAAGGTAAGCGCGTGCGCGAATCGAAAATCATATTCGAGCAATAACGAATAATCGCGAATCAGATCGCGAATCGAATCACTCTTGTCCCGAATCTCAAGCCGTGACCTCGTATTGTAAAGAGGAAGGAAAGAGTCCATCGCCGAGAAGTCGCGTTATATTTATCAAAATTTCGTTAATTGTAACAGTCGCTGCGTTAAATTGTGTCGTTATATTAGTGTATGCTTGCATGTGTGTGTACGTGTGCGAGTCGAAACGTATCAGAAAAAACCACAGGAATAGTCGGAGAACCGTAAGTTGTAAAAATAAATTATATTTCTGTCCATTGGAAGTCTCTTAATTGCTTGTTGATTCTTTTGAATTCAAGGAAATCACCCTACCTATGACTCCCACTCGAACTAGGGTCAATCAATCGAACCCAAACAACCCGTTACCTAATAGCCGGCCAATATAAATTGTGTATCTACGAAAAAAGAGTTTATTCGTTCTCGCAAAACGAATTGGCGTCCAACTAATTATTGTTTATTAATATCGTTATTAAATATCGAACTAATATCTCGTCAAATATAGAGCCCTGGCAGCCGTAGACCCCGGCCGCGCCAGGTGAAGGCTTGAAAAAATTTTACGAAAAAAAGCCTGTCTCATTTGGCGCCCAACGTGGGGCAAATTGATAATTTCGTCGAAATAAAATTGTAATATCGAGTGCTTATTGAGTCGTAGCAATTGAGATTACAGTACAGTCAAGGCCAAGCGACAGCTAGTCTGTTTACGCTGTAGTTCGAAGCATTTAACCGCGACGGAAAGTTTGGCTTATGCTCATAAACCTTTCGAAATTTTCGAAATATATTGATTGTTTCAAATATTACCGTCTACAAATTTTCGTTCGAACAATATTGTGTATACGTATCTGTTTATTTATTTGTCATTATCCGTTTATTAATTAATTATTTATTGAATTTATTTATTTGTCATTATCCGTTTATTTATTAATTATTTATTGAATTTATTTGTTTGTCGTTATCCGTTTACTAATTAATTATTTATTGAATCAATAAATACATTGCGAATCAAGTCCGTAAAAAAAAAATTTTTTTAAATAAATAAGAAAAAAAGGAAACAAAAGGGAGAGATAAAGAAATTAAAAATAAATAAATAAATAAATAAATAAATAATAATAATAAATCAATGTATAAATAAATAAAAAAAGGGGTATAAATTGCTATTGAATTACGGCGTAAGATTAAAGCGAAATAATAATAATAAAATCCACATTAGAAAATATAATTGAATTAAAATTTACAAACGAAGTGAATTGCACGTTGAAAGATACATTTTTAGAATCGATCTTGGCAGGACAGTGCAACTGACAATATGACCTCCATGTTTATCCCGCTACCAAAGAAAATGGCGACTAGACAGGGCGGCAAAAATAAAAATTCTCAAGACGGTTCGGCATCCTTGAACGTTACGATACCGTTGTCTCAAGAAGAGACCGGTTCGACGATTGCAGGAGGGGTGTCTGAACCCGAGGGGGTGCAAACCACTGAGGACGCGGGGGATGTGCGAATGTTGGAAAGTGCAATCGACTCTCAAATCCTTGGTAAAAATGCTCAGTCGACGTTGACCTTGGGTGCTCCACTCTCGTCTGTTAGAGCGGGAACACCCATAGGCAGGGGAAGGGGAATGCGAGGAACGCCAACTCCGACCCCAGGTGATAATACGAGGTCACAGGGCTCAGATGAAAGGATAGATAGAGTCATCGAAGAAATTGTGAGTCTAAATAGAAGATTAGCTAGTATCGAATCACTCGAGGGGACGGTGAAACAGCTATGTAGAAGTATTGAGAATAATCGTTATCCGAAAATCGGTCATGATAATCATGGAATGAACGCGTCGCCGGTAATCAAAGATATTGTCCGCGCCAGGAATAGACCGAGGCGAGCTATGAAAATCCAATACGAAAATCCCGAAGACTTCTTCATAGCTCGCAACACATACCACGAGCTCAGGACGAAATGTATAACGAGACTGATGGAACACAACAATAAAAAATGGTCAGATATCATTGAGTCGAAAGAAGACTACCACAAAAAAGTGTGGAGAATCCAAAGAGCCATGAAGAGACCGCCCACGGCAGCCCCGATATTTCCGGACTGCAACTCCCAAAAAGACGTAGCAACAAAACTCCTTGACGCTTATATGATCACGCATACAAGTGTCAAGGATGAGTTGAAAACCGATACAAAATGTTAGCCTAGCAAACCCCTGAAACGAACGAATACAATGAAAATAAGAAAAGCAATATATAAATGCAAAAACGGCAAAGCCCCAGGTCCGGACGGTATTACAGCCAAACCTTCAAAAAATGCACACTCCACCATTATTATCACACTCGAAAATATCTATAATTTCTGCCTCGAAACAAATTACTTCCCTCACGAATGGAAAACGGGGACGTGCATATTCTTGCATAAGCACGGGAAACCCCCCGAAAACCCATTATCCTATAGGCCAATAACACTTATCAACCTACTAGGCAAAACACTCGAGCGTATTATTCTCAATAGAATGGATGCAATGAAAAACCTAGCGCCAAACTCTCAGCACGGCTTAGGCGAAAAACTAGGTACGGCAACCCAACTGACTAGAACATTTAACTTCATACAAACTGTAAAGTTCAGAGGCAGAACCGCATGTGTGGTGTCGCTGGACCTATCTAAAGCGTTTGACAGCATAGACCATCACACACTGAACACAAAACCAATGAGGAAAGAAATAGACTCTGGACTTATTAAAATGCCACAAAGCTACCTGCAAGGCAGAACAATTCAAGGAAAATATTTAAACGAGCTCAGCGATCGAAAGACACAAAAACGCGGTGTGCCCCAAGGCTCGATCCTAGGCCCCGTAATCTTTAACGCGTATATCTCAGACATACCCGAAGAATGTAGTATGCTCTCACAATATGCCGATGACGCGTGCATAGCATCAGAGTCAGCGAACGCGAGACTTGCAAAATCGGAAGCCGAAAGAGCGACGCGAACTCTCATGAAGTACTACGAGTCCTGGGGACTCCAGTGTAACGCTAGCAAAACGCAAGCGATGATTGTAGGAAGCAAACAAAACCAACGAACAATAAAAATAGGCGACGAATACATACCACTACGCGATAGCATCCGGTACCCAGGCATCGATCTTCGCTGTACACTGAATATGGCACGCCACACCAAAACAATAATAGATAAGGCACGCAAAACAACATATATGCTGTTCGGAATCCTATGCTGGAACAGCAGAATAGACGAACACATAAAATACAAGCTCATCAGAGCCTGCATATTACCCATACTAGACTTTGGCCTAGGTTGCATGTATCCACTATACAGCGAAAATAATCTAAATAAGTTAGAAATAGCCTACAAAAAATTTATCAAAATAGCAGGAAACCTACCTAGGAGCTTCCCAACTATAGGCCTGTACGAAATGCTTAACGAAGTAAGCTTCAGTGAAAAAGCCAAGGCTAACTTTAAATCTCACTTAGCAAGAATAGCAACATTAGATCATAATTTAACCGGAATTGACAATGAGGTCCCACGACCGCAAAACTCTGTACTAACCTTAACACGTTAGCATCATCCATCATACCATTATAACCACCACTCTATGTCTCGAAACGCACCAATAACACTAGTTATTAAAAATAATAAACAACGTATACTGTCGCAAGACAAACCTACGAGAATTATAAGGACCTCATCACACTTGTTTGATCAACGTAAGCTTATCTGGCATACTGTAAATGTACCCGAAACATTGAATAAAATTATATTATAAAAAAAAAAAGGTGTGTAAATGCGGTTTGACGTGAACGAAGTGACGACACTGATTTGTTTTAATTATGAGAGGTCGTGTGAGTTAATTTTGTAGGAAGAGTTTTTAGCCTACATTTTCGATGTTGTATTTCGAATTTGAGTTCGGAGCTTTGGCGAAGATCGACCCATTTGATCGACCCATTTTTTTAACGTGCGAAAACGAATATTCCACGTACACTTGAATCAACGGACAAGATGCATCGTCGTCGTGCTCTGATAATTTCATCAATTCAAGTTGCGTCTCATCGGTAATTTTTTTTTCGAAGTTTTTTAAAGTTTTTTTTATAAAAAAAATATGTATTCAATTATAACATCTTTCATAATGTTTTGAATTTAATGATAACTCAATTTCGTAATTTGATGACATTTTTCTTTATGATACAAGTGATGGTATTTCAGTGATTAAAAGTCCTCATTGTTATCACACAATAATTCTGGTTTTTGTAAGAATATTCTCAGTCAATCAGTTCGTACAACAATGAATAAAAATAAATCGCAATGAAAATTAAATTCAAGCCCTTTACATTCTTTTATTATTTCCACAAATCGTTGTCCTTCAGAAAAAAAACTTTGTTGGGTTTAAAAATTCAATTTCACGTGTGCACAGAGTTGAATTTAATAACATTTTATTTTATTGTTTGTTAAAATATTGTTTTTTTTTTTCATCGATCATAAGAATTTTGGACATTACGAATTATGATACATCGGAGATTATTATTATTATCATTAATTATTATTATTATTTGTTTTTTTTTAATTTCGTAATAACAACAATAGAACAATACTGTATTATAACTGAGATAGATAATTTTTGATATTATTAACAATGTCACGTGGGATAGAGAGTAATGGTGAGGACTGCTTGTAGGGCCAGAGCGAGAGCAAAACCAAATTCACGTCCGGTCAAATCGGCCGCGGTGCCTTTGCCGGTGTTGCAAAATGATTTTTCGCAACATGCTGTGCAGGCGTAAAGTTTCGTACGTTCGCCGATTACGATGCAGCCGGGTTCGCACTTGTTCGTACAATTGCGTTTCAACGCCCACATCATTGGTTCGGATGTCGAATTTTCCGTGCTTGTCGTGAACGAAAATCTTTTTACCTTAAAAAAAATCGTGATAACCGTTATAAAAAAATATAAAATGAGCGAAAAACATTGAAAATCTATATAATTGATAAATTCGTCAATAATAGATTTTTACAACATCAAAAATTGAGCAATTAATTTAATTAAAAAAATAGAAACCCGAAAAAAAATAATCTTACGCAATTACATCTATAACGAGGTCGCCCTTCGTCAAACACGTTAAAAACATCATGTAACGAAAATACTTTAAAATAATACGGGCAAAGCAACTAACTAACAAAACATTGAAAATCTACGTAATTGATAAATTTAACGATGATATATTTTTAGATACTCACCATGCATATTCTCTTGTCGCCTTTGCATTTGGTCATGAGGGAACTGTGATTACCGGCCAAATCGATGCATCGTTCGTCGTCCACCATCGTGTTGCAATGGTAGCACCACAAATCGTTCACGCGTTCCGACGCCGCTTGCGTTCGATGCTCTTTCGACATCAGCTGACCTGTTGACACTGTTGCAAATATGAACGATCAATCGATTGGACCTTCACGTCCGGTTGTTTTGACAGGAATTTCCGGGTTAAAATATCATCGATAACTTTTTTTTGCGATTTTTTTTTTGCGGTAATTGAAAATTCGAAAAAAAAAATCATCGTTTTTATAAAAACGATAGAATCTTTTTTTTTTAAATTCTTCTGAGGGTTAAAGTGTCTCGACTTGTGCTAGATTTTATTATTTAAATTTGATCGAATTCAATGGAACATCATATTTAAGGGGCTAGTCGAAGTCGGAATTTTTGAAAAATTCGATTTTTCGGGTTTTTGCATATTCTTGTGGCATATAATCTTAAGAATATTCTGTGAAATTTTTTAGTCGATCCGAGAAAAATTGATTGAGTTATCGGTTTTCTTTTTTTATTCAAAACTTTCTTTTTATCGACGAAAAACGAGTGAGTTTTTGGACGTAAATCGTATGTCTAAGTTCCAACGATCACCATTTTGTCATCAAATTTTTTTAAAATCGTTCCTCTTAACCACCTTAAAAACTATTGAACTAAAGAAATAATAATGAATTCTTGACTCCAGATAACCAACTGAGGAACAGGAAGGATCACGGCAGACTACCTTTCGCGAAACATCCTCCGGCAGACTACGTGAGATTCTTTTATTTATGAATATTTTTCAATGAAGGTTAAAAACTTTATATATTTCGCACTGTTTATCGTGTTTGGGTGCCTCTAAAAATTCCGGTTGTCTCCTGGAGCAGCTTATCTCGTGTTGCACAACTATTCAACTCTTTTTACCCTCGTCTAATCTACGTGAAAAATTTATTTAATCCATTGCTCCATCACCGACATTCAAAACAAAAATAACATCACAAAAAAAAAAAAAAAAAAAAAAAAAAGATCAAACATGAATTTCAATTCCACCTTCCAGTACGCTAACAATAAAATTCAACCCTTCAATGGTCCGAGTGACCAACATGACATACAAATACAATAATTCAAATGTCACATAAAAACGTCTGAACCACCTCCGACAAAAAAAAAATAAATAAAAAAATAAAGAAATAAATAAAAGCTCAATCTAATAAACGAACACAATAAAACAGCGATTATAAAAAAAAACCAGAAAATATCCAAAATAATAGAATGCATAATTTTTGTTTTGTTGCATTTTGTTGCATAGCAAAATAATTATCAATATAAAAAAAAATAAACTAAACTAAAAAATAAAATAATGAAACTTTACCACGAGATATCGTCAAGGAAACGACGACGAGAAACGTCACCACGACGACGCGACCACTTCCGTTCGACATGTTTCCGGTCGTTTATTTATTTATTTATTTATTTATTTATTTATTTATATATTTTTTTTCCGTTGATGAATTTTTTTTTGTGATTCGACGATTTCGTCGTCCGCATAATTCACGTTTCTTCATAACTCGATGTAGCGTGTCGCAGCATCAACTGTGTGACCATGGGCAAAAGAAAAACGTCACATCGGGGTTTCACGAAACGCAGACTGCTGGGAGCGGACGCCATGCTCTGTGAAAATGGCGCCTGCGCTCGGGCGACCCGTGCGCCCCCGTTTCAGGGTGTCTGGGGTGAATCGATATCACGTGAAATTTGAGCGTGCGACAACCCTCGGTCCATCCGGCGAGAGAGTTCTGTGGGACACCGTGGATCGTGTGACGTCATCGTTTCTAAAATAAATTTAAAAAAAACAGTAGTCGAGTTTGCGTGTCGGCCACCCACGCACGCACACGTTAGGGTTCCATAGTCATTCTGTGATAGCCATTGACGAAAGGCGTAAACCTTCACGAAAGCGTTAACGGAAACTTAAGAAACTGTTATTTTTTAAATATTTTTTCGGAAAATATTTTTTATATTTTTTTAAAAACTAGATATTCTTTAATATTTTATTTTAAAATATTTTTCGTAAACTATTTTTCATATTTTTCTATTTATTTTTTATTTTATTTTATTTTTGAATATTTTATTTTTAAATATTTTTCGTAAACTATTTTTTATAATTAAAAAAAAAAATTATTTATCTTTGAATATTTTATTTTGAAATATTTTTCGTAAATTATTTTGCCACAGTGTGCGTTATGATTTTTATCGAATGTACCGATTGGAAGCGACATTGTGGTATTTTTTTCCCAATTTTTTGAGAATTGATAGTTTAGAAATTTGAGGGGGAGGGGGGAGGGTAGAGACTCCGATGACGATTTTGAAAGCGAATATCTCGTAACCGAAGGGTTGAAATGAAAAAAGGTATCGGACCATTTATGATTGCATAAGGAGACCTATAAAAAGACACCCCACTCGATGGGGTGAGAAAAACAACGAAAATGTCGAGTTCACTTTTTAATCTGTGGGAGGGGGGCGGGAGGGTCAAGCAAAGTTTTCTATTTATGTATTTTTCTTTCATAATTTTTGTTTTTGGTTCATCGATCTACGTTTCGATCAAATTTTTTTACGATCAAATTTCATCTTGATCAGTACACAAAATGCTTTCGATTAACATGCAAAGAAAAAAACGTATGTCCCATCGATCATGCCATTTGTTTGACATTTAATAAAATTTCCAGGGTTGATGAAAATTCTCAATCATTGGTGGAAACAATCTGGCAATGCCAACGATACCAATATAGCTTCAGCAGTCTTTTATCGCACGTCTCTCACCCCCCCCCCCCCCCCCAGAAGTTCTGATGAACTGACCATGGGGTTCCCATAAATCTGGGGTCTGTTCACTTTCGGTTAAGTACTTACACAGCAGATCCGACTTTTTCTTTCTATCCTCCAAGGATACAACCCGCTCATTACGTCTTCGGGTCAGCGTATGGTGGTCTTCTTCGTACCACATACATATGGTATGAAACAGGCCACATTTTCTTCTTTCACGTATACACCGATTGCTACCTCATATTTACAACATAAAAACACGAAAAAAATCTAAACAAAAAAAATAATAATAATTCGAGAACAAAACGGAATTTCTCTCTCCAATTATCCTTAATGATCCAATTATTGTCTGAGAACGTGCTGGCGCTATCCACGAAGCGCCATTCAGGTGCAAACTTTTTTTTACGGCCTTGTCCTGTGATCCATTTGTCCATTATCGCAAGCCGTTCCAGAGTTGCTCGGAAAAAAACGTCCTGGGTCTCGTAACTTCGAATATATATATACGGAAAGTTTTCTAGCTGATAATAATGAGTAAACGAATATGTTCTTATCACGCCTGTTTTTTTATTAAGGGGGCTGAGTCATTTAAAAAATCGAAAAAAAATGTTTTTTTTTTTTTTTCGTGACATTTTTTCATCGCCATATGAAGCATCTGAGGGCTGTGAGATTTATCACAAAATATTTTACTCCTCGCAGCTTTTCGACCATACGACTCAACGGATTTTCAATTCTGACGTCTCATTTTCTTCGTAACAGAGCTCATTCTCAGATCAGTGTGGGCATTTTTTTTTCTACGCTCTGTGAACATTGTGGCAACCTATAACGTGAATAAAAAACAAGTTATCTGTAATTTTTCGGATAAACAGTTGAATTATAGGTTACCATAAATTCATTTCACCTTGCATCCAAAATTTCCACACTCATCCAAGCTTGTAAGTCTGTTAAGGGGACTAGGCAGCGAGAATAGGCCAAAAATGCGATAAAATTCAAATGGAATTTGTAAAGAAACGAAACAACGTACATAAATTTTCTGACATTTCGGCTATTAAATTAGCAGGTCGCAACTTGAAAAATATAAATATTCAAAGGAGATACGGGGTGATAAAGATGGCGACGCGTTTTACGCATTACTCCAGCTTAACCACGATTCCGGGTGGCCGATTCAAGTTTCGTCGAATTTTTAAACGCCATTCTTTTCGGAACATGTTCCTCCACCAAGTGAACTAAAAATTTTTGTAAACCATGAAAATTACGGAAATGGCGGCGAAAATTCGAAAAAAATCGAAAAACGGGCGACATTTTTTGACATTTGTTGTAATAACAATAATAACAAATTAATTTTTTTGCATAGAGTTCGGTTCACTTGGTAGAGAACATTTATAGCTGTATTTTGAAGAAAAAAACAAGGTGATATCTTTAACCGTTCACGAGTTATCGTGGTTAAGCTAGCGCTTTTTTCGAAAAATGCTGTTTCGAGATAAACGCGTTTAACCCTTCGACTGCACACTTCCGCCACCGATCTAGAACTGCATACAGGGTCAAAACGACCCTACGCGATTTTCAAACCGTCATATCTCGGTAAATATGCATTTTTTCGTTTTTTTGTAGTCTTTTTTAGTAGCCAATGATGTATACTTTATGGCCCAAAACTTGATTTTGGCCGAAAACGATCATTAAATGCGAAAAAATGATGAAACTTGGTGGGTCATAATGACCCCATATGCAGTCTAAGGGTTAAAGTTGTGGCCCCTCTACGGACTCCGTGCTTGGCTAGGCGAGGCGCGCCAGCCGTGTACGGAGTGTTTTTTCTCTCCTGAGTTCAATTTTGCGAATTTTTTAGTCTGCTTTGGACCAGAATATTCGGAAGAGATTGCAGTAACAGAATATGACAAAAAATCAAAATGAAAAAATTCGAATTTTCTCGCTGCCTAGTTCCCTTAAGAAGAAAATGTGACGTCAGAATCGAAAATCCGTTGAGTCGTATGGTCCAAAAGCTGCGACGAGTGAAACATTTTGTGATAAATCTCACAGCGTCCAGATGCTTGATATGGCTATGGAAAATTTTGAAATGATAGCTGATCACAAGTATTTCATTAGGGTAAAATCGATTTTTGATTTGGATCGATCATGTCACGAAAAAAAAAAAAAATTTTTTTCAAATTTTCTAGGTGATTCAGCCTCCTTAATATTTTGTGCACTTAGAGTTTCGTGCACCTATGTAGCTAGCTAAAAGCCGTTGAAGTCGTTGCCAGAAGCCGGACCAAGGACCTCAGCAGTCAACGTGAGGGAATCCAAGAGTGGGATGGTAAACTTGTAATTAGAAGATATTGTCTCGTGGGAGTGGAAATGGTTGAAGGACCGTTGTCTCGACACTAGAGGACCTCTCGCCAAATGGCTCCCCAACTGGCAATATCGTACCTCCCCCCCCCACCCATTCCCCCTTCCCTTCCCACCTCTCTTCGTGACTCCGAACGAAGGCTACGACGTACACACGACGTATGAAATACTCGTGCCAGACACTCGGCACGAAACTATATAAGCCACCCTATATAAACCAACCGTAAATTTACGATTTTTCCCGAATGGGATCTTTTGGGATTTCCGAGTCGGAAATTAGGACCGAAGAAAAGAAAAGAAAAAAAACAAAACGGAATGAGAAAGTTTCGGACTTTAGCTGTACCGACGACCCTTCTGACACCTAATATGACTTTTGTGAAAGAAATATTGGTCCTTTTTCTTCGGCTTTTTTCGGCTGGGTTATCGGCCACCGTCATAAAAGTAAATTAAGTAGTTTTTTTTTGGTTTTCATGTTATTTTTTTCAGGGTTTTTGTATCTCTGAATGGTAAAAAGGGAATAATTATGAAAATAAAAAATCTCTCATGATGAAATCATCAATGAATGGTAAAAAGGGAATGATTATAAAAAGGTGCCAAATTAACATTTGGTTTCGAAGAAAGGTTTCGCAGTACAAGTATCTAAAGGAAAAAAGTTTGAAAACCGTAGATTCTTAATTCCTTGCATAGTTATGATTTTTTTTTTTTTTTTTTCACTGACTCGTCATAAAACTATATAGGGTAGGTACTTCCCATTGACCTGGGATCTTGAAATTTGGCACAGAGAAAGGTGTCTCACGACACAGATAAAGTAAAAAATCTGAAAATCATTAATTTCCTTTCTTTACTTATTTTATTTTTTATTTAAGATGTTTTTCTTTCATTCCGGTTCGATATATGTTGTTCTGAATGACTGTTCTGACATTCGAACGTTCGAAATTTCAAGTTTGGAAAAATGTTGAAAAAAGCTTTTTACGAAGTTTTCGACGTCGTGAAAAATAGATTGTTCGAAATTTCGGAATAGCATTCTCGATAAATTTTCAGACGAAATTCCACGCGTTTTTATCATCCTCGTTCTGGTTTATCTTTCTCATCTTGCACATATATTCGGTTAAAACTTCATTATTTTTCTTTCGTTTTCGTTTTGGATTCGTGATTACCCGATAAACTTTATCCCCGAACTATACTGATTACCCGTGAGATCAAGTTACCGAAGCGTGGGTGTAGATACAAGTTAAAAAAATTTTTTTTGTCTTCTTCTCGAGCTTCCTGAACGTATTCCGTGTTATTTCTTCGGTCCCTCGGCGAGTTACGAACAAAATTTAGTGAGGGCGGCCGGGGGATGGTCGAGAAGCTTCGGTATCCGAATGAGGTGTACAACGAAGGAACGAACGTTGCCGATGGCAATCAACGACCGGGGCAATAGTCGTCGGCCGCAGCAGGTTCCCCGCAGGGGTGAACAGCCGGCGGGTAAAAATCGATGTCAGGTCGCGAGCTCGCGACTAGCTGCGGCAACCGGTCACCGTGTATTGTTATTTTCGCTGCCGAAGCGATTGGAACACTTGGCGATAACCGTCTCCACGTAAAATTTACGCGAATAACAAAGAAATTAAAAAATTAAAAATTGAAAATTAAAAAACTAAAAGATCATTGTCAAAGACGCGAGTCGTCACGATCGAAACGTTCCGCAAACATCGAAAACTTGTCGAAGAATCGGCAAACGAACGAAAAAAAAAAATTAAAGAAATAAATAATAAAATAAATAAAATAAATAAAATAAATAAAATAAATAAAATAAATAAAATAAATAAAATAAATAACATATATAAAATAAATAAAATAAATAAAATAAATAAAATAAATAAAATAAATAAAATAAATAAAATAAATAAAATAAATAAAATAAATAAAATAAATAAAATAAATAAAATAAATAAAATAAATAAAATAAATAAAATAAATAAAATAAATAAAATAAATAAAATAAATAAAATAAATAAAATAAATAAAATAAATAAAATAAATAAAATAAATAAAATAAATAAAATAAATAAAATAAATAAAATAAATAAAATAAATAAAATAAATAAAATAAATAAAATAAATAAAATAAATAAAATAAATAAAATAAATAAACGATTCAATTTACATTTGTCAAGAACATCATTGATAGAAGAATATTGCTTCGTTAATTCTCACGAATTAACTGAGCAATTAATTTAATTGAAAAAAAAAACAAAAAAGAAAAACCGAAAAAATGAAAAATAATGTCGATAAAGTAGGGTTCTCGCTCTCAAACCAAGAGAGGAAATAATAATCTTACGAAATTACATCTATAACAAGGTCGACTTTCGTCAAAGCACGTTAAAAACATCCATATAACGAAAAATAATATAAAATAAATAAATAAATAAATAAAATAAACAAAATAAATCAAGATGACGTCCGAACATCGTGATATTCATGATCCGATCGATCGTAAGTTCCAATTCAATTACCATCAAGTTCTTTCAATTTGTTCTGTTAATAAATATGTTATTTATTAAATGTAATGTAATTTGATGAATTACTATTTGTGATATATAATATTTAAACGAATTATATAATATTTGATAAATATAATTTCGTTGCAAATTCTCGGAATGTACGATTGTAATCGTGCGATTATTTTTGCCATTGGGGTTGAACAATTGGGCGATGTTATATTCGTTCGATAATTTATATACAGGGTGTGTAAAATGTAACCGAGGGTGATAATCGATGAACCGCTCGACAGCCCGATGAGTGTCCTGAAACTGAGTCCGTTTTCGTGCCCTCCTCCTCCCCCCCCCCCTCCCCCCCCCTCCCCCATGGAAAATCGATCTTGCGCGAGAAGTCGGTCGATGAAACGAAATGGACCTCATTATCCACAATCGTCCGCCCAAGCACGTAGAAAAAAAAAACGAATACGCTCTCTGCCGCGTGTTCATTGAATTTTCCCGATTCCAATTTTCTTCGCTGCCATAAATTTTTTTTTTATTCATTTACCTACAAACAGAGTATTTATTTGTTTCATCGCTATATTCATCAATGAAAAATTGGATGATAATATTCATTAATTGGTTTGGTCAATCCTCAATTTGTTTTTGAGCATTTTCACCTCGCAAGTGGAAACTTTTGTACGAACGAAATGTTTGAATTGAAAAAAAAAATGCGAAAACGCACATTGAAGATGATACCAGGTAATTAAATTTAACCATCGTCATTGATGAATTGAACGATAATATTCAACAACAATAGTTGATGATTTTGTTTTAGGTCCCATATCCCGTTTTCTCATTTTCACCTGAAAAATCGAAGTTTTTATAAAAATGGAATATTATTATTGTAACGGTGCGAAAACCGGTGCGAAAATTATGTTAATGAACATTATTGAATTTTTATATTCATCAACGTACGACGTATAATCATTCTCACCTCGCAAATGAAAATTTTATAATAAACGTAACTTTATGATTGAAGAAGGCGCGAGGACGAGATAAATAGCTCCGATAATTTTCGCACCTTTTTCAATTACAACGTTCCAATATTTTTCCTTTTTTTTCATAAAACTTTTATTACCGAGGAAAGTTAGAAAAAAAAACCTCCAGCCACGAATGAAACGAAAATCAAATTATTTCCAAGAATTTCGCCACAGCACACATTAACTGGGGGGAATAAAAAATGTATGGATCGCGAAGAATTATAATTGAAATTAATTATCGCTTTATTTTCGGCAAAGAAATTACTGAATTTTTTTTTAAACAAGAGAAAAACATGGATAAACGACATATTCATGTGAGAGAAGTTTTTCGTCGGGGGGTTGGCGTTGCCTAGTTTACATTTTTTACATTTATAGCATTTTTACATTGGTAGCTTTTTTTTTTTTTTTTTTTTTTTTTTTTTTTTTTTTTTTAATTGCACGACCGTTGAGGGAACGTTGACCCAGGATCTCAAAAATTTGACACGAACCAAGGTGTCTTATAGCAAAGTAAAACAAAAAAAAAATCATAAAATCATAAATTTTTAACTCTACGAAAAAAATTATTATCATTTATTCTTTTTATACAATAAAAATTTCATTATCGATTTATTTTTGGCAACAAAATTAATGCAAAAAGATTAATTAAAAAGAGAAGAAAATGACGGTTGAACGATGTATATTCACTTAACAGGAACGTTTCGTGGCGTTGGCGTTGTCTAGTTTACATTTTCAGCACTTTTTTTTTTTTTTTTTTTTTTTTTTTGCACGACGGTCGAGGGAACAAGTGGAAAAGGACGAGTCGCGGGGGGGTGCGTGACGTCACACGCGCAGTAACTCGTGGACTCGTGGGAGGACGGGTAAGGGGGGTGAAAAAAAAACGGAAAAAAAAAAAATTACGCTTCGGAAGATCCGTGATAAATGCATTCCCTCGTATCGCGACGATCCAACGGAAATTGCGTGGAGCCAGGGGAAATCCAGCGAGGCTATTGGACGACCCACGGTCGGCCAATAGCCGTTGAGGAAAGGCCGGGGTGAACGGTGAACTCGCAGTACCCACCCGACCACCGACGTCGTACGAACGTCGCGAATTTTTCTTTCGCGCCCAAGAGGTACGGCTTGTCAATTCGATTCGAGATAACGCGAATCCACGTCGCGTATCGTCGAATAATTTCGTGCGATTACAATATTTTTTTTTCACGAACGTTTAATTTTTCGCGGGAATCAATTAAGAAAAAAAGAAAATAAAAATAATAATTATAATAAGAATAATAACAATAATATACATATATACATAAAATGAAGTACGTCACTCTTGAAATGAAAATATTCAATTAATTGTAATATTACACGAAGAATATTATTGTTATTATTTTAAATGTAGTACTTGTGTGATTATTATAAGATTTTGTATAGAATCGAATTATTCGAGCCAGTGATAATCTACAATAGTGAATCGTCGTATTTCATCGTGTTTTAGTTATTTTTTATTTTTTTCGATTTCGTTAATTTTATTGATTTCTTTTTATTTCAATGGTTTTTCTTGATTTTATTTATTTTGTTTCGTTGCATTATTTTTTTATTTATTTTCGATGCTGCATCGACGATTAATCACGCTTGGAATCAATACCGACGAACGTTCGAGTTATAATTGAATCGATATTACAATTCGTCGATAATTGACGAATAAATTCGATTCGTGCGAGAAGAAGAATAAATAAAAAAATATTAAAACGAATGAAAAAAAATAATAATAATAATGGAAATCGATACCAATTAACGTGTCTCTCGTACACACGTGAAATTGCTTTTCGAGTGAAAGGTTTGGTTTATGATTTTCCATGGGAAAGGATTTAACGGAATTCACAAAGAGTTTTGAGCCGCATTGAGATTCATAGAGAGTGTTGAGCCCATATTGTGAGTCGATAATTCCCACGAATTAGTCTCGATTGAGCGATTTGAAACGCTAAAAAGAAAAGAGATTAAAAATCAACAGGTGTCGAAAGGACGACGTAAATTAACAAAATTACGGACCTGTGAATTTCCATTTCCTTTAAATTTTCGGGGCTAGAGTGAATTTTATCTCATAGAGATTTTTTTTTTAGAATGTACAAATTTTATTCATGAAAATTTATCGAATAGTTTTTTTTTTTTACCAACACGATTGAAAATTGAAATTTAGAAAAAAAACCACCCTTAGAATTTTAGTTTAATTTTAGACAAATTTGCGGTTCGTGCAATGGATAAAAAATGTCGAGCCCATGTTGAGTCGATAATTCGCACGAATGAGTCTCAGTTGTGCGATTTGAAATGCTGAAAGAGAAGGAAAAAAAAAGAAAATTAAAAATCAACAGGTGGCGAAAACACGGCCGGTCGACATCGTCGCTGTCGAGACTATCGCGTTTCATCGACGCGAATCGTGTCCCAACAAAAAACAAAAAAAATAAAAAAATAAAAAAAGAAAGAATAACACCAAACGTGCTTGCGAATTATAAATCGTCGAAGCACAACAATTTTATTCGTTTCTTCAAAAATCCATGTGGATGGAAACGTCGCGAAAAAAATAGAAAAACATGACAAAAGGGGTTGGAAAAAATGTGGTTGCATTAATATGGTCGTTGGACATAAAACCGTGTTTAAAAAAATTGAACGGGATTATTCGATGCACTTGTAAGTTTTTTTTTGTCGAAAGTTTTTCCGACCCTTGTGAAATTTGAGGAGCCCGAATATGTGATCCTAGGGGTTGTTACACGGTGTATGCGGCCTTCAGGAGCAGGAATGGGCATCCATTCAATGAAAATGTATTCCAAATACTTTTTTAAACAAATAAATATCATTAATAAAATTATGACCGATTTTACGTAAATTGTTTTTATACAATGAATATAAATATTGAATATAAATCCGGTGAAAATTATCGTCATTTGGTCCGAAAAGTATTCGAAATACTTCTTCATTGAATGAATCCTGAGCCCATCCCTGTTCGGAAAGGACTCACCCTCGAGAATCTTCGATGAATTAATTGTAAACATTCGAAATAAATGTAAATTCGTATCCTGGGTGGGGAAAGTCGTGGCCCAAGGGTTCACGAGAATAATCATGATAACGAGGAACGTGGATTTTAAGGGTCGAGACAATGGCGACACTGTGTAGAAAAAGTCCACGTATTTTAGGGGGATGTTTTTTTTTTTATTCAAGAACGACGAAAGTGATCGAATTCAGTGAGTCTCGTGAAAAAAACGTTTTTTTGGTTTTTTTTTCAAACGGATTTTATTATTATGGGAAAAATGTTTTCCCACGTGAATAATTAATATTTCGAGAAGTTGCGGTACATTTTTTTATTGAATAAGAATTTATTAAATTTTTTGATTTATTGAATATTGCATTTTTTATTGAATAATAATGATAATTAATTAATATATATATCAGCGATTCCAGCATTCTCGAAACCGGTTCTGGGCGTCCATATCAGCGATCTTTTTGTAACTTTGAGAAATGGAAGCCCCCATTGAGCAATGAACTCTGAATTTTTTTAGATTTTCCTCTTGGTTATTTTCGCTGTAATTGTATAGGCAATTCTGTGATTATTTCATGTTTTTATTTTTTCATTAATTTCTCAATGTGTATTGATGAAAAAAAAAATTAGTCCCGCCCATGTTTTCTATGTAAAAAAAGCTCAGCTTCTCGAAAAAAACATAGGAAAACATTTTTGGGACTTAAGAAATTACTTAAAATTGCATTTGAAGTATAAAAGTCAATTTTTCGGCCAATGTGTCATTTTTAAAAATTTTGGAAATATTTTTTTCGAAGAGCTGAGAAAATTTCACATAACATATGTAGAAATCAAGTTGGGCTATCTGTAATAACTCGTTGAAGCACCAAATGTGTGACGAAACAACTGAAACCTTGATTGGAGTTGACAGTGATCACCGACTCTGAAAACGTGCTTTCGAGAAAAAAAACCCATTTCAAATTTTTCGAGTTGAATTTTCACATTCAAATAAGAAAATTACTTTGTGGACTTACATTACATTCAATCATTTCAATCGACGATGAACATGGCTCATCCCAATTAATTTAACTTTTCAGTCTAACAAATTGCGTTTCGACTAAAAGTGAAAAGAAAAACGAAAATCCTTTTTTTTTTTTTTGGTCGTCACGGTTTGAGGACAGTCCAATATAATTCCTGATACACGTGTCTGACTCTCGCAAAAAAAAAAAAACACTTTACGGGTTTTCGCAGTTGACATTAGAGTGGAGAGAACGTGATCGAACTTTTTTATTTTATAATTGGGGGATGAGGCCAGCAGAACGATGATATTTGAACTATCATCGAAGTTTGTTGCTCACGCTGTTCCAGTAAAGTGGGATCAATTAAAGTTCTTCCTTCGGGTTGTGGGCGATTAGAGCGGAAGCAAGGGGCGGCAGGGGGTGGGGGGTGGAGGGAGATGATGAACGACGTCGACCTCAGGAGTCAGTCGACCGTAGTTTTCATCTCCTCGAAGCTCTTCCTCTAATCCTCATACTCGAAGAACAATCCCCCCGACTATCTTTCTTCTTCGTCTCTTTTTTTTTTATTCGATATCATTGGCCACGTATTCCGACACGATAATTGGATCGTTCCATCTGTCTCGTTGTTTTAAAAAAAAATTCGTTTTTCCTCTTTTTTTTCTTCTTCTTCTGCTTTTTATCTCATCGAAGATATTGGTTCGAAGCTGATTGTGAAGTTTCTCATTGATTCAGTGAATTTTTATTGCACGAACGTGCAGACAAATTGTGCAGCAAAGAAATGTGAGTGATCAGCGAATAACGAACAGATACTGAAGAATAATAATACGTGGCAACGAAAATTTGCTGCGAAGACAAAAAAAAAAAAAAAAAAAAAAAATAATAAGAAAAGGAGACGAATCACTGGGAAAGTATAGCAGTCTGACTGATTGATCGAAGGTGAGTGATGATATGCGATTAATGCACGTGTTTGTGGTTCGAATAAGTTGACGTAAAATGGAAGGGCTGAAGACTTGAGTAGTGGAGATACGAATGTTTTGAAATATATTTAAAACATTTTGAAATATATTTAAAACATTTTGAAATATATTTATTTACGAAATTTTTTCATAAAGAAATATATTTTCACGAAAATTTCATGGAAAATATAATTTTGTAACATTTTTAATAAGAAATATAAGTATTTTCACGAAATTTTTACCAGAAATATATTTTCCCGTCATAAGACAATTTATTTACGAAATTTTTATAATAAATATATATTTGTACGTCATAAGACAATTTTTATTCACGGAATTTCCATCAGAAATATATTATCACGAAATTTTCATAAGACAATTTTTATTCCCGAAATTTTCATGATAAATATATATTTTCACGACATAAGACAATTTTCATTCGCGTAATTTCTGCCAGAAATATATTGTCACGAAATTTTCATAAGAAATATATATCATTACGAAATTTTCCTATAAGAAATACATTTTCACGAATTTTTTATTGCGTGAATTTTCCATCGTGAAAATCTTACTCGATTCGAGTGTCTACTTTAAGTCTGTTTGTATACTTATTCATATACATCACTGAATAACACACACACACATATATATATATATATATATATATATATATATATATATATATATCATGAGCTTTTATAAGAATTCTCTTCGAGAGTGATCCTTTACCTTCACATCAGTAGACGATGTCCTCACACGAGTACGTGTGAGTGTCACTTCGCTTCTCCATTCGAGTGCAATCGACCATGATGGCAATACCCACCGAACTTTTTTTTTTTTTTTTTTTTTTATGAGGCCTTGACCGTCGAGAGTCCGGGTGCGTCAGGAAAAAAAAGTATCATGAAAAATTTTGCCACACAATCCACAACGCCTAACCAGCAAAATTGCAACAACGTCGAATCCCGATATTGGCGAAGAGTCGATGAAATCGAACGATTACTTTTTATCGGAATCAATTCACCACTACGCATGGTACACTCAATTGAATTGAATCTTGTTGAATTCAATTCAAATTTGTAAAAAAATTGAATCTTTTCAATCGAAAACCATTGATTCATTATTGTAACGACGATATTGCTTTTTTTCATGTTCTGTTTTTTTCCAAGGAAAAAAAAAGAACATGAAAAGTATGATATTGCTTTTTTTTCATGTTCTTTTTTTTGAAGGAAAAAAAAAGAACATGAAAAAAAAACGCGATAACTCAAAAACTACGTCGAATATCAACGTGAAACTTGTTGCATACGAATATCAACCGTCTACTTACATTATTTTTCAACGCAACTTTTTTTTCCCACGATTTTTTTTTGACAATTTCACGGTAGAACGACTCTTTGAGGTTTCAAGTAGAAACGATGCTGTTTGGTCAGACGCACGCGGGAAAAAAAAACCACTCGCACAGCCGACCACCTTTTTGTTCGGGACTCATGCACAACTCGTGATATCGTTGAGAGCTTCGATCGATATAACCAACAAGCTTCCCAATATCGTGTGGCACACTCGTTTTTCCCGTTTTTTTTTTTTCAAACAATCTTTTTTTTATTTTATTTTATTTTATTTTATTTTTATTGTTTTTTTTTTTTGACTTCGTTCACCGACTCGTTTCAGCCGGATACGACGTCACTCGCACACGCTTCGTATTAATCCTCGTCGTCCGTCACGAAAGATCGTATTACTGGTTTAACGAGGGTACGCTGAAATCCTTTGGGAGACGGAAGAACGTAAGGTTCCCCCAATTAGACCGGGTTCTGTCTGACCCAGCAGGAACCGCTACTACTTGCGTCTCTCGTCGCCCAATGCTGCGAGAAAATTAAGACTCATAAAAATGATCGAAATTTATCCATTTTTTTTTTTTTTGTGGATATTGTTGTTTCCCGAAAGACCATTTCAAAATGCACATTTTCATTCTTTATTGCGATTGAATAAAAAAAAAGTGTTTCATTCCGGATTCTCACCGTGGGCTCTCGACATTTGTAAATTTTTTCGAACGAAATTTTTGCGAAAAATATCATCGCTGAAAAAAAAAAATGGCGGAAGGAATCTGGAAAAAAAAAAATATTTGTCACAATATTTATTTCTTTGAGTAATTTGAAGAAAAAAAAATTTCTATCCAAATAAAAAAAACCTGTCAGGTTACAAGTGAGTCATATTGGCCGTGGAATGGCTCGTAAATAGATAAACATATATATGGGCGAGAGAGAGAGAGAAAGAGGGAGAAAAAAAGAGAGAAAGAGAGAGATAGCGAGAGTGATGAAATATTTGTGGAATAGAATAATTCAAGTTCTGCGTAACGTTGCTGTCACAAACAGATCCAGCTGCGCAAGAAATGCGAAAGTCACTATCACTCCCTCACAACCCCCCCCCCCTCCCCCACCCACACACACACATGAAAAGTTTTTACAAGCCAGAACTAAACTGTGAGAAAATTCAGGACGTGGATGGAACCTCCTCGATGGAATGGGATGGTCATCACATATGCATGACCCAACACAACAAACTCCGAACGACAAAAAAAAAAACATTTATCGAATATTTCGAGTTTTATTTATCCCCATATATATATATGTTTTTTTTTTCGCAGTCGAATGGTCAGTTGATAATAAATTTTGCGCAATAGTCTGTCCATGAAATATTTACGCGTCGCGTCCGTATGATCGATCCACAAAATTCCATAACATCTGGAACCCATAAAATATGCATCTGCGTCAATCGAAAAAATAAAAATAAAAACGGAGTAAGATTGAATAACGAAGAATAAAAAAAAATTAAAAAAATGAAAATAAAAAGTTTCGAAGGACCAGTTTCCCATTTCAATCTATCCCCCATTAAAATTTTATATCATCGATTGTATTTTTATTTCGCATTCGACGTACGCCACTGGCACACATTCACAGATCTGTGCAATCGGTCGAGCGTAAGAAAAAAAAAAAAAAAAAAGAATAAAAAAAAACACAAGGACGACTGCAGTGAAGGAAAATCGGTGGTTTGTCGGTGCAACGGACAATATATTGACGAATGTGACTGTCGGTATCGGGATGCTCTACTGATAAAAGTGACCGCACGGTGAATAACGACGTGGTCGTGTACAGTGCGTTTCACTTCGTATAATTCATTGCCGCAATACTGACAACGTGTCGATCATCGTGACCGTGATCGTTCGACCGGTATCGTTCAGATGGAATTATAAGAAAAACAAAAAGTACAAAATTAAAATCCCGCTCATATCGGATACCTCATTATTTTTAAAATGCCATTCGAAAAAAAACGTCGAATGGAATTGGAATTGCACGAAAGAAACATTTAAATTATCCAACGAAATCATGATTATATATTTCATCGAATAATAATGTAAATAAGAATGACATTAATGAAAAGCTCGAAAATCGTTCCATCATAATTTGAGGGGGCTGAGTCACCTAAAAAATTCGAATGTTTTTTTTCTTTAATTTAAAAAATTTTATTTATTAATTTTTTTTTACGTGACATGATCGATCCACATTAAAAATCGATTTTACCCTTACGAAATACCTATATTCAGCTTTCATTTCAAATTTTCTCACACTCATATAAAACATCTTAAAGCTGTAAGATTTATGACAAAATATTGTCACTTTTGGACCATACGACTCAACGAATTTTCAATTCTGACGTCTGATTTTGTTCGTAACAAAATAAATTCTTGGATAACAATACATAGCTTAATTAATGTGGAAGCAATATTAATAATAATATCGAACTAACTCATTATTCCTATGAATTATTCCTAAAAATATTATTATTATTATTATTATTATATTAATAATAACAATAATAATAGTATGGAACTGACTTATTATTACTATTATTATCATTGTTATTTTTATAATAATAATAATTGTTATTCTTATTATTTATTTATATTTCCTCGAACGTCCTTTACTCTTGTAACGAATTTCTATTTCGTAAATCAAGATTTATTTTATTTTTAATTTTGTTTTATGGGATCAATCGAAGCAGGGTCGGTTTCCTTGTTGCACATAAATAAAATAGTAATTTTTATTTATACTTATTGATGAAAAGATGGATTATTGCAGTATTTTTAGTTTGTTATCGCACCCAGTCACATTCATACATCGGTTAATCGCATTCATACATCAAATATTCAATAACAAGTCCTTTTCGAATTATCAATATCATTATCATTATGCTTCGCCGTTATCGTGTCCACAAAGATATCCTATTATGATGATTACAATTTCTATTTCATTTCACTACCAAATATTCATGTCCGTTATTCTTTGCACATTTATATTCCACGAATCAATCAATTAATACAATTTCATTTCCCAATATTCATGTCCATTATTCTTTGCACATTTATGTTCCACGGATCAATCGATTAATACAATTACAATTCACATTTGTTTATTTCCATTGGTTTATTCTTTAAATTTTATTTATCATTTTTCCTTTATTTCTCATTTGAATGTCTTTTATGATTGTTTCAAGTTTATTCAATACTTCCATTTATTCATTTTCTCATTATACGTTCAATGATTTGATTTCATCTTAATTTCGTGTTTAAGTTCACAATTGATTTTATTATTATCCAGTTTCAGTTGAATCACCCACGTGTTTTAATTTCGTTTCACGTTAGTTTTAATCTTTGATCGCGACGTTTTTATCGTGCGATATTATTTGAGAGACGTACACGTCTGCTCCCGACGACACGCGTCGGGAGATTCTATCGAATCTTCGGGGTTCACCTGTCTCGGAAACGTGAAAAATCATCCGACGACGACGATTAGCCCATCATTGGCCATTCCTCGGTCGCGTGATTGTTCACGTGGTTTTCGCAACCACGTGACCGAGGACCGGTGGGGTCTGGGCCGTTACACTCTATACTTTCATTCTATTTCTATTTCTCATTTCTATTTCTTGCCCATCGTCCAACAACGCCTCACTCACATCTTCGTCCCTCATTTCCTCCTCCTCTCACATTCTCTCAATTTTCTCTATAACTCTCTCGTTCGACTTTCGTTTCTTTTTCTTTCCCCAATTCTTTTCGTTTCTTCTTTTATTTTATTCTTTTCTTATCCATTTCTTCCCCCCCCCCCCCCAGCATCCTTTCTCTTTCTCCTCGCCATCTTCACTGAGACATTTTTCCGTTGTACTTCACCTCCTCGTCCTTCGTTTAAATACTCTTCCCTCGATTTTTAGTCTGTTTTCCCATTATTTTTCCTTTCTCCGATTTCCAGTACCTTCGTTATCTCATCTCGGTTCCTAATCTGGAAAATTGCTCTCTCCAAAATCGCCTTTATCGTTCCCCTCGGACCAGCATCCGGTGTATCTTCCCTACGAAGGTACTCCGTTGATCTAAATTGCTGTTTCAATCGAGAAACCACAAATTCCCCCCCCGGATGACCTTTGGTCTATTTTTTATTTTTTTCGTTTTCTCATACAGGAATTATAAGACGAAATTATACACAGATTAGAAGGCACCTGTAGTGCCTTATAATTTTTATGTCGTCGGTAAATTTTTGCAACAATTGACGCATCCACTCGGATTTTACAGCATTTCGAAATTTTCAAAAAATGTCATTCACCACCCTAACGTCCACAAATTTTGAGATATTCATCCAAATAGTTCCTCACATATAAAGTTATGCTATACGGATATTTGGTATTGCATTTGACGCGAATCCATCGATAAGTTTGGTTTTCATGATATTTTAATTTTTTTTTTTTTGAGAAATAAACTTTTTCGCTCTGATCAACGTGAGTTTCACCCAATCGAACCCCAATGCTTCACGAGTATGGAATATCATCGACCCATGATACATACGAAATATGGTGAGGATCTCCTTTCACTGTGTAGGATTTTATCCAAAGGTACTAAATTCCCAAGTTTCAAACTTGTTTCAAATTTTTTTCGCCCGATCTGCAAACGCAAGGCATTTTTTGAATTCCCATGTAAGAACGGAACTTTTTTTTCTTCCTTTTGCCACCGACATCAATCGATTTTTTTATACTCTCGATGAAAAAAAAAAAAAAAAAAAAAAAAAACGAAGGCCGACGCTGCGTGGAATTTATCGGAGCTACCTATGTGTCCGTTTATAGAATCGACGGAAGTAGCCGTGAGCCACAGACGACCCGAGCCCTCGGACCCTTTGATTAAAAATTACCGTAGGTACAAGCGGATTACAGTTAATCAACGTATTGAACAATACGCATTATCGTCGATGTTTTTTTTTCCTTTTTTTTTATTCTATGCGTTACAGCAAAATGCTTTGTCCCTTGCACGCCTTACTGCAAAACGATTGTGACTGGTGTCCGACCCTTTGGCGTGCATTGTGAAATATAAACAAAAGTCGAACAAGTGCGAGTACAAAACTCGCGCTCTGAGGGTTCCGTACTGTCATAATTATTATAATATTGAGCTTCTATGTCATCGAAAAATCACCCTAGAGGTTTTGATAATCACCAAAGGGTTTGACAATGAATAATAATAATTGTTGTTAGTTAGTTGCTTCGGCCGTATTATTTTACAGTATAATGTGCTTTAACCGAGTGTCGAACTTTTTTTTTCAAATTTGGCACTCGGTAAATATATCGCAATAAAATAACTTAATTTTTAAAAACATTTGTGGAATTTTTTTTTTTTATGGCTAAAGTGATGTGGAATGCCTTATATATACACATAATATTCATTATATTTCATATCTTCATATATATGTAGCCACCGAACATTTTTTCGTCTCATCAAAAATTCCACCTCATTAATCGTAATCATCGATTTATTATAATTATTAACGTGTGAGCACCGATGAACAGTCGGAGGACCTGTTTCGCGATGGGACGTGATTTCCATTCGGTTGATCGATGCGAAAGGCTACAATCGAATGATCCGACACACAAGGATCTGGCACCCCTTTGTACGCCTGTATTGTGTGCCAGTGCTTGTACGTGCATCAATATATATATATATATATATATATATATATATATATATATATATATATATATATTCATATATGTATGTATATCTATATATACATAGATACGCACGGTAGATGTGAGGTTAACGGAGACAGAGTGAGCGCCCTCCTCCCCCTCCCCCCTCCTGCCCCTCATCGCCGCATAGTTTCATGATTGGCTCGGAATTACAGCCGATTGTCGAGCGAATTGGAATTCCGCCGAAGGGATGCTCCGAGAGTGAAGTACGCTCGGGGTACGTCGATGGGTTTTACAGTTGGAAAAATAAAGAAAGAAAGAATAAAAAAAAAAAGAAAAAAAAAATATTAAAGCCGATTGGTAGGATGAATTGAGATGGGAAATGAAAACGTTTTTGTGGATAAAATTGATCGTTCGGATATTTGAAATTCCACGCGTTACGTGAATATGGATATATATATGTGTATGCATGTGGCTATTTTTTTTTTTTGTAAGTCAATTTTTCGCTTCGTGGTCACAGAGTTCACCTTTGTCATCGAGACGCATTTGAATTTACGGTTTTTTTTTGTTTTTTTTTCAAAACTTCATGTTGGTTACGGTCTGTATGATGACAGCTCGTTCATGGATATCTTTTGTTCTCGAGTTATACACGATTTCAATTTTGAGAGGCCACACACCCACACACATACACACAAATGCGCCCAAGATCCAGATATTATCTCCAAATGTGTTTTCTCGATGTTTTGACACGTTCTGAACATGGTGCGACATGACGATCTGGCAAAAAAAAAATTCCACCCTAACATAGCTTCGTCTTCTATGAGGAAGAAAAGATAACGATAATAAAAATAATCATGATGATAAATACATATAGCAAAATCATCCGCGCATGAAAAATTCTTTGAGGATTTTCACGGTGCTATACGTTAAAAACGTTGAAGATAGTCGAAGTCGCGTGGATGAACGTGAAATCCGAGTGAACAGAGGCGTCAATGTCTGTGCCGTGAAAAAGCAGATATACGGGACGACAAGACGGATAAGTCGCGGGAAAGCGATTCGCGACAAGGGGGTGAGAGGTGAAAACGGAGGATGAGAGCTCCCGTAGTCGTGATTCCGGGAAAAGCGAAATATAATCGTGGCGCGGGAGAAAAATATATCCCGTTTGTGCAATTATTTTAAAAACGTCAAGCGACGAGCCCCGTGCTCGAGCAACCGTGTTGTGCCTTGAGCGCCGACATAAGGTTAAACGCATTTCGCTGTGTTCGCTCTTGAGTCCTGAACGATAAAACATCTCGCTAAAAACTTTCGTGAGAACGGTGTCCAGCGAAATAGGGAAGGAACCGCAAAAAAAGAAGCTTCGTTTCACCGTTGAAGATGGATGTACTGAGCACTCGAACAACAGAACATTGTTACGGATAATTTAACAAATGTGGGACTCGTTCGCAATCCGTAAGGTCATATTTATTTATTAATATTTATTATACTGTTTTGGTGCTTAGCTATATATATGTCTATTGAATTTATGAGGATTTTATTTATTGTTATTATTAGTGTTGTTGTTTGTCTTTTTCTTGTTATATTTGTCCTTCTTGTTCTTGTTCTCCTTCTCCTCCTTGTTCCTGTGCTTTTTCTCGTTGCGCCTTCTTTTTCTTCTTGATCTTCTTGTTCTTCTTGTCCTGCTTGTTCTTTTTGTTCTTCTTGTTCTTCTTGTCCTTCTTGTTCGTCTTGTTCTTCTTATTCGTCTTGTTCTTCTTGTTCTTCTTGTTCTTCTTGTTCGTCTTGTTTTTCTTGTTCGTCTTGTTTTTCTTGTTCGTCTTGATCTTCTTGTTTTTCTATTATTATTATTATCATTATTACTGTTGTTATTATTATTATTATTATCATTATTCTGCATCATATTCAAGATTTTCAAAAAAAAATGTTTAATCCAAAACATCGTTAGATTATATCTTTTAAGAAGAAGATACCTTTATCACGCAGACCGAGAAAAATAAATTTCAAATATTATAATAAATATACAAATATTTTCACCTGGAATGTTAAAAATCCGGCAAAATGTTCGGTATTGACGTTCATTTAACATTACGATATAAGTCGGTTGTATTAATTGTCTCTATTCGAGTCTCGTTGAGTGTGATAATTCTATACGCGAGGATGAAATAATGATATAAAATTATCAACGAATAATAACACGAATTCATCGAAACGTTTTGTCGTCTATCGAACGGTTCGTGAATCCACGATCGCATTTGCTACTCATTTGAATAATCCAATTATCACGTTATTCGAATCAGCAGTCGCTTGTGTACCCCAACATAGCGTGAAAATCGAAGCGTGCTTAATGCATCGATCTGGAAGTCTGCGATGCGCGAAAAAGCGACGAGTGACAGACGGGGAAAAATCGTACGAGAAATGAACGAATGAACTTCGGATAGTACGAATGAATTCGTTTATTTCCAATTCGTCGGAAAAATGGGACGTACGAGGAAAAGCATTTCTGCGATGGATTTCCTTTGATAGAAATTGACGAAACGGTCCATTTATATCAAATATATATTTATATTCGATATCATCTTGAATTATTGATAACACGAATCAATGAACTTCAAGTGTTAAAGGAAATTCGTTATTTCGTTGATTTTGTTGCTCGAATGAAATATGAGAGAAGAATTTATCTGCGATGGATTTTTTTATTTATTTCAATCTCGATGGTTATCGTTTCATCGTAGTCGATTGAATGTATCATTATCGATTGAGGTAGTACCCTCCATAAGAGAGTTTCTCGTCAGATTTTCATGAAACTTGGCATACTTATAGGTATCGATAAGAAAAAGGTTCATTAAAATTTGTATGGCTTTCCGGAGCGCGAGAAAAAAGATATCAACACTTTTATTTTCACACGTTTAACATGGATCCTCATGGAGAATCACGCTCAATTTGATATAATACAAAAAGTCCTCGTCAGATTTTAATGAAAGCACTTGAGCTGCAAGTTGAATATTCGGATAACATTTTGGGCACTTGAAAGTAGAGATCAGGAGACTGTGATGATAATGATAAGCAAATAAACATCGGGAAAATACAGTTTATATGAGGAGTTGGTCGTGATCCAGTAGATATGGCAACGTTGCGCGTTTGTTTCCCATCTCCTCTCTCTCTCTCTCTCTCTCTCTCTCTCTCTCTCTCTCTCTCTCTCTCTCTCTCTCTCTGATCGACATCATAACCCGCGACATTGCCACATCAAAGTACTACGTAGCTCCATCAGGAGATGGTATATCTTAGGCTTGCTTTGACACTTACAGTATGTAGGATACTACCTCAAATTCCACAAAACCAACTATTCCAATTTATCAATCTGAAAATATCACAACCAACGGTTTTTCATTTGAAATAATTGGAATTCCCAATATTCCGAACGACAATATTGACGAAGATACGTTAAATAAAACGAAGACTGTGACAAATTTTGAGCAGCAGTGCTCGACGACAACGTAAAATAAAAAGAAGTTTATTCCCAGTGCGCACCTACGTTTCGTATCAACGTAGCTCGAAGAACGCTGTTATCCGTCGCCTGAGCTTGAGAAACCGAGAGATATAGGAAGGGAGGGGGGGGGGGGGTTACCCTGTAACTCGGGGAAAACTGGAAAATTTATTCATGCGTAGTCGACGAGTCGTAGGTATCTTTCCTGTATCTGACTCGACGAAAGTGGGTTAACGTATAGTCTCAACGCGGAGTTGAGAAAAGACGGAGCATACATCACACAGTTCGGTCGCAATTTCAAATTTGAAAAGTTGGAAAATACGCAAAAATTAATTGTTAATTTTTTATCGAAATTCCGTCGAATTTATTCGACATTCACGAAAATATTGATCTAATATATCATTTAAAAATGAAATTTGATATAAATAAATGAACAGTTTGTAATACATAAATAATAATCTATCCCTTTTTAAATTGTAGATTCGATCGATTTTTGTTTGATTGAGGGAGCTGATTCGCCTAAAATATTGGAAGAAAAATGTGTTTTTTTTTAATTCATTGATTTTCTCATTGTTTTTACCTTCCCGTCCAAACGCTGAACAAACAACGCCATACAGGGCAAAAGTTCATATTAACAATATTATGGAGAATTGAATTTCCTACAAAAAAGGTCAGCAACGGCATATATCTAACTGTGATGATTCACGCGTGGGAAAGCTCCAAAGTCCGGAAATGTTAAAAACCGCGACGGTTTTTTATTTTTTCAAATTATCGCTAATTTAAAAATTACCGTAAATGATCACAGTTAGATACATACCATCACTGACTTTTTCATAGGAAATTCAATTCTCCGCAACATTGTTCACGTGAACTTTTGGTCTATACAGCGTTGTTTAACCAGCGTTTTCACGGTAAGGTAAAAATGCATCGATTTTGTTATTGTTTTATTTCTTTCCATCCAAACGCTGGACAAACAACGCCATATATACCAAAAGTTCACATAAACAATGTTGTGGGGAATTGAATTCCCTATAAAAAAGTCCCGAATGGCATATATCTAACTTTGATAATTACCGCGCGGGGAAAACTCGAAAGTTCGGAAACGTTGAAAACCGCGCCGGACCTTTGGCCCTTCTGAACATTGCTCATTCTGATTTTCGAGCCCCACCCAACGTCACTTATATATGTGTATATATATATATATATATATATATATATATATATATATATATATATATATATATGCCATCTCCTCCTCATCACGTCGCCAACTTCACCACCTACATCACAAACGACCTACATCGACTATTCGTCGCAGTACGTTCATCGCTCAAATGCCGCGATGCATTTATGCTTTCGCACACACACACACACACACACACACACACACACACACACACACATACACAGTTACCTTTGGTTCACCGAGCCCGTTGCGCCACTGTGCACGCATTATCATTAATAACGCCGCGTTGGGTGAGACGTTTATCAAGCTTATTATCACGTAGCTTGCGGAGAAGCTTGGAAATACGCAATTTTGTGTCCGTGTGTGTGTGTGTGAAGTGAATCAAAAGTGCGAATAACACACAGGGGCTCAATTATGATTTGAAAGTCAGCCGGTCGACTCGACACCAGCGATGGGCGTCCATTCAATGAAAATGTATTTTAAATACTTTTAAAACAAATAACTATTATCAATTAGAATGAATAAATATACATATTTTTACATTTTCATAATAATTATGACCAATTCATGTAAATTATTAGCTTACAATGAATTTGAGATATTTTTACACGAAATGTTGCGAAATTTCACCTTTGACATAAAAGCAGCTCTGGATGGAATAATTTTGAAAAAAAAAAAAATCGTTGTTAAATGAGAAGTAGTATCTAATTGCGAGAAATATCGTGTGAGATATTGAAAAATCGCATTTCCGACCAGTCGAATCGACGGGTCGACTTTCAAATCATAATTGACCCCCAGTCTCTCTCTCTCTCTCTCTCTCTCTCTCTCTCTCTGCTCTCTCACCTTCCTTCTTCCGTCCACGTTCCTACAGCAAATTCACTCAACCAAATCGTCCCCAATTACCATTTTTACGTATTCAACGACGCTTCCACAGTCCATCCTGAAGCGATCCACGAAGCTTCAACGAACAGCGACCCTCGAGCCTCACCGACGCGACAGAGACACGTGTCCTAATGGACGTATCCGCGAACTGTCCGATTATAACCGTGCCACACTGTCAACCCACATTCATCGGATTAAACGCACGGCGTCTAACTCGACCCTGAAAACGTTTCGCACAACTACACGACGTCGAATACTTACACGATCCGTTCTGATCATAATTTTCTCAAATTATTATTATTATCATTATTATTATTATTTTGTTTTTTTTTCACGCGCATTTTAGTTAGTACCTAACGAGTGATGTTGACAATGTTTAGCAGCTTGTAGGACGACTTCAGATCTTCGAAATACCGGGGGAAATATGTTTATGGGAAATCGATTGATTTCACAAAAATTGAAAATTGAAAGACGTTCCTGGATAAAAAAAAAAACAGTATGGGATGTTATGTAGATTTTTATAAGGGTTATGTCCTATTTATTATTATCATTGTCATATATTTGTTATTATCATTGTTGATCTTGATGTTGTTGCTCTTATTGTTATTGGTGTTGTCATTTTATTTTTTAAATATTGCTCATCGTGAGAAGAATAATATAAATAATATTAATCTCACTAATAAATATAATTAGTTATTTTCCATATATATATATATATATATATATATATATATATATATATATATATATATATATATATATATATATATATATATATATATATATATATATATATATATATATATATGATTCTCATTACTTAATATTAATAATACACAACAAGACCAATAATAAGTATAAGAAACATTATTCCCTTTTAAAGCTTGCTATCATTATTATTATTATTTTTCCAATTTATCAAATCATCGATATAATAATAATAATAATAATAATAATCCCTCTGAATCATGACACCCACGAAAACCAAAACTATCGATAAAACAAACAAAAAAAAAACCAAAAAAAACCTCATCGATTGCATCAAAATATGTACGTACACAGTCAATATGCTATATATATATATATATATATATATCGGTTGTATATTGCAGTAACGGTAAATGATAAATAGATTCGAAAATAGCTCAGAGGTTCGTACATACATAGAGAACCGTTGTTGCTCTCGTGCTTTCTGACATATCCATCCACGAGAGCCCGTCAAACTTCTACGCGCCAACAATTCTGTTATTGGATTCCCCCACGTTCGACAGACAAGTATTGAATTTTCCACGGTGTTCATTCCGCGTACCCCCGGTCACGGATTTACCGATGCTCTGGGCGCGTTCCAGACGATCCGACCTCACCAATAACGGAAATATGGAAATACGGATATATATATATGTATGCATCGATGTGCAGAAAATCTACCTGTAGAATCGGAGACGAGGGAAAAAAATATTGCAAGCCGGATGTGCGGGGGAATTCTACGTATTATCGTGATCTGAGTGATATATATATAAATATATATATGTATACATATATACAGAGAGAAAGCAGACAAACCAGATTCCTACATTATCGCGGTCCCTGGAGGACAAAAATAAAAAACGTGCGGTGGACAAATCAGGAAAGCCTCGAAGGTCCGAAAAATTGACAGGTCTTATCTGGATTCCCATATTTCAATTTTGTTACAATATATGGGACATTTCGTGCCACATCGATCAAGTTGTGGCGATCATTTTTCAGATAGTTTTTTTCATAATTTTTTTTATCCGAAAGCCTATATGACGAAAAAAATGTTTTTTTATCATACAGGTCGGAAAATATACATAATACATAATACAGAGTTATATATGTATATAATTAAGTATATATATATACATATTTCCGACCCTTATGATAAAGAACATTTTTTTAGTATGATTACCAATATTTGTTGGTGAATTTTTTTTCATTTTCATTTTTTTCCTACCGGTTTAGTTTTGAAAACTCCATCTCGCAATCGCGTTTGCGAAATTTCTTAATAATTTGTTAGAGTTTCGTGCATTTTTTCAGGTGAAAAAAAACGACGGACTTTCTTTTTGTTTTTTTTTTTTTTTTTTAATATATCTTAAAGAATAAATTTTGCAAAAATTTAAGAAAAGTTGGGTGCGTTTTTTTTGGATGAGTACTTTCGAATAAAACATGAAAACGATCTGAAAAAATGATCGCCGGAATGTGATCGAAATGTCATGGAATGCCCCATATACATATATATATATATATATATATATATATATATATATATATATATATTGTATGACGTGATGTTTTGACGCGACACGGAAGTTGCTCAGCCTCTGGGGCATTGATGAAGACGTGACCGTAATATTTGATCCCCGGAAACGTTCTCGCGTTGGTACACGGAATAAGCTCCGAATCAAGAGGATTAACGGACCAGCGCTACGTGAGACGCAAAAGGAAACTCTTCTGTCACGTCACGGAAGTGCCCTTATCGCTGGCCACCCGGACATTTTTTTTCTTTCGTTTTCCACAATGCTGAGATGTTGAAAAAAGAAATACGTGTTTTCACGAAGCTCCAAGTTTATTTTTGTTTCGAAGAATTGTAATTTGATTTTTTTTTGATGAAAATAGTCGAGCTAAATTGATCTATGTGGCTACAATATCATGATTGATTTGGGATATGACGAAATTCATGTTTGATCCGGGACAACCGTGTCATGAATTCAATTCAATCAAATTTGCTCGATTGAATTGGCTCGGTTGAACTGACTTTAATAGAATTGACTCCGATCGAATTGAGTCGGTTGAATTGACTTCAATAGAATTGACTCGATTGAATTGACTTCAATCGACTCGACTCCGATCGAATTGACTCTGTTGAATTGACTTCAATCGAATTGGCTCGATTGAATTGACTCCAACCGGATTGACTCGATTGAATTGACTTCAATCGAATTAACACGATTGAATTGACTTCAATTCAATGTACTCGATTAAATTCACATCGATCGAATATTGACTCCAATCCAACTGACCGGATTGAATTCACTCCGATAAAATTCGACTTGTTTGGATTGACTCCAATCGAATTGACTCGCGTTGAATTGACCCCAATCTAAATGACTCGATTGAATTGACTCCAATTGAATTGACCTCTTTAATTTCACTTCAATTGAATGGGGCACGACTGAATCGATTTTCAATCGATCAGACTCGATTGAATTTAGTTTGGGATAACCTATGATGTAGCTTAGGCAAAAATAAGTTTTGAATACCATCGGACTGCAGTGAAACTCATTCGGTTCGACGGTGACATTGAATTTAATTGGATTATATAGTTGATCGAAAGGAAATTCCTAAGATTCCGGGATGGACAATCTCACGCCCGAATAAAGTCTTGTTCCGTCGCTGGGAGAAACACGTAATTGAATTGTGGTTGTGCATACCGAAAGGAATACCGGCACGACCTGCAGTTTGATAATGTATATAGGTATACATGTCGGATCGATTCAATTTCAATTCACGATCGACTTCGTTGTGTTATACAATTCTGTTTCTCAGCTCGGGTCGATGGGTTTAGATTCTGTTTGTTTTGTTTTGTTTTTTTTTTTTTTTTTTTTTTTTTTTGTTGCATCACAGTGTGAATTGATATCCATTGATGCGAATGAACGAGATGTACCAAACAGACCTTGTCAAATCCACTCCATTGTCACAGACTTTCACATATGAACGGAATATTTTTTTTTTTTTTTTTTTTTTTTGCAGTTACCAAACAATATTCGTAGTTTTTTCTATAAACGAAAAATTCATTTTATGAGCAAATTTATTAACTTATTTTTCATTGTGGAACCCATGAGTTCCCATTCGTAAAAATGATGGACTTTATTCTATTTGTTTCAATCTCCTACAAAAGTTGTTAGTTTTGACATGACAAAAAAATTTTTGGTGGATTGAAAGCAAAGAAGCATGGTTCCATTTTTGAAAAATCTGTCAGCCACCTTAACACCGCCATTTTGAATTTTGGACTGCCTCATCCAAAATTACGTAATGGTCACAATGGGTCCAGTGGACCCTACGCAGAAAAACAAGTGCCATTTGCGTTCTTTTTCATGTCTTGACTCAAATCTTGCACGAGAATGAAGTTTAAGACTTCCTCTTTATGATTCAATTGTTTTTTTCTTTTCAAATTATTTTTTTTTTAAATCGTCAAATTTTAAATTTTTTGGGTAAATCCAAAAATCTTGTTCGGTTGTACTCTCGAACTAGTGTACTATTGAGAAAAAAAATATCATAATATCGAGAAAACGATGCATTCCGAGTCTTCCGTTGTACCCGTCACTTTTATACATACGTCGTTCAGCTTGAAAGCGATTGGCTGGAACCGCGCGCGGAAAAAAATGTACTTCACGGCTCGGGGCACGTCTGTCTAAGAGTTATTTCGCACTTACGCCTGGTGGCAGTCTTATAGCCACTTTTCCTTTCTGGCTTTCTTCTGGCTGGTGTTGTGCAAGGCACACTTGGGTATTTAGCTCGCGCCCGAGGACGTGGCGAGCCACTTACCATCACTTCGGCTTTCTTACCTCACAATTCAAACCCTTCCAGGCTTCTTCAACACACCCAAAGCCCGCCGCTTCTCTTCTGTTCGTTACACGAGAGTCAGTCGAGATCTAATTTTTTTCTCATAAAATGAAAATTAAATTTAAAAAAACCGAATGAGAGATCGTATTGAAATACGGTCTCGAATAATGCAATTTCAAATATTAAGTTTTTCCGTTATGAAAATTTCAGCGACTCGGTTGAATCGTCATTTGAATTGTTTTTTTTTGCAATTTTCAGAAAATTGTTAAAAAAAAAAAACGTTGAAAATCTCATCAACACGTTTTTCACGTGGATAGGGTGAAAAATAAAATGAAACTCACGAGGATCCATTGTGCACGGTTCCATTGTTCGTTGTGTGACTATTATTCAATATTACTTCTTGTTATATTATTTAATATTATTACTTCGTCATATTATTTATTATTACTACGTCACATTATTCGATATTATTTCTTGTCATATTATTTAATATTATTTCTTATCATATTAAATGACAAGAAGTAATTATTCGTGAGTAATATAATGCAACAAAATTCTATCATTGTGCTGGCCTCGAAGAATGGGCAGTATCTGTATCGACCGAGTCAGGATCGTTGTAAAAAAAAAAAAAAATTTCCCTTATACTTTTCTTTTCATATTCTCGTCCGAGGAAGGATCACAGCGCTTAATCGAAAGCAGATTATACCAGGCGACTATTGCCACCGGATAAATCTGAAAGGGACGACGCTCCGGCCTTTGTCCCTGTGTGTCGCTTTGGCTCATCGACAATGATCCGGCTGTCACGTGCAATGCACGAACCCCGTGCTTTGCTTTGGAAAATTAAATTATCTGCAGTCTCTCGGCGGCCCACAGCTGTCGACATAATTCATGTACCAAATATAGTATCCGTATTATCCATATTATTCATAAATCTATAAATATATATATATATATATATATATATTAGACTGGTTCTTAGCAGGGTTCAACTTTTAATAAAAATAGAAACGTCCCCCACAAGAAAAAAGGTCGGTTTCAAAATGAAAAATTAGGAAATAAAATTCATTATTTTGAAAACTTTGGATGTGAAAAAGCAAGAAAAAATATGAAATTTTACCGAATTAAAAAAAAAATTATTATAACATTTTTAAATTTTTATTTAAATAATAAATGTTTTAAAATTATATTTATTTTCTTAAACAAATATAACATTTAAAAATTATGTTTATTTCCTTAAATAAATATAATTTTTAAGCATATGCGTCACACAACTCATGTCACTATATTCGTTTATTTACCTTTACATTTACAATAAATTTCATATCTATCGAAATAGTATATTATGACACTAGTACGAAAAAAAAATTTCTGACGAGTGTGAGTTTGCAGAACGAGCCGAAGGCGAGTATTGCCATCACACGAGTCCAGAAAACGTTTTTCGTACGAGTGTCGTACGATTTTTTATGTCACAAGGTCCGTAAAACCGCACTTTTACGGACAGCGTGACATAAATAAAATTGTCGTAATTCTTTTTCACCTCCAAATCGATTCGCTTTTATCGATATTCTATCATTATATCCGTCGTAATATCGATGCAATGAAAATCATACTTTTACCGCTTGTCGGTCGTGAAATTCACAACGTGAGCGAAAATGAAATAAAAGAAAAATCACTATTTAAATGTTACGATCGTTAATAATCGATGGTGTTCGATATCGAGTGATAAAAATTGCACTCGTGCGAATATTCGACGAGTTTAACATCCCTAAACGTCGAATCGATGAAGGATTCGACGCGGGGCACAATGTCGAGCAGTGAATTTAAGGACGACCATTAATCAAACCACGTGACCTCGTTGGTTAATTGCTGGCGGATTTCCGAGCGAGCCTGTCATTAAATAATTAATGACGAAAGAAGGGCGAGGCTCGCCGCCCCCGACGTGCTTCGACCGAGCTTCGTACAACGCTTTTTCTCAATCCACGACTGACGGGTAACGAAGCGGAAGGGCGAGTTCGATGTTTCGCGAAAATTATCCTCGAACCCATCACCGAAAAAAAAAGGAATCATGAAATTCCGGGGGCTGCTATTACAAACCAATTCGATTTATCAACGCAATTAAAATTGATTGCGAGCTGATAAGAACAACAACGAAAATTCCAATTCCAACAGGATTGGAAGATAGAAAAAAAAATTCTTCAGGAATATGACAAGTCCGAGTGGTGATGGCAAACCCTTCAAATTTATTAGTTGCAATTGTGCGATCTTCACTTGCCATTCAGAGGTAAATTTCGTTTTGACGTAAATAATTCGGCGTTATGAAAAAAAAAAAATGTTAATATTCTTTTTTTCATCATACATGATCTTCAAACGTGCTTTGGCGAAATACGACATTTCGTTGTGCAGGACGACACGCAGTCGCATCGCGGAAGCCAACAGTTTTTTTCTTTTACCTTAAGGGGGTACACCTAGCGAGAAAAATTTGTTTTTTTTTTTTTTTGCACTTTCGGAAAGAAGAACGGTTTCAAAATATTTCCTGAAAATCGCATCGAGGAATTCCAAAAATCTTATTTTCAACTATCGTTGATAAATCGAACGAAATTCAGCTTCTTTTTCGTGAAACCTGTGATACTAATCATGTGCAAAATATTATAAGCTTTCGTTGAAAAAAAAAAAAAAAATTGGTTCCACTCAAATTTATGAGGAAGTTATAAATTTGAGTGAAACCATCCTTCCGAAGAAATTTCGACGACTTCGATTTTACAATTGTCTTTTTTGCGATTCAGCGAATAAATAAATAAATGAATAATAACTATTTACAGAATGTGAATGTTATGATTTTCAAAAATTTAATTTCCGCTACTAGTGAGACCTTCCTTCGTGCCAAATTTCTAAGATTCTAGCTCAACGGAAGGCCCCTTATAGGTTTTCATTGCCAGAATGATGGCGGACAGACAACCGAGTGATCTCACAAGGATTCCGTTTTTATCATTAAAAGATAAGGAACCCTAGAAAAAATACATATTCAGGAGAAAGATGATCGAGGAATGTATCAGCGAGGTTGGTCCATAAAACTATGTAGGATTCCTCATCCCAGTTTGAAGTTATTGAGGCAGTATCTGGAATCGGTTTATTCGACTCATCCCCGGTGGCACATTCGGGGTCCATGCCTGTATTCCCCAAAGTTCTTATCGTCTCTGACATTAATGAACCGAGCTTCCCCATGGGCTTCTGGGGACTTCTCCCTCGCGAGCTCAATCACCCCCAAAGTCTTTCCGACGACTTACAGCCCGGAAATACGACGAGCTTTTACGATCTAACCTCAAAATCGACGATCTTTCGGATAATTCCACATGGACGAAATTTTATTTGTACAATTTTTTTTGTGCATACCGAAGAATTCCATAATTAACGAGATAATAAAAGTACATAATTGAAGTGATAGTCAATCCGAAAGCACATAGAGTTCGAAAATGGAAAGCTATGGAAAGTCGATTATCAATAGAGATGGAATATATTATTTTTATTATATAATCGATTACTATATAATATATATATTTATTTTTATTATTTAATATATTGTATTGTATTTATTATTATTATTTAATATATAATATTACTATTATTTTTTATTTATTATTATGGTTTGACTATATAATATATTACTATAAATTTATATTTTTACCATTATAATATGTTATATGTGACGATATATTCAGAATTCATCGAAATTATAGAAATCTAGAAACACAGATTATTATAAATTTCAGAAATTATAAAAATATATAAATTATATAATACCTCCAAAAAAAAATTGAATATGTTGTCCATTTAAAATCGCCACATTACGAAAAAATTTGTCAGTTCAATTTGTGTGACTTCAATAAATTCAACTTCAAAATAACTAAAATGTATGTTTTTGTTTCTGTCGAATAATCAAACAAGGGTGCAAAGTAAAACCTTGCACATTGCTTCCTCATAATTTTGTACCGTTTTTAAATTATTGAGATGTAAAGTAGAACCTTGCTCATGGCTTCCTTATCATTTTACGCATTTGCCAAAGATTCCTCTATGAGGAACCATGTGTCGATCAATTTTCCTCATAGAGGAAGCTTTGGCAAATGTGTAAAATGATAAGGAAGCCATGATCAAGGTTCTACTTTACATCTCAATAATTGAAAAACGGTACAAAATCATGAGGAAGCAATGTGCAAGGTTCTACTTTGCACCCTTGTTTACTTTCGTGACGTTCAGGGCTTCTTGTGAGTGTGATGTAAGTCGAAATCTATATACATGGGGCAATTCATGTGAAATTTGAAAAATTTTAATTCGCATAAAATCTGAACTCCTTGTTAGATTTTGTCTAAATTCAAGACGAAACCTCTATCGATAATAGTATCATCGATAGAGGTTTCGTATCATGATAGTGCAACTTCATACTAAATTTCAGACAGATATCTCAAAAATTATGGAAGCTAGAGCACTCCCATTGATTTTTGGAAAAATTTCGAAACGCCATAAAATATGAATGGCTTGATGGATTTCGCCCAAATTCAATAGGGTATCTCTTTGAATAACAGCGCAACTTCGTACCAAATTTAAGTCCGATATCTCGGAAATTGCGCCAGTTAGAGTGTCAAGACCGTTTTTTTCACATTTAAAAATGCTTTAAAAGTAAAGCAATGCGTGGATTTTTTCAAAATTCGGTATCGAGCATCTCCCTGTACTCGTACAACATTATACTGAATTTCAGCTCGATATCTCTAAAATTGTGGGAACTAGAGACCAAAAATAATTTTTTGAATTTTGAAAAAATGCTGTGAAAACAAAATAACTTGATAGATTTTTCCAAAAATTAAATTGTGCTATGCGCCGTGAACCCTTTACATGTGTGACAAATTTCAGCTTGATATCTCGAGCTCTCGAGCCGTTCTCAAGTTGTGAGCGTTCAACCAATACTACACACACACACACACACACACACACACACACATACATACATCCGGACATTTTTTCTAAATGTGTTTTTTGGATGTTTTGAGACATACTGAACACGTTTTCATGAACTTCTCGAAAAAAAAAAATTTCACGAAAACAAAGCTTCCTCTACCAGGAAGCAAAATGATCAAATTATGATTAATCCTTGTACTTGATTGTTGTTTTTGTTTTCTTTCCATTTGACTGATCCTCATTGGTGGATCAAACTGGAATATTAGATACGAATACGCCGATAACGTTTCAAATACCTTCGATAAATTTGACTTTCGGTGAGTCTGCGTTGGACCAAAAAGCTAGGCGCAAGCTTCGCCAACTACCGTGGACCCCGCGCACGTATTCATATTTGCGAAGCTTCGGTTGTTTGTTCGCGGCCAGCTGGTACCTTCACTGGTGCTGCTGATGCTCTCGGGTTTGATAAGCGCTTGGTATATATATTAGTGTGGTTCTTATTTGGGTCATGTCCGAATGTTGATTTTGCCGGAGGCTCAATCGATCCCAAAAAAAATTTCAAAAATGTTAAGCCTATCACGAACCTCCTAGTCTAATTCTAATCATCGCCTAAGACCCGGTGAAGTTTCCCATTTAAAATACATGCCATTTTTCTATAAGTCGGTCATTATATTCGCGAAACGAGTAATTATTGTTGAAAAAAATCCAATTCTGTACGGAGTTAATGGGTATGAAATCTACTTCGACGAAAAAAATAAAACGCATATATAGTTCGTCTCATGTCACATGTGTCAATGTGACATGAGATGACCCATGTATGTATTTTATTTTCTCCCCGGAAGTAGGTTTCATACCCATTAACTCCGTACAGAATTGGATTTTTTTCAGCAATAATTACTCGTCCGGGGAACATAATAACCGACCTATACAATAATTGCATGTAGATATTTCAACTGGGAAATATTTTCATCGATTTAATTTCGTAGAATTTAAAACGACGTAGTGAAATTATCCGAATAAAATTTACTATTCTCTGTCAAGTCAACGTCGAAAAAAGAAAAATGTAATTTTACAAAACGTCTTTGAAATTTTTATCAAAGTTAACGGGCAACATTTCTCATCATCTATTGAAACAAAATTTATACCCATAAATTTTTACCGTTCTATTGGACACCAATTTTATTAATTTGAAGATATCATGAAAAATTCATGAGGGAGAAAAAACAATTTCGGATAAAACTTTATTTATTTATTTTCGTGTAAAATGCAAACGTGTGAAAAAAAAATACACGTTCCCATTGGAAAAAAAAAATTGACCTTCAAATGATCTTGTAAACTTTGACCGACTGAAAAGTGCGACGTCACAGTGTTTTCTCCCCCTTCGATCCATGAAACTTTTATTGCAAAAGCATCCTTCTCTAAAATACGTTGTTCCCAAGATATTATGCTTTGTCAACTTAAATGGACCCCCCTGTATATAAATATATCTATGTATGTATGAAACAAAAACTGAGACGATCCCACGAGCGTCGATGACTCGAATTTTCCGGAACAACTTTTTTTCCTCTTCCGCTTCCTCGACGAGAGCGCCGTCCTTACCACGATGGAGCAATTTTTCTTCACCCTCTTCATCCGACACACACTTACCTTCGTAAAATCACCTTTTTACCGAACCGTTCAGCGAGGCACTTTCTCCCACGCCAACCGGGCAAGGATTCGCACCAAGTGCTTCGAATTTCGCCCCCAGGCCTACGGAAACTTCGCCCTCCCCCCCCCCTCCTTCGCGTTATTTTCCACATCCCCCATTTTCCCCATTGCACCCGAAATACATTTTCTTTAACTGGCTCACACTCAACACCATCCCTGCGGAGGTTATTCCGCAAAACCCACGGATGCCTGGATTTTGGGGGGAGAACTAATGGGAACGGATCAAAATTTCAAATGCCAATAATTTATCCGACACTCGTGTAACGAAAAAAAAATGTTCGTAGCGAAAGAAGCCCCCAGGTCTTTCTTTGGAAAAAAAATTGAGAAAAGTGGGCATTCTATCCTATAGTCATTGACGTTCGAAAAAAAAATGTTTGGAAAAAAATGTTTGGAAAAAAAATGTTTGGAAAAAAAAATGTTCCGAAAAAGAAAATTTTGGAAAAAAAACATTTTGGAAAAAAAAATTTCCTCCGATGTGGTGTACTGTTTTTTTCGTAACTTTTGGATCCTGCGACCGCACTAATTTTTTTCTACATCTTTTAGACTCCTCCTCCCTCTTCCCCCGCCACCTTTTTTTTATTATCAAGAGGTAACTGCTATTTTCCCCATTTTTATTTTGGTGAACATTTTTTCCCAGATACTCCATTGAAAATGAAGAACTTTTTTCATGAAATTGGAGTGGCGGTCGGATTCCTAATATTTCGTTTTTTTTTGTTTTACAATTTTGAAAAAAATTTGAGTTTTTCCGAAATTTCAATATATGACAATGGTTTCCTATGTAAAAAACGAAGAGAAAAATGAAACCTATCTTGCAAAAAAAACGATATTTCGATTATTTGCAAGATAAAAAATGAATGAAAATTTTTTTTTTCTGATGCTCAAATCACTTCATACTGAAAATGAAAATTGATTTACATTCAAAAATAATCGAAATATCCATTTTTCGCCAGATGGATTTTATTTTTCTTTTTTTTTTCGATAGGAAACCGAAATCGAATCTTACATCGAAACGTCGGAAAAACTTGAATTTTCCCAAAATTTGAAAAAAAAACCGAAATATTAGAAATCCGACTGCCACCCAATATTATCAAAAAAGTTCTTTAATTTCAAAAAAAGTATCTGGAAAAAAAAATGTTTATCAAAATAAAACGGCGGAAAATAGCAATTCACTCTTGACAGAAAAAAAAAATCTTCAATAGTTTTCGAAAATACCGAAAACTTTTTTCGTCGTCGAACAGACCGTACATACCGCGGTTCGGCGTTTTTGTGCAAAACTTAACACAAGATTGCGTGGAAGAATGAGCCCCGGCAGAGTCGTGGAACCGTCGAGTTTTCACAAAACTCGTCCAAAGTTCGCAGTTTACCGGAAATACCGAGCGTAAAGTTTCCGTCTTCCGGTTCTCAGTCACTCCCGAGACTCTCCTTTGCCAATCTGCGCGCAAGGATACGCGCCCCGACCATTCCTTGAAAGTGGCCGGGTCACAGGTGGGGCCAAACTCGACCTCGAACATAACTATTGTACAAAGTTCTGTAAACTTTCGTTCATAAGCCCAATGCAATAATAATACACTTCATCAAAAACCTCTCCCATTGACTTTCCCACATCATACAGATATCCCACGTTCGACAAAGTTTTCCATTTAACCTTTGTCGATTTTATCAACTTTGCTCGAACAACCGAAATAAATTTACCATAGTTTTGTTTCAGAATCTACGTACCTACCGCAAAATTACTTCTGGGACATGAGTTCGATGATTTTAATGAAAATTTATTAGTTCTGTGAAATTTTTATTGATTCCATAAATTGAATAGTTCTGAAAAAAATTAACTTACATGTATGGCGATTTATTTTTTGGGTTTTCGATTCGACTTCTGTCAACTTTACGTGATAAACATTCGAAATATCAACTTTATTAGTTCTGTGAAATTTAATTGTTTTCATAAATTAAATAGTTCTGAAAAAAAATCAATTGTCATTTATAGCGATTAATTTTTTGGGATTTCGTTCGACTCCTGTCAACTTCACGTGATACACACTCGCAATATCAACTTTATTAGTTCTGTGAAATTTAATTATTTCCATAAATTGAATAGTTCTGAAAAAAAAATCAATTTACATTTATGGCGATCAATTGTTTTGAGTTTTCATTCGACTTCTGTCAAATTTACGTGATACACATGCGCAATTATCAACGAACAAAGAAAAAAAAATAACTTTATATCAATTTCCTGAAAAGTTTCAAAAGTTTGAAAAAATAAAAAATAAATGAAACTTAATCAAATTCAAACGGTCGTCTTTTGATTAGTTCCGTAACAAATATTAAAACTATTGTCGTTTTTTTAAAAATAATGTTTTGAACATTATTGTTCAAAATTTGTTTTTTATCAATTACTTAAAAAATTTCTTTGTGGATCTGTAACGAAATTTCAATTAATTGCCAAAAACATAATTTCATATCTATATGAACGACTTTGGAAGAAAAATGAAGGAAAGCAATAGCTTTGAGAACAATGATGGAAAATTTTGACATCAAAATATGACACATGGAGAAATCACCTTACAAAACTCACAAACACACCCAAAAACCATGATAAGAAACACATAAACACACATAATTAACGTGAAAATAATGAAAAAAAAAAAATTCTTAAGAGGCTCCAGATTTTCAAGTTGGGCGAAACGTAATAAAAAGAAAAGAGAAAAAAACAAATACATGTTCCTCCGTCGCCAAATCCTTACAAGCAAAATTCATCCAACCTGCCAAACCAACCAAACACAAAAAAAAAATAATAACAATGATTCATCATTGAAATAGTTCGTCATTGATTAATCGTGAAAAGAAACTCGACTCCGAGAGTACGTTCGAACGAATATGACGGTGAAAATCTTGGAAAATTCTTCTTATTTCCTCGTCGCGAGCTACCACTCCGTCTCAGCCGTCATTCAACCCTCGCATTATCCCGCTTCGACCTCCAACCCCGTCACGGTTGCAAAATGGCGGAGAGTGAAGAAAAAAAAAATAAAATAAATTGACGAAGAAGAAAAGGAAAAAAGTTTTTCAACGACGGTTGCAGTTTTCCGCTCGTTTCATCCGAGGACATTTCAATTAAGAACTTTATTCGATAATTTCACGTTTTTCCATCTCGACCGAAGAATTTTTTTTTTTTCTTTTTTTTTTTATTTCATCGCCAACGCTTTGCAAACTCGGCAAAGTTTCTTGTGGACTCAGTTGCTCAGTGCGATTTGCAAAGGTGGATCGAAGAAAAAATAAATAAGAGGAATGAAAGAAAAAGAAAATGGGGGATGAATAAATAAAGAAAAAAAAAAGAAATTGGACGAAGAGACGTTTTCGCTCGGGGCACCCTCTTTGCGAGGGTTCCTATCACGCGCGACACGGTGGGCTCTGACATCGCAACCACGTTCGTAATCGGCGTAACGAGACGATCCCAGAAATAGACGGTTTCGTCGGTGTGTGTGTGTGTGTGGAACGTCGTGATGCCAGCACGAGTCCCCGGGTGCACAAACACCACAAACTCCGCACCTCGAGCAAATATTTAAGCTCGCCAACGCGATTGACGGTGCGGAACTTTTTTTTTTCATTCATTCATTCATTCATTTTTATTTCATAGTTACGCAGGTCCCAACTCAAAGAATACAAATAATTTGTGAAATTTTCTCAGCGTTTAAAAAAAAACTCCATTTTAAAAATTTGTTAAAAATATATAATGGCCGAAAAAATCGACTTTGATATTTCAAATGCGATTTTAAGCAATTTTTCAAGGCCCAAAAATTTCTTTGCATTTTATTTCGAAAAGCTGAACCTTTTTTACATCAAAAACTTGGTTGGGGCTAATTTTTTTTTTCCATCAAACCACATTGAAAAATTAATGAAAAAAAATGAATAAATAACAATGAAAAATGCACAAAATGACCTATACAATTACAAAGAGAAATAACCAAGAAAAAAATGTGAAAAAAATTGAGAGTTCAGTTGTCGATGGAGACTTTAATTTCTCAAAGTTGCAAAAAGATTGCTGACAGTGAAACTCCCAAACTCGGTTCTCGAATTGTGCGGAATTTTCCTCATACACACACATATATATATATATATATATATATATATATATATATATATATATATATATATATACCACCTTGTTATATAACCGACGTCACATCCGGATATGACGCGGAACACCGACAACACCCCCAGCGCCAACGAAGTTTATCGAACGGATAATTTAATCGGGCCACAAACGAGCATGGGATCGGTGGGGGGTGGAGGGGGGGGGGGGATAATGTCGCGGCCGAGGCCACCGGCGAATTTCCGGCGAAGCCACATGCCGCCACCAACGAATTTTCGAATCCGATGGATCGATTTACCAGAAATAATTGAATTTTTCAAGGTCTTGCTCCATTCGAATTATTACAAATTAATTTATTATTTATTTGCAATTTTCCAAGAAATCATAATTTGCAATTGTTGATTTTCAAGAAATCATAATTTGCAATTATCGATCGCAACAATTTATCGATTTTCCAACAATTTATCGATTTTCCAACATTGTTTTTGGTTTCGATCCAAGCATTTCGTCATTTTATAACATTTTTTTAGAATAATACCCGAAAATCGTGTTTATAACATTTATGAATTACACGATTAAAGAAAAATTATATATCATAAAATCCATCATATCAACAACAGACAACGAAATCTTGGATTATTCCTCCAAGTCTACAATCGCAGAGATTCGACCTGCAATTAGGTGAACGTAGATCTCATTTGTTCTTCAAGATTTTGATATTTTTATCGTGAACTGAAAAAAAAAAAAAATCACTGACCAAAGAAACGAGACGAACGCGAAATTTGCCATCATCGCAAATAAGATTTTTCCAAAGCCAACGAAAAAATGTTCTAACCTCGGAAAGAAAAAAAAAATCGAAAGAAAAACGTTTTGGCGCCATTCACAGACTTCCCGTGGTACTCGACGAAGCGTCTGTGTGTTCATGGACTGAGGGGACAAAAAAACAAAGTTTTCGTCGTGAAAGACGAGACGGGGCGGTTGGCACTTAATCAACTCCCTCTTTCTTCATCTTCATCCGCGTTGTCCTCGTTTCCCATCGCAAGACCACACACTCGAGACAAACAATGAACAATACTACACAGTTATATATATATACACGTTGTGCATGCAACATAATAATTCTCCGACGACGTATGCGCGATGTTGCAGCAGGCGAGGACATTATCTATTTTTTTTTTTCAAAGAAGTAAAAAAATAAAACATCAATGTAAAAAAGACACAAAAAAAAAAAACGTATTGTTTGAAAAACGTGTGCTCGAAATTTACGACCAAAATTACGACCATTACGACCAAATTCAATCGTAAAATCTCTCACGATTTCACTGAGCAACCGCGTGGTCCAAACATTGAAATTAATTTGACGATATTAATACGCCGTAGGACCCCATTTTGTGCCCTCCATTTAATTGCATCCGCGACAAATCGAATTACCTAATCGATCATCAATTTCCACCGAAGCACGAATGACCGTGCAACAACAACGATGGAAAATTTTCATTACATTGCCACAGTGTGTTACTCCGTGTTATTTCACATTACAGAGCAATTTCCATTGTGCGACGCCTGGCGGCGATTTCCGCAACTAGCCTAATAAAATAAACCGCTACATTTTTTCAAATATTTCAAAAACTTTTTAAAAAGAAAAAAATCTCATCGAATCTTTTTTCTAGAAAATTCAATTTTCTACAAGAAAGCTTATTTGCATCATCGTCGTATCTCACATAGTTTCCGAGTTATTATGAAATTTATCGAAGCTTTCGAGAAACAAGCTATCACAACTTGCCGATTCCCCGCCGAGTTCAATCACTGGAAAATGTTTTAAATTGGCATCGAAGACCTATTGCCCTGAGTGAAAAATGTGCGGAGTTTCGGATTTTTCGGTGCAATACTGCGGAAGGAAAAAAATATAAACTATCAGGTGGCAAAAATCCTGTGTTAATCAAATGGCGAAATTCGAGGGCTTTGGGGAGGTAATTAGAATTGGTCTACGAGGCTGGGCCTTCGGCTTCGTTAAAATTTATTTTTTTCGAGACATTTGAGCCCATGGGAGGGCCAAAAAAATTGTTTACCAAAAATAAGGACCACCCTAATATATATATATATATATATATATATATATATATATATATATACACATATATATATAGAGCGTTTGATATAGCGTTGAAATACCGCAGAATAATCGGTCGAATTACCCAAGCCTGCGAGATACAGAATATTGTGTAAACACACGTTGATGGAAACGAGTCCATTAACACGATCCACGTTGACGAGAGCGCGAAGCGCTCGCTGAGCTTGATAACGCATCGACGTAATAGCGCGTCACTCGCGTGATGACGTCGGGCCTCGACGAGTCCGGTGTCACGATATAAACGACGGCAGCTGGATGGCACCGCGCACGACGTTCCATACTGCGAGACTGTCTCTTTATCATGCAGACGGAACTGTATATTATTGCAAGGTGCTCTTGCACTCCTCAAAGCGATGAATTCTCACGGTCCGGACGAAGACTGGGTTAACATAAACACGTCACACACATGTGTGTGTGTGACGTTTCGCGAGGGGTGAAGCTCCAAATTCAGAACCAGCAAAGGTTCAGCAAAGGTAAAAAAAAATTCATCAAAAATTGTGTTGAAATCGTTTATCGGTTGTTATCATTTTTCATCGGTTCGCCGTTATCGATAATAGACCGATGAGGTCTTGTAAAAAAATTCACGAGTAGTTACACACCCATTCACAATAGATTTGTGTGAATGAAGAATTTTTCGCGTGCTTAGGGGCGACTCGAAAAAATAATTACCGAATTAGTCTAAAAATCCTGTGTTATTCAAATGGGAAACAAAACGAGCTTACAGTCACGTCTTCTCATTGGACCAAAGTGCTGGGGTTTCGCACATATTTTTTTTTTGTTTATTTCGAACCTATCTGGGGGGTGCACTTGTCGAAATTTAGCAACACCCCAATTAAGGGGACTGAGTCACCTAAAAAATTGGAAAAATAAATTTTTTTTTTTCGCGACATGGCCAATCCAAATTGGGAATCGATTTCACCCTTATAAAGTACTTATACTTAGCTATGATTTCAAATTTTTCCATAGCCGTATGAGTTATCTAAATACTGTGAGATTTTTCACAAAATTTTTCGCTTGTCATACCCCTCAGGTGACTCAGTCCCCTTAAGGACCATCCTGTTCTATATGCGGCTTAGATTTTTTTTTTCACGTTAGAAACTAGCGGTACACATTCTCGTGTACGTGACCTTCGAAAAAAAAAAAAATAAATACAATCGAAATATTTTCTTCGATAAATCGTTAATCGATAATCGTCGTTGTCAAATAATTGTTACTTACATGGTTTACGATCGGCATTGGTGCGAGGTGTAATAATAGTTCGATGGGCGATGATAATAAGCGAATGGGAAACTGTAAATACGATGAGAGTGCCCATCGATACTTTGCCTCCGACCATTTCAGCCGTTATTGGCAAACCGCCTGGCGCGAGATCGGTAATTTAATTGGCCACTCCGACGCTGAACAACGCGTCGTCGACCATGAGAACGACAACGACCATGATGCTCTTTTGCAGCGGTCATGCAGGAATCGATGAACGAACTCGGATGTCATTTCCATCGGCTGCGAGGTCCGCACAAAGTGAAGCTGACCGATTTTGGGTACGACTCGACGAACGGATATCCGTCGTAAATGACAATTCGGTCGGTCAGTTTCACGGTGCGGTGAACCGGGCTGTTCTCATTCTCGTGGTTTTTTTTTTTTTGGAACAGTCGTCGGGTCGTCTAGAGTGCATTTATCGTGCGACGACGACGACGAAGTCGACGACGATTGTGCACAGTCACTTGACGACCGATCTTTGCTCGCATTATATCCGGACAATTTCCGCGCGAACGATGGCGGTTGGGATAGGTTTTTCCAATCGATTCTAACATCGGAATGCATTACAGATGAGTGTGCATGTTGATTCGTTCGATGATTATTTCAGAGATTTTTTCATTTATCTCGATCTCGATTATCACAATGAACAAAAATAGTTTATTGTATTTTTTTTTCCGAGTTTCAGTCCGAGTCAAAATTTCCAAACCTCCGTTCACCCTGTTGACACTCCCAAATTGAGATGTTTTTGCTTCCTCATAGAGGAAGCTTTGTTTTCGTGAAATTTTTTTTTTCGAGATGTTCATGAAAACGTGTTCAGTATGTCTCAAAACACCTAAAAAACACATTTAGAAAAAATGTCCGGATGAATGTGTGTGTGTGTGTGTGTGTGTGTGTGTGTGTGTGTGTGTGTGTGTGTGTGTGTGTGTGTGTGTGTGTGTGTGTGTGTGTGTGTGTGTGTAGTATTGGTTGACCGCTCACAACTTGAGAACGGCTCGAGATATCAAGGTGAAATTTGTCACGCATGTAGAGGGTTCACGGCGCATAGCACAATTCAATTTTTGGAAAAATCTATCAAGTTATTTTGTTTTCACGGCATTTTTTCAAAATTCAAAAAATTATTTTTGGTCTCTAGCTCCCCCAATTTTAGAGATATCGAGCTCAAATTCGGTATAATGTTGTACGAGTACAGGGAGATGCTCGATACCGAATTTGGTAAAAAATCCACGCATTGCTTTACTTTTAAAGCATTTTTTCATGTGAAAAAAACGATCTTTACACTCTAACTGGAGCAATTTTTGAAATATCGGACTTAAATTTGGTACGAAGTTGCGCTATTATCCGAAGAGATACCCGATTGAATTTGGGTGAAATCCATCAAGCCATTCATATTTTATAGCGTTTTGATATTTTTCCAAAATTCAATGTAAGTGCTCTAACTTCCATAATTTTCTAGATATCTGGCTGGAATTTAGTACGAAGTTGCACTATCATCGAAAGAGATTTCCTATTGAATTTGGACAAAATCTAACAAGGAGTTCAGATTTTATGGGAATTATAATTTTTTTAAATTTCACATGAATTGCCCCATGTATATTGATTTCGACTTGCATCACACTCACAAGGAGCCCTCAACGTCACAAAAGTAAACAAGGGTGCAAAGTAGAACCTTGCACATTGCTTCCTCATAGTTTTGTACCGTTTTTAAATTATTGGGATGTAAAGTAGAACCTTGCTCATGGCTTCCTTATTCAAATTATTAAGATGTAAAGTAGAACCTTGCTCATGGCTTCATCATCTTCTTACACATTTGCCAAAGCTTCCTCTATGAGGAAGCCAAAATTGATCGACACATGGTTCCTCATAGAAGAAGCTTTGGCAAATGTGTAAAAAGATAATAAAGCCATAAGCAAGGTTCTACTTTACATCTCAATAATTTGAAAACGGTACAAAACTATGAGGAAGCAATGTGCAAGGTTCTACTTTGCACCCTTGTTTTTATTTCTGTGGAGTCAGCGACGAGTGTGAAAAGTAGGTCTGTTGTTTGTGGTCGAAGTTGTAATCTGTCTTCGCTCCCCTAAATGGCAGAAAATGAACAATCGGAATGCAGGGAGGGTCATGCAGGTTAACAGAGACATCGTGACAATGTAATTGAATGGGTTGAGAAGGACGAATGCAGGGTCTATACGCCATACAGGCTGAGGAGGTTGTCGGAGGTAGTTGTAGTTCGAGGAGTTCGTGGAAGGCTCAGTGCGGAGTCACGGAGGTTAAACACAAAGTATCGCGAGTCTATACGGAGTCTCGGAGGCTATAACAGAACGTCTTTATAAATATATAGACAATCCATAATATTCTTACTTGGGTACGGTTTGGCGCCCTCGCACTCGTTTGACATACGTTTCAACCTTTCACCCCCAAACTATTTTGGCTCTGTGAGCCAAGAAAACCAACTATTCCAGCAAGATAATGTTCATTGGAGAAGTTGTAAAACTTGGTTGGCAAGCCCCGTGGAGTTTTCGACTGTTCGGCGACCGGAAGTGAAATTCCTCAACTATTTTCATAGTTGGGGCAAGTCGACCGATAACGCCAAAGTATTCACGAACGTCGCAGTTACCCGAGCAACTATATAACTCGTCCAACGTGTACTTCCAATCGTCAAATCTTATTATCAAATACATTATTATTTACACGAACGCAATATGGAAAATTGAAGATGGTAATTCATACATTGATCGACAAACACGTTCGAATTTGTCGTTTTGCAAACATGGATTCGACGATATTACAATTCATTCACGGTACCACGAAGGTCATAATGTCGAAATTACAGTGAACAATAAATTATGCGCGAAGCTGTTTAATTTAGTGTCAATGTTTCGTAATATGTACGAAAATTCAGTGAAGAATTTATATTAATAACACCGACATGCGAATTACAAGTATGATTCAAGGGTCGATTGGTCCACGGAGTATATGTAGCCAATGCAATTATAAATGTGCAGAATGTCACGTGGAACATTGACAAAATCGATTGTGCACGGAATGTTGGATGCACCCAGAGTGACAACGTTTGTTCATGACGTGTGCATGTGTGTTATCCGGTTGTGTGCACACCGTTCAACGTTAACGCACACGCGATCGTGCAATAAATAGTTCAATGATCGGATAGTCTCGAAATGGAATAATCTCGCTCGTAAGTTATGCGTCCACATTTTCGTTATAATTGTTCGAACCAGGGACCATGAGCACGTACCACATCGATGCGAAGCCCTCCCACAACCCGAATCGCAATTTTCAACCAAACTGCAAGGTTTGTGATTCCATTGGCGCTGATTGTTTTATATACCGGGTGTCCCATTTTTGCAATCTTACACGTGATTTATCTCGAAAAAAAAAACTATTCACTCCAATTCGAGTTTTATTGAGCACGATAAAACTCGAAGGGTTCGAACGGGGGACGTACAAAAATAGTTTTTTTTTGCATTTGAATGGGACACCTGGTCATCCGTTTGAACGATTGGAATTGCATATTCATCGTGAATATAATAACAATTCTATAAGTTGGTTATTCGGTGCGTTGTTTCTTTTCGATTTTCTTTTCTGAGGAAAAGAAAAAATCGATTTTCAGGTTTTCGATGCTTACAATTTTTTCGTCGCTCCGTCGTGATGTAAAAAAAAAATTAATTTTTCATCCGGAAAAATTGAGATAAAAATGAAATGGAATGAAAAAATTGCTTGTGCGAAAAAAAATCAATTTCCAGGTTTTACGATGCTTACGACAATTTTTTCAGTCGCTCCTTCGTAATGGAAAAAAAAAATTAATTTTTTATCCGGAAAAATTGAGATGAAAATGGAATAGAATGAAAAAATTGCTTGTGCAGGAAAAAAATCAATTTCCAGGTTTTACGATGCTCACGACAATTTTTTAGTCGCTCCTTCGTAATGAAAAAAAAAAAAAAAAAAAAAAAAAAAAAAAAAAATTCATTTTTTATCCGGAGAAATTGAGATGAAAATGAAATAAAATGAAGAAAAATTGAAATAATAGCTGAGTACAAGTAATTATAGGGTTAAAAAATCAGTTTTAAATTTGGATGGAGATTGTGTGACGAAAAAAAAAAAAAAACAAAATCCAATTTTCTTGGTGACTCGGCCTCCTTAAAGGTGCCTAAATATGTTTCAAAATAAAAGGTCCTGGGGTCGGCTTTCGACTTTTTTATGTAATTTTTTTTTTACAATTATTTGTTACCGTTACGTCTAGGCCGTTGAGTACAAAGTGAGACCCCGGTCCATATGACCCCGGTCACGTGGTGATATCGGAGTCCACGTCTATCCCGGATAAAAGCGACCAACCCGTGAACGCGAACCGACGCGAGGATTCCAATTTCGTGGTGCGCCAACCCCCATCAGTCCCTGTTCCGCCACCGCGTTCGACGTCCACAACCGGAAATGAAGCCGACGATTCTACCGATCGAAGCGTAATGTCACTTCACCCCGGCAATGCGGGTACAACCGCTCCGCACCAAACGCGAAATTTCGCGAAATCATGGTCGATCAAACGTGTGTCCATTAAATCGTCAAACAACGGACCATCGAATTTTATTATGTCGCGTAAAAGGGAGAATCATGAAAAAAAAAAAATGGGTGGGGCTCGAAATTCAAAACGAGCAAAGTTCAGAAGGATCGAAAATTCCGAATGCCCAATGTTTCGAACGACAATGTTACGAACGATCGCGGCGCACAATGACATTGCAGCGAATCGTGAAAAATTCAGAATGACATTGTAGCGAACGTAAAATATTCCGAACGTCTACCAGTCGTCGCGGTTTTCAACATTTCCCGGACTGTCGAGCTTTCCCACGCGTTGATTATCAAAGTTACATAGATACATGCCGTCGCGGACCTTTTTTGTAGAAAATTCAATTCTCTGGAACATTGTTTGTGTGAACTTTTCGTCTGTGTAGCGTTGTTTGTCCAGCGTTTGGACGGGAAGGTAAAAATTCATTGATTGTTCTTATTGTTTTTACCTTTCCGTCCAAACGCTGGATAAAAAACGCTATATAGATCAAAAGGTCACAGGAGCAATGTTGTAGAGAATTGAATTTCCTATAAAAAAGTCAAGGACGACATATATCTAAATTTGATAGCTTACCTGCGCCTGTCTTGATCTAAACTCACCGATGGATTCGACTCGATTGCAATGCCAAACATACGTGGCCGTGACTCTTCATCATCGAATATCTAAAAATTTTCGGAAACTACGAGTAGTAACAGAATTTTTTTTTTTTTTTTTAATTTCAAAAAGCTGAAAATTCCAAGCAACTGCGTCAATTAGAGCAGAAATATTTATAATTCATAAATATTCATTATATAAAATATCAGATAATACGTAATATTACATAATGAACATACGAAACTTACAATATGATGTATTTCATAGTTTTTATTAATTAATGAAATAGCTGAAATATATCAAACACATAATAAATTGTCACAACAATTTTGAATCATTTTTTTCAAAAATCTATAAATATAGACTTTAACATTGACAATTTTGTTACTGTGATTAATTCGATATTTCAAAGTTCTTAACTGCTGTGGGGTGTGGAAGATAATCTTGTTATTGACACGTTGGTGTAGGTATGCATCGTGGCCGGGAGCCAGGCATCGATTACACTGGTTTCAGTTGGGGGGCTGATTAAACCTGCATCCGCTCTGCGAATTAATTACGTTCCCATGGGGTCGAAAATACGAAGCCAATGGCGGTGTAACGATCCAGATGCAGCGCAGATGCATATTACGTACCGCCAACAAAAAATTGACAGATATCAATATCGATATTTGTGTATGGAATTATTATAACAACCCCTATCCCGTACGAAGCTGTCATTAAATATTTTTGTTTTGTTTTTCGTTGTTGACGAAGCTTGTCTTCTCTCTATCTAACTTCGTAAATTTCTACATTCAAAAAAATGTTTTTTGAAACACCTTAATGTATATACATACATTAAGGTGTAACAACTTTCCCCAAAACACTTTCCCGTGCAACAATTCTCACCAAAGGTCATCACATTGTGAGATTTCAAGGTCATTGTTTTTTTTTTTTTTTTTTCTGTTGAGACTCGATATTTCATTCACCGTAGAGCCCGATGGTATAGGTCAGGATGGTACAGATAAGATGGTACCATTTCAATGATCCATTCACACGATGACCTTCCTGTCACCTTGAGCATGAGAGAAATAATGTTAAAAAAAAAAACAAAACAATTCGAACCAACGTTGTAGCCATAGCGAACGATATATCTAACGAATAAAAATAATTGTTGAAAAAATCCAAATTTTTTTCTTCGCTCAGGCTAAGAAAAGACGAAAACAGAAATGAGAAATCAAATTTTTTTGATAAAATTTTCCTTTTTTTGCTGCCATTGTTTGTTCGATCAATCAAAATCGACGGTATCTCTATACCGGGTGGCAAATATCAAGCTCCGAAAAGGCTACAAGATGGCTACCGTAAAGTGAATACAAAAAGGCTACCGTAAAATAAATACCATGATCCTTCAATCCTACCGAGTGGTTCTCAAAATTGACTCATAATTTCTTCACTACACGGCTATATCGATGTCCCACATAGATTTACAACGCATCGTACGATCGTAGTTGGAAAATAATTCAATTCAGCATCAGGAGTTACTGTATCTAAGATCCAGTGTCATTGGAAATTGTCGACACGCGAGAGGACTCGAGTGTATATATATATTCGATAACATTATACGGGGGAAGAGGTAGGGAAGCTCGATGGCAATTGAATTTTGTGGTCACGGTGACGTCAAACGATGTACCCTCACAGGGGGAGTAAGCAAAGCTTTTGGCACGTCTGTGTGTACAGTTTAATATGCTATTCTAGAGTGTGGCACAGTGTCTCATGAATTACCCGCCATTACTGAGAGCACTCTCTCTCTCTGTATCTCTCTCTCTCCATTGCGATTTTCACCCTCTGCATTCGAACAACTACCTCGTATCGTTATTGTACTAATAGAGACTGCAAAAGCTTGAAACCTGAAGAACGGGTCCAGCTTAACCCCGATATGTTATTTTATGTGGATGTCATACCTCCAAATAAATCGTTTTATACCGGGTGAGACACTGACTCGTGTCACCTCAAATATCTCTGTTATTATCGACGTCACAAAAAAATGTTCCAAACAAAAAATGTACTCTGAGAAGGGGTTCATCAAATGCGACCATTTTTTTTTTTTTATTTCAGTGGAGGCGCTGACCAAACAGTGAAGGTCACCTCTACTTTTTCAAATGGAACGGTACATTTTTTATTCAACCATCTTGTGAAACATCGCAAACTACATTTAAAAAAAACATTTGGGGGGTCAGAGAGGTTCAAGGTCATTTAAGGATTGAAAAGTGACGTTGACTTTATTTTCATGTGAAATGATAATAAAGATTTGCAGAAGGTTTTGAAAGTGATTGCCATTGGAATCAATGCAGTATTGCAATCGTAAAAGAGGTACACACGTTATATGTATCCTGTATATCTCCTCTATTAGATTCAACTGAAGAGTTTAAATTCTAAGAGAAACTTATTTAAGACATAAGTTGATCGTCTGGCAGCTGTAGGCACTGAAAAAAAGTTTTGCTAAAAATAATCTGTGTTAAATTTGAAAAAAAAAAGGAAAAAAATACAAAAGTCAATTGAGGGGGATCTAAAACTCAACCTAAAATTCTCATCTTTTGCTAGACATTTTTTTTTCCATCTAAGCTAACTATTTCAGTTTGGGCCTGTTAGAAAATCGAACATTTTTTTTTAAACACCCTAATGTATATATTTTATAATCCAAACGGATGATCATAAATTTTGTAAAATTTTTTGCGTGAAATGAGAAAACTTGTAAGGACTCGTAGCTGGAACGCGGTCGTCCTAGTCGTTTCGATAAAATTCTATCGAAACGACTACAACTTGATCGTCAAACATTTTCATTGCTATTCAAGATGGCTATCTTGTTGTTGAATATTAATCGCCTAATCTACATTCATCGGTCAGAAGTTGAATAAAGTTCGAATATATACAAGCAGATTGACGATCAACCGTGAGGAATATAAATTTATCGGGGGAAACACGCGAAAGCCGGGAACAAGATTATTTTCCGATAATCCGAGGTACACGGTAATTTCGTTGACTCATTGTCGATATATTTTGTTTGAGTTATCTCGGCTATGAGATCCCAGTGAAGTTGACGGGATTGACCGGGTCTCGAGTGGAAAACAAGTGAATAAATTATATCGAAATGATAAGCAGTTCTCTGTATATAGTAGAATCAGACATACATCTATGTATTCCCATCTATTAACATATAATATATTCTAGGGTGTCCCTTAAAATGGTCATTTTGAAATTTTTTTTATGGTTTCACCCTCTAGGACCATTCAAGGTCATTTAAAAAAAAATGTGGACCAAATTGTAGACTTCCACTCCATTGCTAACCCGAGCCCCAAAACCCTTGGAATTCTCCAATTCATAAAACATTGGATTTCGAAAACTCCCCAAACTTTGATGTTCTCGCCACCGTGTTTTACACTAAGAGTTTGATACCTTACGTTATATCTGGTACCTATTGGTGTTACTGTGTATATTCTGACTCTCTCAGATGTTTTGAACAATGAAGCAGTGGAGGAATTAAATATTTTATCAATCCGATGGAAAAAATAGTGTGGCCCGAAACTTTTGCACGCGACTGTATATTATCATTTTTTTTTTATTCATTCTATTTACATAATCCAACAATAATTTTTCATTGCATTTCATTCGGGTAAATAAAAATATTCGTTTGATCTTACTTTTCTTTTTATTCCGATGTTTAATATCATCATATTTAAAAAAACAAAACCATTATTTCCAATAGCATATAATTTTATGTTTCTTATTAATTACCGTGTGTTACAATGACACGGTAATTGTCTATTAGTCGAGCTGATAATATATTTTAATGCATAATGTCCATGAAAAATTCGAAGAGTATTATCCCAACAATCGAATTTTTTTTTTCTTTTTTACGATTTCGTCATTCGAATTTCTTGCGCTTAGCCGATCCATCTGTCACCCCTGCACACGCAGTTCGTTCCTTGACAACTGCCGCCCTTTCTGCCCTTTCCGATGCACTTGGCCGCGCAAGCCGAGTGATTCGGCGTCGCCACCTTCGACTCGAACGAAAAGAAATCGCACGTCAGACGTCTCTCTCTGATCACGAGCGCACCGGAATCGCCATCCACACCACCGTTCGCGTCAACGTCCTCCAGTCCAACTGCAAAATTCATTTCAATCGTTAAAGAAAATTATTCCACAATAAAGCAATAAATAAATATTTCACAATCAATTTTATTGTGAAATAAAATATTTCACAATCAATTTTATTGTGAAATAAAATATTTCACAATGAAATATTTGCAAGGATAACAACAACAACAAAAAAGGATAATTGCAGAAAATATATAAATGTAACGAAAAAATAAAAAAATTCAAGAAAGTCGATTTTTTTATTTTTCATAAATTAGTTTACACGACAAGAAATATAATTGGTCATCACAGAGACTACTGAATCTTTTGTTTGTATAGCTATTAGTAATATAACATTAAAAAATATTTCACAATAAAATAATAAATCGTTAAATGATAATTATATATTTCACAATAAATTTGATTGTGAAATCCAAATATTTCACAATCAAATATTTACAAGGATAACAACGACAAAAAATTGATAATTGCGGAAAATATATATAAATATAACGAAAAAATAAAAAATGTCAAGAAAGTTCATTTTTTTCAATTTTCCATGAATTAGTTTTTACGGCAAGAAATATAAATGGACATGACAGAGACTAATGAATTATTTTTGTGTTTTTTTTTGTTTAGCCATTTATTTTTTATAATGTCGGAAAAATATTTTTTTTTTAAGGAAATAATAAGCCAAATAACTTACTCGGCTGATCGTGTTCGGCAACATGATCGGTAGGCAGGACACCCGCGGTGGCGTAAGTAGAAATAGCCAGTACAGCCAAGACAGCGACGAAAATCTTCATGATGAATGTTTTAAAGTTTGAGATTTGTTTTCTCGATGATTGTCAATCGACTGATGGATAATCGTCGAATCAACGGAGCTTTATATACCACCCGACAATTGTGGAAAACACACGAGTAGTACACTAGTTGCGTCTACGTAGTACGTATAGTGCAGTAAGGAGAAATCTCTTTGAGGAACAAGGAAAATCGGAAAATCCATGCGTATCGCAAGAATTTTTTTTTTTCACATCCCCCGAGCATTGCAACACTGCAGATGCATGAATCGCATCGCATCCACATGTCATCGATCGCTCTGAGCATCACAAGCGATGTGCCAATGATGCAATTTACAATTTGTAATCAATTCGAAAAAAAAAAGTTGGGGCTGGAAATTCAGAACGAGCAAAGTTCAGAAGCTCCCACTTTCGAGCTTTCCCACACGTAAATTATCGAAGTTAGATATCTGCTGTCGGGGATTTTTTTATAGGAAATTCTATTCTCTACAACATTGTTTATGTGAACTTTTGGTCTATATAGCGTTGTTTGTCCAGCGTTTGAACGGGAAGGTAAAAACAATAAGAACAATCAATGCATTTTTACCTTCCCGTCCAAACGCTGGACAAACAACGCTACATAGACCAAAAGTTCACATAAACAATGTTGCGGGGAATTGAATTTTCTATAAAAAAGGTCAGCCACGGCATGTATCTAACTTTGATAATTAACGCGTGGGAAAGCTTGAAAGTCCGGGAAATGCTGAAAACCGCGACGATTGGTAGGCCTTCGGAATATTTTACGTTCGCTACAATGTTATTCTGAATTTTTTCACGATTCGCTGCAATATCATTGTACTTCGCGAGCGTTCGTAACATTGTCATTCGAAACATTGTTCAATCTGAATTTCGAGCCCCAACCCAAAAAAAAAATAGAAAAATTAATTGTAATTCATGAATTATTCAAAACACGTCAACAAAACACTGATCGACGGATGCACGACAAGTAGCTCCTCGATAAACATATATATTACAATGTCAATGGCAATCACAAGATTCAAAAACATTCTTGCAAGTTTTCCCTGTTGGTTATAGCGATAATGATGGAAAAGTAGCAGACCGAATGATCGATAGAAGTAAAAAAAAAAAAACTCGTCTCGAGCGAAATCAATGAATGACTATAATCGATCGATAGCGCCATCCAGCGTGTATGATCGTTGAGGAAAAGCCGAGCGCAAATACGCAGCACCGATGAAGCATAAACAAACGTTCGTCGATGCAGTTCTACGGCCCCGTGACCTTTATTCTGCACATTTCCCAGTAACCCGCCTCGTTATTTCCGCGTTCCATCGAAACGTGATAATCACCCGAATAGTTTAATCAGATCGTATAATCAAGATACGGAGACAACGATCAAAACTTTTTGCCACCTGATTTATTTATTTTATTTATTTTATGTATTTTATTTATTTTATTTATTTTATTTATTTTATTTATTTTATTTATTTTATTTATTTTATTTATTTTATTTATTTTATTTATTTTATTTATTTTATTTATTTTATTTATTTTATTTATTTTATTTATTTTATTTATTTTATTTATTTTATTTATTTTATTTATTTTATTTATTTATTTATTTATTCATTCATTCATTTTTTTTATTATTTATTCATCTGAAATTGACAAACATAGATTTATTCTCGCGGCGATCTTCTTAGGAGATTGACATTCGTTGACCTTCGTAATTGACCCTAATATTTTATTTTCAACGTTACCGAATTTCGAAAAAAGAAACATCTGATACCACTTAAGTTTTTGAGAATAGAGAATAGTTGTAACGTTTATTATTATTATTATTATTATTATTATTATTATTATTATTATTATTATTATTATTATTATTATTATTATTATTATTATTATTATTATTATTATTATTATTATTATTATTATTATTATTATTATTATTATATTCGTTATGACGGAAAATCTTACGTCATTTTCCTCATGACCTATATCTAATGTTTCCCGGTTCGATCCGCGGTGTTTATCGAACTCGCGGATTAATCGTGATACGTATGACGTTCCGGAGAAAAAAACGGCCGGGTGCGGAAGGCGTCTTTTCACGGAAACACGATGTTTCATCTCGCGTCTCGAAACGTATATCGAGCTGCTGCAGTCTCGCGTCTGTTGCACCACGAAGAAGCGGACGGGGGAGGGGCCGCCGTCGTTCATCCGACTTGGGGAATATATAAAAGCTGTGATCGTCGACAATGTGCGGAACAAAACGCGACCGAAGGCTTCCAACGACGATCGATAACCGCTTTGACAATTGAAACACGACAATGAAGCTCGGTCTAGTCGTCCTTGTGGTTTTCGCTGCAATGGCTTGCACCATCGCCACGGAATCAACCCCCGAACTTAAGGGTGAGCATTCGATTCAAATACGAAAAAAAAAAAAAAAAAAATTCATCAATTTAAAAAAATGGCACCTATTTTTGTTTTCCTCTAATTTTTTGTTTTGTATTCTTTACGGGGGAGGGGGTGGAAGGAAAATTTCGAAAAAAAATCGGGGAATGTTTTTGGGTTACCCCGAAGTGATAATAAAATTTACAAACATTTCCGAAGGGGTGAGGGTTTTTACCCATTCGAGTTGAGGCGTTTTTTCCCTATATATATATATTAGGGTGGTCGTTATTTGGGGTAAAAAAATGTTGGCCCTCCCATGGGCTTAAATGTCTCGAAAAAAATAAATTTTTAAGTAGCCGAGGGCCCAGCCTCGTAGACCAATTCTAAGTACCTCCCCAAAGCTCTCGAATTTCGCCATTTGATTAACACAGGATTTTTGCCACCTGATAGTTTATATTTTTTTCCTTCAGCAGTATTGCACCGAAAAATCCGGAACTCCGCACATTTTTCACTCAGGGTAGTAGGTCTTCAATGCCAATTTTAAACATTTTCCAGTGATTGAATTCGGCGGGGAATCGGCAAGTTGAGATGGCTTGTTTCTTGAAAGCTTCGATAAATTTCATAATAACTCGGAAACTATGTGAGATACGACGATAATGCAAATAACCTTTTTTTTTTGTAGAAAATTGAATTCTCTAAAAAAAGATTCAATAAGATTTTTCCCTTTTTCCAAAGTCTTTTGAAATGTTCGAAAAAATGAAGGGGGTCATTTTTTCAAATATTCGGGTGGTTGGGAAAAATCAAATCTTCGTCTTCCGCCCGTAGAAAGTTTGCTTCAGGTGAAAGATAATAGTGAATTTTTTGTTTTTGTGAAAAAAATAATTATCAAAACCGGTGCCGCATAATCAAAAAAGTCAATTTTTCAGCTTAGATTGCAGTTTCTTGAGAATAACTCGTGAATTTATATTTGAACTATGATCGATGAGCTCGATAATCATTTCGTGGTGTAGAATTAAAAAAAAATAAAATTCCACAGACATGGGTGAATTATTGAGACAGGTTGGGGGAACTTTTTTAGAATTAAACATTTTTTAGAAATTATTTGGAACCTGTGTAGAAGCTTAGGGAATTTTAATTTCAAAATTACCTTTGCTAAGGACCACTCTGATATATATTTTTGAATTTTCTAGATCCGGCAATCGATCGGGAAATCATGGAAGTCGCACCGACATTGATAAGAAACAAGCGGTTCACCTGCGATTTGTTGTCGTTCGGTGCGAGAGGCCTCAAAGGTTGGAACCACGCGGCTTGCGCAGCCAAATGCACGGCCACGCGCCACAAGGGTGGCCATTGCAAGGGTGCCGAATGCAAATGTGGAAGCAGGTGGTGATCGATCGATGCATCTCATCCTCAAGATAATAAAAAATGTTCGATAATATCTATGTCATTTATAAATCATTAATAAACAAATTTTCGTCATTCCCCAAATTTGTCAATCATTTTCATAATTCTGTAGGAAAAATTATGTCGAGAACAAAAAAAAAAAAAAAGAAAAAGGAGAAAGATCATTGACAATGAAAATAAATATTACATACCGATAACTTGCATTCTATTTGTGCAAATGAAAGAATTATTATCAAGTTCTCGGTATGTAATTTTTATTCTCATTGTCAATGATCTTTCTCCTTTTTCTTTTTTTTTTTATGTTCTCGTATATTTTTTTTTTTTAAGTCGCGAGTCTTGTATTTTTCATTTTTCAACTTTGGCTTTTTTTTAATTGTATTCCAGCTTCGCACACAATTTGCATTTTTTCAAAGTGGAACGGAAAGGAATAGTTATGCTGGTATAGGACTGCTAAGGATGTACCTGTATGCGTGTGTGTGTGTGTGTGTGTGTGTGTGTGTGTGTGTGTGTGTGTGTGTGTGTGTGTGTGTGTGTGTGTATTGTGCAGAGACAACGCAGACATTGTCGGAAAACGCATTTGCGAAGCTTCGTGATTATTATTCCATCGAAAAAAAAATAAATCGAGTTCGACACTTTTCCCAAGAGACATTGCACGTGCCGTTGAATAATAATTCACGTACTTATACGGCGCGCCACGAATACCCATCGGATATTTTTCCGACATTCGCGGTTTTTTCCGCGTACCTCGAATCTCTCACGACCGCGATGGAAAATGGGAAAAAGTAGAACGTGGCTCCACAGCAAATAAGCCAGACCTCTGTTCCAGATCGCCAACCCCCATCCAGTGAATACGCTCGAGAATTTTTTTAAATTTTTTTTTCCTTTATCTTTTTACATTTTTTTCATGCGTTGGACGTGTGCTGAACGAACGTGAATATATATATATATATATATATATATATATATATATATATATATATCGTTATGACAACTTATTCGAAATATTCAATTTATCCAAACTTGCACGTGGACCACTTGAAAAAAAAACATATTTATTTTATTTTATTTCATTTTTAACCCTAGAACTCATAAACGAGGGGGGGGGGGTGGCAAACACACCCCACGCGAACTTTGAACCACGCTCCTGAACTAGCGATTAATGTTACATCGACTCCTGATCCGAACGTTAATTTAAGGGGGCTGAGTCGCCTAAAGAATTGGGAATAATAAGTTTTTTTTTTCTGTTACATGATCGATCTGAATTTTTAACTCCATTTCATCCTTATGAAATACATATACTCAGCTATCTTTTCAAATTTTTTCAGACCCATATAAACCATCTGAAAGCTGTGAGATTTATCACAAAATTTGTTCACTCCTCGTAGCTTTCGGATCACATGAGTCGACGAATTTTCAAATCTGACATTTTTTTTTTTTTTAAACCAAGCCAAATTGCTACTACGCAATTTCATATTATTCACTATTTTTCATCTTTTTGCTTCCTCATAAAGGAAGCTTTGTGACGGTGGGAAATTTTTTTTTCGAGATTTTCACGTCACCATGTTCAGAATGTTCCAAAACGTCGAGAAAACACATTTGGAGAAAATGTCCGGATGTATGTGGGTGTGTGTGCGTGTGCGTGTGCGTGTGCGTGTGCGCGTGCGCGTGCACGCAATTTGAAGCAAGCTGCAAGTTGAGCATTGTAATTTGCTTCCCCTGAATCGTAGGTAGTGAACGAAGAATCCTTTATGAGGAAGCCAAAACAAAAATGCTTCCTCATAGCGCTCCCATAAGCATCACATTGCTTCCTCATAAAGGATTCTTCGTTCACTACCTACGATTCAGAGGAAGCAAATTGCAATGCTCAACTTGCAGCTTGCTTAAAATTATGAGGAAGCAATTTCCAAGTTTCAACTTGCAGCTTGCTTAAAATTATGAGGAAGCAATTTCCAAGTTTCAACTTGCAGCTTGCTTAAAATTATGAGGAAGCAATTTGCAAGTTTCAACTTGCAGCTTGCTTAAAATTATGAGGAAGCAATTTCCAAGTTTCAATTTGTTTTTTTTTCATTTTGTTATTTTATTTTATTGCAAGATCGAATTATCGATAATGCATCGTTCGTTTGTTAAAACGAATAACGATGAAGTAATTTTCGTCAAAGACAAAGCTTTTCGAGGCTTATCAATTTCGAGAGACGAGGATGAAGAGGAGACCGATAATAATTTGTTCGAGACGAACGAAATTAAGGAACGGATTTCTCTCCGTCTCTTTGAACGTAAAAGAACGAAGAGACGTAACTGTCTGAGAAATTCTGGAGCATGCGTTTCGCTTTGAATCCACGGAGGATAATCCACAATCGCGAAGTACAAAGCAATTCCAAGAATTTTTTCTATTTTTAGATCGTGAAAGAGCGAGAGATATCGGGACTTTGCTGTTGGTTCGATATACCGGGTGTCTCACCCCCAACTTGACCATCTTTGGATATCTGTCTCTCTCATTATCAACGAAAGAAATGAATAAAGCTTACCGCAATACCGTTGCTCGACGTCGAGGAAAAAATACCGTGCACATTTTTTTCCCCTCAAGGTCATCCTTTTTTTGAATTTCAAGTTGACCGATATTTTTTATTGTTCCAACGGAACCACCTTTTATTTTCTATTATTGCGTTATGGCAGAGGCTAAAGTACACTCCCGATAAGCTATGGAACACAATGACCTTCGCGTGACCTTGACCATGAAAAAACGTCCAAATACGAAGAAATCAATATTTTTTTTCAATATTCTTTCGATGGTATTTTATCGTTTTGCTCGTTGACACTCAAACAACATCGAAACTTTCGCTGAAATGACGAAAGCTCTTGCACAAGGAGCTTTTGAAATTGTGAAATTTCAAGCATTTATGATTTTTGTCATAAAATTTGTAAACATCGCTCTTCAAACAATCTTCACATTTTATATTCACATAAAATGTTTAGAAAAACACAAAAAAAGTTCAACTTGGACCGTAGTTTTGTAATTTGCATTGGTACATTTTTTTTCTCCAAAATAAAAAAAAAAAAAAAATTATTATTGATGAAAATTTTTTTTCTGTATTTCGTTGCAGAAATCGAGTCAGGATGATACGAAGACAGTCGTTTTCGCCGAGTCTGAGCTGTGCCGGTGGTGAACCGCAAATAATCGTCGAGGAAAGTAGCCTGGGCGAGGAGGAGGCCGAACGTCGAAGAAACGAATCGCCGCCACGTTGTTTGGATCCGGATTCACCGTCCCTAAATCCTTATCTTCTGTCGCCGTGGCGGGAATCACGAAAACACTCGTTACCCACGCCCCAGTGCACATCGGGTATAACCGCGTCTCAAGTGCGTTCGATTAAACACAAATTCATTCGTACCCAATAGTTGCAACCAATCGATGTTGTTTTCTTTGATGTAAAAATTATTTCGGAAATATTTGAAAAAAATATTTTTGTAATTATTCATAATTACATAATTTCCAAAAAAAAACAATGAATATTAATAATTGTTCATAGAATTATAAATATATGATTTTTGAATTTTTTCCATTACTTTTGCTATCAGAACTTGGTTCGTGCCAAATTTTAAGATCCCAGGTCAACAAGAACTTAACCCTATGCATTTTTATGATGAATCAGTGAGAAAAAAAAACGATAAAGAATCATAACTATGCCATAAATAACAAGGGTGCAAAGTAGAACCTTGCACATTGCTTCCTCATAAATTTGTACCGTTATTAAATTATTAAGATGTAAAGTAGAACCTTGATCATGGCTTCCTTATCATTTTACACATTTGCCAAAGATTCCTTTATGATGAACTATGTGTCGATCAGTTTTGGCTTCCTCATAGAGAAAGCTTTGGCAAATGTGTAAAATGATAAGGAAGCCATGATTAAGGTTCTACTTTACATCTTAATAATTTAAAAACGGTACAAATTTATGAGGAAACAATGTGCAAGGTTCTACTTTGCACCCTTGTTTACTTTTGTGACGTTGAGGGCGCCTTGTGAGTGTGATGTGAGTCGAAATCAATATACATGGGGCAATTCATGTGAAATTTGAAAAATTATAATTCCCATAAAATCTGAACGTCTTGTTCGATTTTGTCCAAATTTAATACGAAACCTCTTTCGATGAAAGTGCAACTTCGTACTAAATTTCAGCCAGATATCTCAAAAATTATGGAAGCTAGAGCACTTACGTCGATTTTTGGAAAATGTTCAAAACGCCATAAAATATGAATAGCTTGGTGAATTTCGCCCAAATTCAATCGGGTATCTCTTCGGATAATAGCGCAACTTCGTACCAAATTTAAATCCGATATCTCAGAAATTGCGCCAGTTAGAGTGTAAAAACCCTTTTTTTTACATTTAAAAATGCTTTGAAACAAAAGCAATGCGTGGATTTTTTCCAAATTCGGTATCAACCATCTCCCTGTACTCGTACAACATTATACTGAATTTGAGCTCGATATCTCTAAAATTGTGGGAGCTAGAGACCGAAAATAAATTTTTGAATTTTCAAAAAATGCTGTAAAAACAAACGAACTTGATAGATTTTTCCAAAAATTCAATTGTACTATGCGCCGTGAACCCTCCACATGTGTGAGAAATTTCAGCTTGATATCTCGGGCCGTTCTCAAGTTGTGAGCGTTCAACCAATGTTACACACATACACACACACACACACACACACACACACACACACACACACACACACACACACACACACACACACACACACACACACACACACACACACACGGACATTTTTTCTAAATATGTTTTTTAGATGTCTTGAGACATACTGAACACGTTTTCATGAACATCTCGAAAAAAAAAATTTCACGAAAACAAAGCTTCCTCTATGAGGAAGCAAAAATCAATGATTTTCGAAGTTTTTTTTCTTCACTTGACAAATTTCGAGGATCTAAATCAACGTGTAAGGTTTTTTTTCATAGCCAGAAAGTTGACGGACAGACAAAATTTTTTCATTATTCCGCATGAACGATGAAAAACGGAACCCCAAGTATCACAAAATTTACAAAAAAAAAAAGTGTTTTTAAAAACGTTATGCGCCCAGGTAAGACGATTGAGTGAGAGGGGCGGTGAAGGATCCGGACCGTCGCCGAAAGAAGCCGCATTTCTGGCAACTCTGTCACAATCGCCCGCGCCGCAGCCCGGTGGACGTCGTCACTCGGTGGTCACCATTTCCAAGGTGCCGCCGGCGTTCTTCGGACGCAACACACGTCGCGAATCCATCGCCGCGGTTCCCATGGGCGCCACCCGAATACTTCCCCTGCGTCGCGACTCGTCATCCGGACTGTCTGGACCACCGAGCAACAGCGGAAGCTCCCACAATCTTCAACTCGACATAATGGACGATATCGCGGAGATAAAAACGAGAAAGGTGATCGATATTATCGGTTGATGTGGAAAATTTCAATGTCTTCGCAAAATTTATTGCGTCGGTGGATTTTCATAAAATTTCATGACGAATGACCTTGATCGTTGATTCGTATGTATGTAGAAGATTGAGCACGGTGAATCAAATATTTTCGAATGAGCAGAGGTTGAAACTTCGAAATTTCGAAATGCCATAAAATCCGATCCGTTTGGCCGATCTTCACCAAATTTCTCATGTATCACGTTCAAGTAATATTTCATACTTGTAGAGAATTGGGGTTCGATTGGTTGAAGTTAACGGTAGTTGAGAGCGACAAAGTTGATTTTTCAAAAAAAAAAAAAATCAAAATATTAAATCCAACTTATCGATGGATTCGGGTCAAATGCAATACCAAATATCCGTGGGCATAACTTCATACGCGGAGAACTATTTTGACGAATATCTCAACATCTTCGAAAGCCAGATTGTCGAACAACGATTTTCTGAAAAAATGTCAAAATCCCGTCAAATCCAAGCGGATGCGTCAATTGTTGCAAAAATTACAAACGACATAAAAATCATGAAGCACGATAGGTCTGCAAAATTTGAACGCTGTAGCTCAATCAGTTCCCGAGTTATTCAAGTTCAAATTTTTAAACGTCAATTTACAAACATTTGAAACATGTTGAAACATCAAATTCCCGATAACAATTTGTTGGCCCCGTCACACAACTCTCTCAATGACAAAAGCAAAAATAATTCTTAAGAAATTTGAAAAAAAAAAAACATTTATCAAGTAATTTCAAAGAATTGCATTTACAAGCTTCCGGAGAACGTTTTTTTTTCCTTCTTTTTATTTTTTCGTCCAATTGTCATGTCTCGAAAAAGTTAATTTTCTTTTATATCAATGATCATAAAAACAAAGAACAAAAAAAGTGATTACACATATCACAGGTCAGTCGCCCTGCTCTCCTGTTCATAGAAATATATATTAATTCAAAAAAATAAAATAAAATAAAATAAATTAACATTAGTGTACAATGTATTTCACAGAGAAACATCACATGTAAAAAAGAATAATAATTATACAAGAAAATACACATTCTGAAGAGAATCCACATCTAGGATCAAAACGTTAAAAAAAATCGGGGAAAAAGGTTTTTTTTTTTTTTTTTTTTTTTCAAAATTTCCCAACCACACCGGGAATTGGCCGAACGATAGCCGCCTACATCTCTAAATAACGAAAAAGTTAATTCTTAATCATTGTTAATTTTAATTAATGTTAATTTTTGTTATCAGGTGCGTTTAAAATTGTGGAAAACCCCGTCGAGAGAACGCGTTTGCGAGGTTCAGGCGCTCGAGGGCAACAGTTCGACGCAACGTTACGTTCAACATCAGCAGCGACGTTTTTCGGATTTCGCGCCGACGGTCGGACCATCGCTTTCGACATCGGCATCGACGCGTCGACGGGCGTCCGAGTTGCCAAGGCCATCGCCCAGTCACCATAATCATCCCCTAGCGACGGGCATAGTGTGTTCGAACACCGATCTCATATCCATATTGTCCTCGCTCACGTCATCAGCCACTGAGATAAATCGTTGCGGCGTCGACGCGATCGGTCCGACAATTACCGATCACAATGAAAAATCGTCAAAATCCTGCAACGACAAACGCGCCCGTCTCAAAGATTTTCGTTCCAACAGTTTCGACGTGTCGATACTTCACGGAACGTCAAACAAAACAACAAACTCAGCAACCGGAAGTACGTGGAAAAACGTGAACGCGGAAAATTCTGTATCGTCAAATTGGTTCGCAAATCGTCATCAACCAATGTGGAAGAAGCAGCGAAGTCACGAAGTCGCAATGCCGACGTTGAGTTTCAAATTTGAAAAGTCCAAGGTCGTCAAAGCGGTCAAGGACAGTTTGACGAGATCGAGCGTGGCGTCGAAGGAAATGACGCAAGCCGCGAGGCACAAGGTTCTTTGGGACGACGCTAGGGGCACCAAGGTCGATCCCCAAGTGCTCGGCCGAGCGATCGAGGAATGTTTGACTTTTCAGAGATCCACGGAAACCGATAGCGGCAACGTCGCAACGTCTTCGACCGTAAAATCGGCGGCCGTGTCGCCGGGCAAACAAAAGTCACAAAATTCCGGTAAGGTTAGCAATTGGTTCGCCAATAGCGGCAACAAGGACGACGATCAGACGGAACCCTGCGAACCCGCCATTTGCCCGTCCTTGAAGGATCTTTTTGTCAAGTAGATGGCCGGATTCCAAGGATAACCTCGATCGTGGCGAAGACACGATTGTCCTAATGAGATTCGTACGTAATTCATTTATATTTTGTTTTTTTTTTTTTTGTTTATTCCCGGATGCTTCGTGGTTGTTTGAAATAAATTTGAAGGGGTTGGAGTCGAAATCCAGAACGAGCAATGTTCACAAAGGGCGAAATCCCGAACGCGCAATGCTTCGAATATAAATGTCCCGAACGGTAAAAATCCCGAATGAGATTGTAGCGAACGTATTATATGCCGAACGTCTACCAGCCGGCGCGGTTTTCAACAATTCCTGACTTTCGAGCTTTCCCACGCGTAAACTATCAATGTTAGATATACGCCGTCGCGGACTTTTTTATAGGAAATTCAATTCTCTACAACATTGTTTATGTGAACTTTTGGTCTATATGGCGTTGTTTAACCAGCGTTTTGACGGGAAGATAAATAATGCATTGATTTTCTTATCGTTTTATTTTTTTCTGTCCAAACGATGGATGAACAAGGCTATACAGACCAAAAGTTCACATAAATAATGTTGTAGAGAGTTACATTTCCTATAAAAAAGTCCGCGACGGCATATATCTAACATTGATAGTTTACGCGTGGGAAAGGTCGAAAGTCAGGAATTGCTGAAAACCGCGCCGACTGGTAGACGTTCGGCATATAATACGTTCGCTAACTATCTCATTCGGGATTTTCACCGTTCGGGACATTTTCATTCGAAGCATTGCGCGTTCGGGATTTTGCCCTTTCTGAACATTGCTCGTTCTGGATTTCGACCCCAACCCATTTGAAGACATGATTATTTATTTTTATTTTCATTTTGTAGACGACGATATGATTATCCGATAATGGTTCGTGATTTTAACCCTTAAACGGTAACGTCGGGTCACTCGTCCCTTGCCCAAATGGTACGTTCTCTTCACCTTTTTATTTGTTCGTTCGATTGTATTGTTTGAACAAATGATCAAATCAGCAATATAGTGATCGATCCTTATACTGGGATAGTCCAAGAGATTTCTGCAAAAAATTTCACAAAATTATCAAGAATAGATAATTTTGCGGAATTTTTTGCAGCAATTTACAGGACTTTTCAAAGCGCCCGAAACTCGTGACCCGACGTTACCGTGTAAAGGTAGTAAAAATGGCGTTACCTATGGAGGGTTAATGTGACGAACATATTAACCCTACTTGGTCCACAATCTTGCGGTTTAAACCGAGTTTACGTGGCCGAAGGCTTTGGTCAATCGGAGCTCGACTTTGCGCATGCGTTGACAAACTCGATTCTGATCGGAGTTTCGCCGAATGTTTGTCGGATTTTAGGTTATTTCAGTTTTCTTTGAAATGTCAACAAAATGGCGTCCACGAGAATGAGACATGCCTACGACTCGTAATACGCATGAAATCATTGCCGTCCGATGAGGACGAAAAAACTTCGGCCATCTTGTGAAACTTTAATATCGGTGAAAAAACATAACCTGTAACGGGAAGAGGCTTATGACGATTGAGCTTTCTGTCCAGGACGCTCCAAATGTCGGTTGCAGCCTCAAGAGATATGAACCAAATGAACTCGGTTCGACTCAGGATTGTGGAACCAGACCCAAATCATAGAATATTATGCAGACGGAGGCATGGACGAGAGATCGTCGAAGGGCACTTTAATTCCACGTAACAACCCCTTTAAAATGATGACCCCACATGATACATGAAATTAATTATTTTTTTCCTCGAGTACCTCATTTTCCCCCTCTTTGTGTCTCATATGAATATTTTTGTTTGATCACAACTACCTCATTTAATTTTTTTTAATCACAACTAGCTCATTTAATTTTTTTTTAATCACAACTACCTCAATAGTTACAAAAAAAAATGATCTCATCTTTGTTTTAATTATTTTTGCCCGCCTCTCACACGCCATTCGACGTCTCGAAAGTCGCCATTTTAAATTAAATAGTTGTTAATCAACCCTTCGCTGGTCGAAGGCATAGACGATTCAAAGGAACGACTGTGTGTGTGTACATTCCGACACGAACATGTACAATTGAAACCAGACTGCAACGTAAAAGTTGTTTGCGGCTTAATTATTCAAATGTTAAGATGAAAATTTACGATTATTCGATATCACGATGCTACCAATGTCCGATACGACTCGTGTGAATCCATACTTTTACATGAAGCAGAAAAAAAATATTGGATTGAAAAAATGGAGATTCGAACGACAAAACTTTGCGAACTCGTGTCCCCAAGTAACTTCAAACATTCTCAATGTTACATAATTGTTATTTTACGTGTACACCGAGTACCGTAACAAGTGTCATGTATATGTAAATATAGATATATATATGTATATGTACCCGCATCGTTGTGTGTACCAAACTCGTTTCACCCACAAGGGTGAAACGATAGTGTTTCATGATTTGTGACGGTCAAAGCTGTACCATCCGGATGGTACAGCTTTAATGTCCATCGACATGGAAATATGGACTGTTAATTCGGTAGGAAAAGTTTATATGACTGGGAGACAGAGAAAAAAAGAAATGCTGGTGAGTCCGGGTCAAAGAGACCCAGTGTGTCAAACACTGGGTTTAAGGGAACTAGGCAGCGAGAAAATTCGAATTTTTTCATTTTTATTTTTTGTCATATTCTGTTACTGCAATCTCTTCCGAATATTCTGGTAGAAAGGAGACTAAAAAATTCGCAAAATTGAGCTCAGGAGAGAAAATCACTCCGTACACGGCTGGCGCGCCGCGCCTAGCCGAGCACGGAGTCCGTAGAGGCGCCAGAACTTTAAACGCGTTCATCTCTAAACAGCATTTTTCGAAATGAACGCTAGCTTAACCACGATAACTCGAGAACGGTTAAAGATATCACCTTGTTTTTTTTTTCAAAATAAAGCTATAAATGTTCTCTACCAAGTGAACCAAACTTAATGGAAAGAAATTAATTTATTATTATTGTTATTACAACAAATGTCAAAAAATTTCGCCCGTTTTTCGATTTTTTTCGAATTTTCGCCGCCATTTCCGTGATTTTCATGGTTTTTCAAAAATGTTTGGTTCACTTGGTGAAGAAACATGTTCCGAAGAGAATGGCGTTTGAAAATTCGACGAAACTTGAATCGGCCACCCGGAATCGTGGTTAAGCTGAAGCAATGCGTGAAACGCGTCGCCATCTTTATCACCCCGTATCTCCTTTGAATATTTATATTTTTCAAGTTGCGACCTGCTAATTTAATAGCCGAAATGTCAATAGAAACATTGCAAAAAAGAAAATTTATGTACGTTGTTTCGTTTCTTTACAAATGCCATTTGAATTTTATCGCATTTTTTCGCTGCCTAGTCCCCTTAAATCCATTGCAAAATAATAATTTACGTAAATTGGTCATAATTATTTTAAAAATGTGAAAATATTGATTTTTGCATGAAAATTAATTATAGTTATTTGTTTGAAGAATTGTTTAAAATACATTTTCATTGAATGGATGTCCTGAATGGATCACTGACCGTCAGGTGGAACAAAGACCGTTTTGTATATATATTTCATCTATTGAATTAAAAAAAACAACGTATTAATTCAAAGAATCATTGAATAAAAACATTTTAAAGTGTTATTAGTATTATTTCAGGAAAACGTTTCAATGTTAAAAATATATTTGTGAGGTGCAAGGCCTGTGGCAAGGCCATTTTCATTGCATCATTGTTTCTCTGTCTCATGGTCATTACACTTATTCCCATAGAACTAGCAGACCATATATATTTTCGTCGATGATGATATGGAAGATCTCTGAACCCATTCCATTAGGCGCTAATTAGTTTGATACTCTCGGGTTTTTTTTTTTTTTTATTTTAAATATAATTACGCATATTCCATTGGTCATAAAAATATCGAAAAATCCAACACGACGAAAAACCAAAAAAAAAAAAAAGCTTCTCAATGAAATGTATAATTGAATCTTTGAAAAGAAAAAAACAAATATCACAAAAAATGTTAATTCATTGAGCATTGTTAACTAAAGTTTATGCGAAACAGGTACGCGATTTTTTTTTTCGTCTTCCTTCGAAATTAATACGACATACTATATAATCAAGTCACGCGTTGGCTTGCATAAAAAAAAATAAATAATAATAATTCGCTATAAAATCAAGATATGCCCAAAGCAACAAATAAAGGACCACGTTATTAATGTATAGACAATCGATGATATACCAAAAAACAAATAAAAACTATACATATGAATATATTGGGGTGTGTCAAAAAAAAAGGCAAAGTTTTTCAATCGTTATGACGTCTCCTACATTTGAAGTAACTTTGTTTTGCATTTATTTTTAATCCTCAAAATTTTATATTGACCTAGAAAACTGTTCTTTCAACTGTTAAATAATTTATTTTTTAAAAAATGTGTTCATCGAATGCAATATTGAATCTATGATTTTGGAACGTTCTAAAATAATTAAAATAGGCTTCAAAAATGTTTCCAGATATATTTTGAGAATCTACTTGGAAGTACAAAACGAGACGCCTTAACGATCGATGAACTTTGCCTTTTTTCGACACACGCTTATATATATATGTATGTATAATTATATATTAAAAAAATTACGAACAAATCTTTTCTGAAAAATTCGAGATTAAATGTTTATAAATCGACAGAGCTCTGTGGAATTACTTTAGAATAAAAAATGCAACTAGCAAATTAACAAAAAAATAGCGAAACCAACTTCGATCCAAAACGCGCTGTTATATGAAAAAAAAAATAATACAATGAAAAAAAGAATTATAATAAAAAAAAAGAATTGTAAATAGATTTGACACTGTGTGTGCTCTTAATGTTCCTCAAACGTCTGATGTAATCTGAAATAGCTATTACCTAATGTATTTCTGTGTCATGTGTCGCGCGCAATGACCGATTGGGATACGTGCCTTGATACGTTGATGAGATAACGACTGGAAACTGCAAAACGTTGGAATCAAACAATTTTCCAACAGCTATCTGTGTGACTACTTTGCGCTCTCACACGAATTGCATTCGCGAATGACGAAACGTGATTTTCGTCGATTATGTCGCGATAAAAAAAAAAGCTTTAAAGCTGAGGTTTTGATTTTAAGGGAATTACAAAAAAAAATTTGAAAATACGAAAAATCTCATTGATCAACGAGGCACAATCCGTGGAATTGTCGTGTGATTACGAAATACGATAACCCGACAGAATATTTTGAAAAAACGACGTTTGAGAGAAAAAACAAAATTTTACGATGAACGAAAATAATTCAAATGAATTCGCGAATAAAAAATTTAATTATATTATCCACGAATTCATTTGGCTTTCGTGTGTGTGTGTGTGTGTGTGTGTGTATGCATAATCGAATGAAAAAGCTTCATCGTATAATTCTAAAATCGAAGAAAATTGTGTCTGCACGTATTTTAACATTTAAAAAATTGATTTTAGTCAAAGAAAAATAAAAATAACGATTGTACGAGAAAAAAAACATCGGTCTACGTATGAATAATGAAAAAAAGGAATAAACGTTATCGTCATCCCAGGTGTCCACGATGTACGTATTATATTATGTGACCCCAGGTCCCGAGAACGAGCGTGTCCCAAAAATGTTATTATTAAAATAAATCTTCAATGTTTAAACGATCATTTATGCGTCGTTCCTGCGAATCCCCCAAAACTCTTTCGCAGCATCGTTACAATATACATAATATACTATAACGATGTATATATATATATATATATATATGAGCGATTCCACGTGACTTCAGCCACTCAAAAAAAAAATTTTCCACAAATAATTTTAAAAAATTGAGCTATTTTTTTGCAATGTATTCGCCGAGTGCGGATTTTTAAAAAAATTTTTTGACGGATTTATCGTTAATTGAAGTTTTTTTGTATTTTTCCATTCAAATGGCTGTATCTTTGGCAGGGTTTGACGTATTTACATTTGTAAAAAACGAAAATGTGCGTCTTTTAAAGGCCTTTCAGAAAAAAATTACTTTAGATTCTATTGAGCAAGTTGCACGTCCGTTTTAGGGCAAAATATGCAAAAATATTTTTTTTCTCAAAAAATGCATTTTTAATTTTTTTTTTCAAAATTTCCCCAAATTCTGAATACGAAAAAAGAATTTTTGGTATTTTTTATATCGTGGGACCGGCAATCGGTAATGCGTAATTTTACCGATTTCATTAACAGATTTTTTTCAGTTTGATTTTTTTTTTTTTTTTTCTTGGGCTCCAGTCACTTTACGCGAGTTCAGGAGCCTCCTTGAAAGAGAAATTAATGATAATCAATGCTCGTTGAATCGCGTAAAGCGAAAAAAGCGTGCTAATGTCACCCATTATATTTCTCTCATTCAAATCGTCTTCTTATACTGCAGGGATGTCACATACACATGTATATACATATACATGACAAACAAATGAGATAGATGAGACATTAAAAATTTATTTCGTGAAAACAATGTTTTTTTTTATTACGTAGAAATTCGGAGCTACGAAGATCGGGTTTACTACACAATTCAACAAATTCGCAATGTTCTAATAACGTTGAATAAAATTTTTTTTTTTTTTTCGTTTTTCTTCAAATCGTTTGTGTTCACGAGTGGGAGTTAAAAGGGCTCGATTGGCCGAGCCGCGATTGAACAGCCTGGCGATAAATGAACAACAACGACGTGGTAAATGCACAAAACTCGGAAGTCGTACAAAAAAAACAAAACAAAAAAAAATAAAGAAAAACAAAAACAAAAAGGATCAACCGACGTATCGGAGGTAGGTATATTTGGAAACTAGTTTTTTTTTATCTCAAGAAGATAAGATTTAAAAACAAATTCAAAAAACAGAAAAACCAAACTCGATAGAAATTATCGACGAAACGACGATTCATCTTGAATTTACAGAACACAAATATTCGGCGCAAAGAAAAGAAAACAAAGAAACAAACACTGGCTGTGCGTTCAAAGTAAAATGAAGGAAGAACAGTTATTATTTTTTTTTCTCTCCTTTCCTTTTCCGTCTTTTACAGTAATAACACGAATTGATAAGGAAGGTTTTTTTCTGGCTAGCTAACACACGTATTATCGTCGGGCATGGTTAGTGACACCTTGGCAATTATTTTTGACAGTCGTTCGACAAAGTTCCGACAAAAAGAAATTCGGGCGGATTTTCGTATCGACGCGGAAAATTCCGAACGATCGATTTTTTTGCCGCGAGGAGTTTTGATGTTGTTAAGTGTCGACGAGCCGACTAGTTGTCTATTCTCGGGTCAAACACAGTCGCGAGATTAGAATGAAATTACTGGGGGATGGGTCGATAGTGTTCGACGTGAATTTAATGAATCACTTTGAACTGACTGGGGCGGATGTTCGACCGTTTGTCTCTGTCCCTCTCTCCCTCTCTTCCTCTCTCTCTCTCTTTCGCATAAATATGGTTGCGGCATTGCCCGTGGTCTCTCAATCGGAACAATTGGAATTGAAGGTGACGTATCTACGTTATACATTCGATTATTTCGAGCGGCAAGGGACGACAAATTCGCTCGAAGGCTTTTAAAAAAAAACAAAAAAGAAAGAAAGAAAGAAAAAAGAAAATAAGGGAAATGCAGTTTTGACTGTCATCTCGTTCGTGTTTACAGTTGGCCACAGTCGCTTACGATGATCTTCTTGGAGGTCTTGCCGCTTTGCGATCCCAGAGCTTCCAGCTGAAACACAATTGCATATTTTCGTTCGACAATGATTTTTTAAATGATTTTCAAATCATATTCCATGCTCTTCCAGGTTCTTTTTCACGAAAATTAATATTGATAATCACGTGAAGCAATGTTTTCGCATGAACGAAGGTATGAATCACAATTTAACACATGATTATCATGCAATTTAATTTGTGATATTGATTTTGTTTTGATAGCAAGCAGCTCATGTTTCTGATGTTTTTTTTTCTGTAAAATGGCAGAGTCAGATTATTTAATATCTTTTTTTTTTCAATCAAACACAACGTTTAAGCTCGATACTATATTCAACTGATCTATTTATTAAATTGAAAAAAAAAAAGAAAACATAATCATCACGCAATGTAAATATCGGTGAATATTTAAATTCAAGGGGGGGGGGGGAAGGAAGTCAATGAATAAGACTTAAAAAAATGTACCGAGTCAAGATCTCAGCATCTATTAACATTTACTTCTTTTTTTTCGTTTCAAATAGAATTATTTGCCATTTTTTGTTGCGCATAATTCTCGTCTTCGTGAATTTGTATAAACCTGAAAAACCTCCGATCTTTCATGCGAACAAAAACTCTGCAAATACCCGGTCGATCATTCGACAAAACACAAAATTTAGATTATTTTCCAAAAGCTCGAAAATAACAAAACATATTTGTATGTTCGACAAATGGGTAAAGGGAATAGAAATACGGCGATCGATAGAAGGACGATAGTTCATAACCGCAATTACCTTTCTGACTACGTCCATTCCCTCAACGACCTTGCCGAAGACAACGTGCTTGTCGTCCAGCCAGCTGGTTTTGGCACAGGTGATGAAGAATTGACTGCCGTTGGTTCCGGGTCCGGCGTTGGCCATGGACAGAAGACCGGTCTCGGTGTGTCTCAGCTGAAAGTTCTCGTCCTCGAACTTGCTGCCGTAGATGGATTTGCCGCCGGTGCCGTTGTGATTCGTGAAGTCGCCGCCTTGGCACATGAAGCCGGGAATGACCCTGTGGAAGCTGCTGCCCTTGTAGCCGAAACCCTTCTCTCCGGTGCACAGAGCTCTGAAGTTCTCCGCGGTTTTTGGAACGACATCGTTTCTCAGCTGAAATCATAGACCCCAAAAAAAAAAAAAAAAAATCAGATCAGTACCATTGCCCAAATTTGGAAGTGGTGCTTCGTCATTCCGCCGAAGATAACCGGAAATCATCGAAATGCAATCATGCGTGACATCGGCCGAAAAAGAAAAAAAAAACTGTAAAAAGTTTCGACAATATCGTAAAAACCGAAGAAACCATAAAAACATTTGTGCACATCGATGATAATCGATCGACAGGCAACGACAAAAACGTGAAACATTGTAAAAAATCATTCGAAAAATGCAACGATGGAAATTTCAGAAAAGTCCAAGATGGCCGACGCGATCGAAAAAACCGACATGGACATCCGATCGCGAAAAAAACGCTTGATTTGGTTATGAAAAAAACCATGATTCTTCGAAATAATCGTGATAATCGAATTTACCTCCATGACGATACGTCCGACGGGTTTGCTGTCGGCGGTCATGTCGAAGAAAACACGGTAGAGAGACATTTTGTCGGCAGCTGCGGCGAAACGTTTAACGTGAGACGCGAACGACGGTGTGCTTCGGCGGGCGGTGGCTCCCAAATGGTTCATACGGCTGAAGGTCGAATCAATTGACAGCCGGCAGATCGATGCCAACGCCATTTTTATTCACGCAACTCCGTCCGAATTTATTACCCAACGATGCGGAAACAACAATTTTCGACAATTTTTCGCGGATCAACGAACCTCGTAACCTCACAATTCGATTTTAGTTTTATTCTGTTTTTTTTTTATTTTCGCAAATTTTTACGTCGAAATTTTATTGCGTTAATTATTCGTTCGATTCGAAATTTTAGGATTTTTGCCGACAAATAAACGTGGTCATGGCCGCTAGCGTCCACCAATGAATGGCAATCGAACGCCGACAACGTGACTCGCCAGTTCCGGTGTCGCCGGATGCTTCGGAACGTGACGCCCGGATTCTCATCGAATCACGTTCCACGGTGCTCGAACTTCGTTCGATCGAATGACGGACGCTGTTGCGAACGCCTCGAAGACGCGATTCGCAATTTCATCGAAACTGGAATAACGATTGAGCTCAAATTGGATTTAAACGACGCCGAATTGTGGCAAGAATCTTTCGAATATCTTGGTTCGTCTTTAATCTTCACGGTTTCGGAGAAATTATGAATTTTGTTTTGCAGCTATCTCTCTCGCACTTATGTCCAATCTCAAGCTGCGACAATGCTCGTCGATTCGTGCTTCCGAGTCTCCGATTGGCTCATTCGTTTCTTAAACTCTATTTCCATGAACGGGCTTAACCAATCGCACTGTGTCTACAAGATCTTTCGATAAGCCATTGTCACCATTGTTGTTATTATTGTGTATTAACGCCTTTGCCATTGGTTCACGATTGTTATTGCGTTAACCAATCGTTCGTTTCTTCGGCAGCCCGGCAAATACGAATCTTCTTTGTCCACGCAACTTTTATCACGCTTATCGCGACGTTACCACATCGTGATTCAGATACTTATGAAAAAATTGTTATCAGAACAATAACCTCGTTAAAATTTGTGCGAGTGCATGTACATTGCAGTCGCGAAAACCTAATTGACAATTTTTACGTGATATTTTTATTCTCCGAGTTGATTCGTCCTCTGTTTTGTCAAAATTGATTATCAAATTTTTCGTGACTGTAAAATCACGTCATATATATCCCTCATGTCAATTAATCACGATGTGACAAACGCGAAATTATCGTCATAACCACAAAGTGTCAATCCGAAGAAATTAATGTCAACGTGGGGGTCGCTCCCGCCCCCACGCCAAGATAATCTCGCGGATGTGATTTTGACCTCGTAGTAGCGAGGAAGAAAGAATCACCATGAAATCGTATTCCCGGTGTAGAGTTTGACGCGTAAAACGTAGTGTGAACTTTTGCTCGTAGCAGGCGCGCTGATTCGTCGGTGTGGCAGAACACATGGGAAGAACCTCGAAGCTCCGCCCCCTCGCGATCGTCTGTCTCGCTCGCTCGCCGCCGAGTGATGATACTCGCTCCCTCGCACCAGTGTCAACTGCCCATAAGTGTGTAAGAGAGAGAGAGAGAGAGAGAGAGAGAGAGAGAGAGAGAGAGAGACAGCATGCGACCATAGCACGGGGGCACGAGAGAGAGAGAGAGAGAGAGAGAGAGAGAGAGAGAGAGAGAGAGAGAGAGCGAGACTGCGCGAACGAAGACCGCGAGTGGAAGAGAGACGGAGATTGGGCGGAGCAAAGCCAGAATTCACTGTATGCGTGAACAGCGCCATTGCTGTCAGTGGCCGGGGCAGTTTAACTTTAACCCCGTCGAAATCGCTGATAATTCGTCCTATCAGAAGTACGCTTACACGCAAATCCACGGTCCTCGGCGGTAGTGTCCAAAAACATGGCGCCCGAGTGTAGGACGCTGGTTTAGCAATTTCACATTTTCACTCCGAAATTTCGTTAAAACATCTTCTCGCAGTTAAACAAAGTAGAACATCTTGAACAATTAAAAAAAAAAAAACAAACACGAAAACATGAGTAACATGTCGCCATTTGGGGGTGGAAAGAATCCACCGTGGGTTCGTAACACAGGTAAAAAAAAAGGAAAAAAAAATCATGTTTTCTTGTCATAGCAACCTACACAATGCCCGTTCGTTCGTGTGATAACCAAACGATGATTCGTAATTCACATATCTTTCAAAATATTGTTCGTTCCGCGTCATCTGTAACAATTTTTACATCCACGAACAATTACAAAACACTCTCGTACACTTTTCAACATAATGTGTTATTCGCGTCACCGCGATGAGCGTTGAACGAAAAAAAAAAAAAAAAAAGAAAGGAAGGAAGAAGTGAAAAAAAAAAAAAAAATGCCAAACGACTGTTGGATCGGTTTATTTATAAACCGTTTCACAAAACCTTGTGGCGTACGTGCGTGTCGAGCCATTAGATTGATAAAAATAATTGTCCAAGAGATATAAGGAAGTGTGGAAAAAAAAAAATACAAGTCGTGCGGATTGGGTTACGTTTGCGTCGTCCTGCGCTAACCATCGCAATGGTTCACACGATAGTTCGAACATTTGTTTAGGATTGCGAATCGATGATCAGCGATGCACAATTTCATAACGTTTGTATTGCCAGGCCAGGGGATGCAGAATATACAGCAACAAATGTTGGGACAAGCGATGAGCGGCATGGGCGGACAACCCATGGTTCAGTATCAGCAACAAACCCAGCAGGTCTATCAGCAAAGTTTGGGAATGCAGCAGGTACCGATTTGTCGGATCATTCCGTTAGAATAATATAGACGAATTGAGCCTCATAACATGTATGTTTGTGTGTGTGTGTATGTGCTTCCATGAGACAAACTTAACCTCTTCCAGTAGCGCCAAAGATTACTTACGATGAAGCATCTCAAATATTATTTCCTTTCGTTACATTGTTTTCTTCTCTAACCTCAAAATTCATTCCGAAAGTTCTAAAATACTTTTCTGTTTCGCTATAGACGACAGATTGACGATGAATTGATGTAAATGCGTGGGCCGAGTCGACTTTGAATTGCTAACCTCAATTTCACTACAGTAATGTTTATCGGCAGCGGTCAATGGGCTCAAATTTTCAGCCGAACATCACGATGGCTTCGATGGCGTCGCTGGGCTCTAACATGCCGTCGGGAATGGCGGGCCAGCTTTATCCGCAAGTAGCTACCGTCTCTTATCCCACACCGAGGGCCTTGAACTCGAACGCCTTTCAATCGGTGGGCAATATGACGCAGCAGGTTCAGCAAAACGTACAATCGTCGTCCACCAAGCAAAGAGTTTTCACGGGTACGGTGACCAAAGTTCATGACAATTTTGGTTTCGTGGACGAAGATGTGTTCTTTCAAACGAGGCACGTAAAACCCTTTCGATTATCATTATCGGCAGTTGTCTCGGACCGATCGAAGGAAATTTTAATAAATTGTTATTATTATTTTTGCATTACAGCGCGTGCGTCAAAGGATCCAATCCAATGGTGGGCGATCGCGTGTTGGTCGAAGCGTCTTACAATCCCTCCATGCCGTTCAAATGGAACGCAACGAGGATTCAAGTATTGCCAATGGGAAATAACAATAACAGCGGTAATATTCAGCAACAATCTAGCCAGCCGTCGAATCGTCAGCAACAGAGTAGTCGGCCGTCGAATAGTTACAATGCCGTTCCTCCGCCCAGTGAAAATCTCAATAATAGGTATGGAAGGTGAAAATACTGATACCAGGGCATATATCATACCTGGAAGGGAAATCTCTGTTGTCTGAACTACGATCGTATTAAAATAAAAAAAAAAAAAAATTTCGACAAAATGGAACTATTTGGAAAATAAAACTCGAAAATTTACTAAATAGTTCCATCATTTTATCAAAAAATGTTTTTTACAATGTTTGTGCAAAAAAAAAAAAAAAAAAAAAAAAAAACATGTATCATGTAATGATATTGAGATTAAAATAGTCACTGGGTTCAATTGCAATAAACTCTAAATTTCACAAATAGTATTCGCAACAAAGTCGGACGTGTGAGGGAACGATCACCTCGTGAACGTAGAATCGAGGACGATGAGATCGAACGCAAACGACGTCGCGAAGATCGTATTCGCGAACGTGAGAAGAAAGAGGAACGCAGCCCATCGCGAACCCGAAGAAGCAAATCACCGAGACCGCGCCGTCGTGCCCGAGTCGTGCCTCGTTATATGGTACAAATACCAAAGATAGCTCTCGATTTGTAAGTACATCAAGAATATTTATATTATTTTTTTATTTCCCTAATGTAGGCTCCCATAGAATTAAACGCGTGAAATAAAAAAAAAAATAAAATAAATGAAAATCCATCTCGTACTAAAAACAATAATCTGATTATTTTTTATGGAAAATCGATTTCTTCATTATTTTTCATGGAAAAAAATTAATTTGTACAATAAATAATCAAACTATCGATGTTTTTGCAAGATAAATTTCTTTCTTTCTTTCTTACTTTTTTTTTTCATTAATTGGAAACTATTGTCATAAATTGGAATTTCGCAAAAAAACTCAAATTTTTTCCAAACTTGAAAGAACGAAAAAAAAAAAAAAAAAAAAAAAAAAAAAAAAAAAAAAAAAACAATATCAGGAACATGATGTCCACTTCGATTTTATGAAAAAAAGTTTCTCAATATCGATAAAGTATCTGGGGAAAAAATCTAAAAAAAAAAATTAGTGTCGTAGGATCCAAAAGATACGAAAAAAAAAAAAATCATCGACCACATCGGAGGATAGAAGGGTTTCCAACCCGTTGATTTGGGACGTCTTTCCTCATATATTCGTTGTTGTTGTTTATTTTAAAAATCAAACAAAAACTTGACATGTTTTTTTTATTGTTTTACAGGCCAGAGGCAGACGTGTTGGAAGTTAGAAGACGTTATCAAAATATGTACATTCCCAGTGACTTCTTTTCCACGAACTTCAGATGGGTCGACGCTTTTCCGCCACACATGCCGTTTACTCTCAACAAACCATGTTCCTTTCACGTTATGCACAAGGACGTTGAACCCTTCGTCGACAACACAGCGGTCCTGGAACCGCCCGACGCGGATTATCTATTTTCCGCAAAAGTAAGCAATCGAAATTTTGTTTTTCGCGAATTTTGGAAATTATAAAAAAGAAAAAAACTGTTAAATTTTATCGGAGTATTTTTTTTTCGCTTCGAGGCCGTCTAAATTTGAAAAAAAAAAAATCGTGTCAATTAAAATTGAGAACAAATAAATTTTATCCGAGATAATGAAAATAATTAAACAACATTTTATTTTCTCGAAAAATTCACGAAATTTTTTTTTTTTCGACAATCCGTTGATTATCACGATGATAAGCTGGATGATAAACTGAGGATTATTTTTTTGTGGTTCGTAGGTAATGCTCATATCAATGCCCGCGATGGAAGAGATATACAAACGTTGCTGCGGAGTGAGCGAGGATCGCGATCCGGAACGCGACTACGTACATCCGACGCGTCTGATTAATTTTCTCGTTGGTCTGCGGGGAAAGAACGAGACAATGGCCATCGGTGGTCCTTGGAGTCCGTCTCTGGACGGTGCCAATCCGGAAAAGGATCCGTCCGTGCTCATCAGGACTGCAGTCAGGACGTGCAAAGCGCTAACGGGCATTGATCTGTCTCATTGTACTCAGTGGTAAGAATTATTATCACGAAATCAATATCGATCATTGGATTTTCACTTTTTTTTTTTTTTTTTTTTTTTAATTTAAATTTAAATCAAACTTCTTTCTTATTTCTATTTGTTCACGTTTTTATCCACGACTGCCGACCGACGACGAAAGCTCGTGTGAAAATCGTTCGTCCCACGCTTTTACACTTGACTCGATGTGACATGACTCTTTTTTTTTTTTTTCGTTGTCTCACGTGTGATTTCCTTGCTGCGCTGCTAGTCCTCGAAACGGGACAACTAATTTTTTTTTTTTTTTTTTTGCGATCGGGAATGAACATTCGATGGAAAATGATTTGGAGTTTTTTAATTAAAAAAAGAAAAATATTTTTTTATTAATAAGCATGATGAATTATCAGGCAACAATTTATTTAGTCATACTTATGTAATAATTAAGAATAATTCGCATGAATTATTTTTTTTACCATGGATTCAAATATTTAATGGGTTGTAAAATCAATGATCATTCAGTCAAAAACGTATTTTACATACATTTTCATTCATGGCGTTCAGTAGTCGTTCTATTAATGAGAAAATTGATCTTAAAATCAATAATCATTATGTGAGTAAAATATTTCACATAAATTTCTATCGAACGAACGCCCATCCCACCTCGAAATGAATTCGAACACACGAATAGGTGGCGCAGTCATTGGACAATAAAATGTATTTGAGGAAAATATTTTTTTTAAACGAATAACACGATGAATTATCATGCAAAAATTATTATTGCCACATTTATGTGACAATTGTGAATAATTCACATGAATAAAAATTTTACAATGGATTCTATTATTTCATAGAATCCACTAAATTCAATGATAATTTGGTCATAAAATTATCTATTATTACTATATATTATTATATATTATTGCATAGAATCCACTAAATCCAATACTAATTCAGTCACAAAATTATCTAAAATACATTTTCCTCCGAACAATGCTCATCCCCCGTTCGCAATCGGCTGTACCACATAAAATTTCCACGAATAAAGATTTAATATTGCAGCTCTCGACAGTTGCAACGAAAGGTACGTAAATTTTATATGTGCGTTGACGAATTTGCCACGTGGAAACCTTCCGGATGGGATATCGCAACTGCATTTACGAGTCTCCATCTACACACGCACAAACACACACTCCCACACACACATACACACGCACGGGTTACGATCGAGATACAGCGAGAGAAAAAAAACACACACACAATTGGCGAAAAAACAATTATTCGTGTTTCATGAAAATTTTTATTTTTGTTTCCCAAAAATTTCCCCCCCCGTCGAATTTGCGCGATCTCACTCACGTATGCAAGTTTTTCCGCCGATTCCTCAATCGAACCGAACGAATGAAACCATTAAAAAAAAAACAATTTCGTTTTTTTTTTTCCATTGTTATAATTTTTATTTATTTTTAAAAAATGTTTTCTTTTTTCCGTAACCAAAAAAAAAAAACTAAAATTTTAAGGCGAGGCTTTTGATTAACCGTCGATGAATTTGAGTTGAGTTGTGAGGTTTTGACGTTTCGATATTGTTTTTCGTTGCGGCACAGGTACCGCTTCCTGGAGCTCTACTACAGACGTGCAGAAACAACCCACAAGTCCGGTCGTGTGGTGCCCTCGCGCGTTGAAACCGTCATACTATTTCTCCCAGATGTTTGGAGCTGTGTGCCGACCAGATTGGAGTGGGACGGTTTTCATCACAACTATAAGAAACAACTGGAACGAAAGTTGATACGTGCGGTTTCTAACATCGAGGAATCCGACGGTGCTGCCAATGACAATGACGAGGCTGCCGTCGCTGATCAAAAGGCACTGCCCACAAAACCATCCCATAATATTTCTACCTTCTCATTTATTTTTTTTTGTTTTTTATTATTATTGTTTTGGAAAAAAAAATTATTTTATTACACATCTATACGTATTGACACACACGAACATATATATTCATGTATTTATATCTAGAATTTAATATTGTAACGACGGTTTTTTTTTTTTTTTTTTTTTTTTTTTTTTTTTTGCCAACTTGTCTTTGGGCCCCATGCACCCTTCACGACTGCTCCGTTACTAAATCGACTGAGACCGTTCGGAAAGGGACGCGTCACACACGCATCGTCGCATTTTTCTCACCAGTAGAAAAAGAAAATAATTACAATTTTATATATATATTTTTATAATTTTGTGTTTTTAAATTTAATCGATTTATTTTCGCATATCTCGTTCGATCAGGATTTTTCATGTGATTTGTTTTGTTTTTTTTTTTTTGGTATTGTTTTTTTTTTTTTACCGTTAAGAATCGACGGTTATCGGTACAGAATGGATTTTTTTCCACAGCCTCGGGGACGCACAATCGTGTTGAAAAATTGAATGGCGATTGAATTTCCATTGAAATTCGATTGAGAACAAACGGAAAAAAAATTATTCATCCAGCAGCCGAGTCATTTAGAACGTAAAAAAAAAAACAAAAATATGAGATTAATAGTGAGAAACGTGAAAATTTACAATTGAACCGTGATTTTTATTGTATATTGTGATTGTTCGTGAGTGATGTGATAATTCCATTCGTCGACTACCCAACCACACCGACACCAGAGAGCCGGGACACTGTGAGAATCTGAGGAGTTACTCGAGTCATTGTTGATGAGGGTCAACGTGAATGCAGAATAATGTGTTAATAATAATAATAATAGCGAGACAGTGAGAGAGAAAGAGAGAGTTTGTGGTGAAAGAATGATGAGGAAATTTCGTCTCGTTTGGTCATATGGGCTGCTTCTGTTTTTTTCCCTTTTTTTTTTTTCAAGTTTCTTTCGTAAAAATGTTTTATGTATCCGAAAGCTGACCGGTGATGTTTCTTTTTTCAGGACGAGGGACCACCGGAGAAGAAAGATCCGACGCATTTTTCCGATCTTGATCCGAAAACTATGAATGTAAATTATTAATGATGTTTTTTTTTGTTTTAGTTTTTTTAAATTAGTTTTTTTTTTCGTTTATTTCATTATTGTTTGAGTGTTCCAGGCACAAAAGGTCGTATCCCACACTTTTTCCAAAATACGTAATATAAAATTTGAAAGATCCTCAATTCGCAGCTCTGTTCATAAAACATAAAAATTGTTGATAGTTTTTTTTTTATTAAAAAGTCAACGAAATCGTGCAAAGTGCTATCGTCACGATTCTAAGGTACAAAAGGGACTATCTGCTACATTGGGTCTTGTAGAAAATTGTTTCTTCGTGGAGATCCGAGGTTTCGGAAATAATGACTGAACGAAAATTAATTATTACCGGTTGGTCATCGAAAGATGCAAATTTAGCCGAAGTTTTCCCTCAAAGGTATTTCGATTACCCTGAAAAAACACGCCGTTCGGTCGCAAAAACGTGTTCACGCGCGCGCCCGTTGTTCCGTGTCACAGTGCATTTTTTTTTCGAGCATCGAAGTAAAAGAGTTTTCTGATTTAGGAAAAACGCATGATGATCGTCAACGTGTTCACGAATACGATCGTGAAAATCGCCAATCGGATACGACGGGGTTATTGACCGGTGTAGATGTGCCAATATTTTCATCCAGCACCAAACGATCGGTGCTTGCTACTTGCAGATAGCCCCTTTCGTACCAACAAGACATTCCCGTCGAGCCCTGTTGCTACCTTCAAAACGCTGTAACTTTTGAGCGTTATTTTTTTTTCGGTTGAAATTTTCAGGGAAGACGTGAATTAAGTTTCCGCAGAAACGATATTTTCGTTCAAACAAACATACCGCAGTATTTTTCAAATGCCAACGTTTTTTTCTCGTCGTTCTGTAAAATTTCATTTTTTTGGGATATTGCCTTTTGTACCTACAGCCCTCCCTCGTTTCCTTTCTTCATCTTTATTATCATTATTTTTCACGCCTTTTTCAAAATTCGCTGTCGTTCGGACGATTAACGATTAACGGGGAAAGTAAATGCGTGTTCGTGTTTCTTTGTACAGGTTAATGATCTGCGACAAGAATTGGCGGCTCGCAATATAAATTCGAAGGGTCTGAAGTCCCAGTTGCTCGCTCGAATGACGAAAGCCATCAAGTCCGAACAGGCGAAGGAGGAAGGTCGACAGGACGATGTCGATGACAATGATAAAGAAAAAGATAAAGAGAAGGAGCTAGAAGTTTCTTCTCCAAAGGACGAACCCAAGGAGGAAAAAAAACTTAAGGAAATCAAAGAAGTAAATAATAATTATAGCAATGGAATTTTTTATTATTATTTTTTTTAATAAATAAATAATGCATGAGACACAATTTGATTGGTTCTTCGAACAATGTTGCAGCGATTTAAAAACGAATCGAAAATTTAATTGCAGCTCGACGAGGAAAAGAAAAAAATTTTCGAACGCGAACGTGCGTTGTTGGAAAAACGTTACACGCTTCCCGAATCATCTCACATTATTGTTCATCCTTCGAGAGTCGCGAAGAGCGGAAAATTCGATTGCACAGTGATGTCGCTCAGTGTATTGCTGGATTACAGACCGGAAGACACGAAGGTTTGAATTTTATCGTAATTTATGATAAACGTTTCGGTTTTTCGTTCCAACACAAATTTAATCCAAAGACTTGTTTCTTTTTTTTTTGTCCACCTCATTCCTGACTTTTCTAAAATGTTATAAGTAGAGTAGTGCGAATATCAGTGGACTTGCCCTCTAAACGAAAAAAACCCTGCAAGACAAACCAACTATTTAACGCTATAATAATAGCAGCTTGTAGTCGATCACTGGAAAAGCTATACATATATTAAAAAATTCAAAATTTGGTCCGAGTGCAATCGATCGACCCTCCTTTTCGGTGATCGGGTCAATTGCTTTTATTTTTATTGAAATAAATATGTTTTTTTTTTTTTTTCATTTTTTTTTAAAAACATGTTTTTTTTAATTTTTATTTTTATAAAAAAAAATATATATGTATATATTTTTTTTCAGGAACATTCCTTCGAAGTGTCTCTCTTCGCCGAACTCTTCAACGAGATGCTGATGCGAGATTTTGGATTTCGAATATATCGTTCGCTGTGCATTCTACCGGAAAAGCCGAAGGAGAAGGAAGACGAGAAGAAGAAGGACAAGAAGGACGAGCGTCGGGATGATAAAAAGGACGATAAACGAAAGGACGATGACAAAAAGTGCGTCAAAGACAAGAAGGACGATAAAAAACGTGAAATCGGTAAAGACAAGAAGGATGAGAAAGATGCGAAGAGCAAGACAATCGACGAAAAGGACAAGGACAAGGAAAAGAACGAGGACGAGGATGACGACGATGAGGAAGAATCTGAGGTATTTATTCGACTCGAATTTTTCGTTGGCGAATAAAAAAAAAATCCACGAGAGCGATTTTATCATTTTTAAGACACATAAAGAATTCATTGATAATCAACGATGTACAATTGAAAATAATAATAATAATAATAATAATCACAAGAATACTAATAATAAGAATAACAATCACAAGAATAATAACAATAATAATAATCGTGGAAATAAAAATAATTAACCCTTCAACTGTAAAGGGTTCTCGATTCGACCGAGCCAAAAATTTCAAAATTTCAAAAAAAACTTCCCCGGAGTACATTTGTTATTTTAATAATGAATGAATAACGAAAACTTCGTTTATCAAGTTTTTTTTATCGTAAAGTAAAAACCCCGAGCTACGTGAATGAATTTTTTCCAAATTTTTCGAATGCTTTTTTCTATTTTTTCAAAGCCTTGGGGTCGATTCGACCCCCCGTTACAGTTAAACGGGACAAAAAAAAAAATAAGCGTTACACCGAAAAGGTTAGAATACATTAAAAAAAAAAAAAAATTGCGATTTGCATTGCAGGACGACGATTCGGTGAAGGACGGTAAGAAGGACAAGGACAAAGACGGAAAAAAGAAAAAGTTAAAAACATTTACCCACGATCCTTATCTGCTTCTGTCGTTCGTGTACTTCGATCAGACGCATTGCGGTTACATATTCGACAAGGACATCGAGGAGCTCATTTACACCCTCGGTTTGAACATGTCGCGTGCCCAAGTTCGTAAACTCGTGCAAAAAGTCGTGACCAGAGATTCGTTGCACTATCGAAAATTAACGGACAAATCGAAGGACGACGAGACGACGAAGGACGAGAAGAAGGACGACAAGGATAATAACGATAAGACGGATAATTTGGAAAAATCGGAAACGGATGAAGAATTTTTGAAGTCTTTGGCTCTTGGCAATAAAAAATTGTTACCCGTATTCGTGGGCAGCGGACCGCAGTCGAAACGCGCGAGACGCGACGTCCCGTCGGACGAACAAAACGAGGGTGAAACCATTTCCGACGGTTTTGTCATGTACAAGGGTTCGTTGTTGGACGTGGAAAAATTGGTCAGTCAATTGAAGAGATCGGAAAAAGCCAGATTGGACACGGAAGCCCGAATGATGGAGATACAACACGATTTGAATTCGGTCAGCGAAAAATATGGCAAACAGAGCAACACCATCAAGGACATGTCCGAGGATTTGAAAGCTTACAAGGACAAACTGCGAAGCATCGACGACAAGTTCAAAAAAATTTCCGTAAGTTTTTTTCGCGTATGAAAATGCTGAAATTAGCATTTTTTTTATAAAATTCATTTGATCGTGCAATTTTTTGACGCAGTTAGGTTCTAATGATGGAGTAGAATATGAATTTACGGTTTTGGACCATAATTTGCGTCGGCGTATACCATTAATTTTGGATTTTGCGTTTTGTTGATTTGCAGGCGTATTTTGCATTTATCGCTGAAAATGGTAGGAACAAGATTTACAGGGAATTGAATTCTCTATCTTCTTGATTGAAACAATTTTTGTGTAAAATAATTATTTATTGTTGATAATTAGAAAAAAGTGTGAAAAATTAGAACATTGGCACAGTTTTTTCAACTTTTGGGCGATTTTTATTAAAAATAAGTGATATATTCAAATAGCAAAGTTATAGAGGACAAAATTCCCTACAACCTTCGTACAAACAATTTTTTTGTACGACGAATAGTACACGTCTGGGAACGCAGTCAACACAGAGGCTAGCGGAAGCGACTCAACTCGTTTCCCTAATCCGCTTTAACTATTTTTTTGAAACCATTTTTCAAACAAAACTTTTTTTTTTTCGTTTCTTTCGATTTTTTTGAAAATTCCACACGGTAACCAGCTAAAGAAAAATATGACAAATATTCCGAAATTCGATTTTTCAAGATATTTATTTATTTATTTACTTTATTTATTTATTTATTTATTTACTTAATTGCAGACGGAATCTTACACGTATCTGAGCACGTTGAAAAACGTTCATCATCTTGTGTCAAAGGTCGTGCAGAACGACGCGAAAAGAGTGGAAATCGTGGAGATTGGTGATGAGAAATTGTCGAACGAATTGAACGGCACGCAATCGGATTGCAAAGGAAAATCCGACACGAGGTGGGGCGATGGAAAAATTTCGGTCAAGCGAGAAACCAACGATGCCGACAAAGACAAAAAGTGCGACGTCAAAGCTGCGGTAAAGAAGGAAACCATCGATATGGACAAAGAAAAAAAATGAAGAAGAGAAAATGAAAAAAGAGAAAGAGAGAAAAACATAAAAATACATTTTTATTTATTATTTATATTTTACAGCCATGCACCGTGATAACAACTTGACGGCTTAGTGAAATAATTGAGTGTGCTTAGCGATCGGTAGATTCGATCGAACATGTACAACGGAGGTTTGTTTGTTTGTTTTTGTTTTTTTGTTGTTTTTTTAAAAAAATTTTTTTTCACTTTTTTCCCGAATTTGTTCGAACCTCCGACGACGATACAATAACGAGTGTGTACATACGGTGTTTCACACACACACACACACATACACACACACACAACCGTTCGTTTCCTCGAAATGGCAAAATTGCAATTAGCCAATTATTTTTTTTCTCGTGCGAATTGAAAAAAAAAAAAAAAGAATAATAATAATTAACGATTTAATGTGTTTGATAACGATGTAAAAGCGCGAAGGGCTGTTGTCCCACATGTAAAATGCTGCGAATTATATCGCATTTTATAAAAACGAAAAAGAAAACCAAAAAAAAAAGAAAGAAAAAATTCGTGCAAGAACTCGCAGCTCCTTGTCTACTATTGTTTTCACGAAATAAATGTAATTTGTTTTTTTGTTTTTTTGTTTTTTTTTTTTCGGATCAACTGCGGCAATCATTACGGATCCAAGAGGTAATTTTTTTTTTTTCGATCCATTCGTATATTTACAAATTGTAATAAAAATCGTAAACTCCGATTTGACGATGAAACGAATTTAATTCGATATGATTTTTCAATACACGTTGGTCACGAAGCAAACACTTGGACTCTACGATGTGTGCTTCTTTGATCTCAGGGGGAAAATCCGATTCCACACTTCGAAAACTTTTTTGTTGTTTTTTTTTTGTTTTTTTTTTTTTGTTTTTTTTTTTAACGTTAATCAGAGATGCCAGATAATCAACCGTTTCGGTAAAACATTCACAACATTGACAACATTCAATTCGAAAGGCCCTTTTTTTCTTCATACCGCCGACAAATTTCATCAAACGTATTTTCAAAGTAATGAAAACATTGTTATTTTTCGTTGTATATTTCCATTCTTTTTTCTCCAAAATTGTTATAATACAACACAACCGAATAATTGAAACGACATAAAAAATAAACGAATGTACCGTGAATTTATATACATATTACGATTGGATTGTAGATTTAACGTTTTAATAAACCGGAATTTTCATTATGTGCCAAGTTTGAAGAAGAAACGAAAAAAAAAGGTAAAAAAACGAGGTTTTAATTTTGCGTTAAAATATTCGATCAACGTTGCGAATAAAAAAAATGAGGATATCTGTGGGGGTAATAATGAGAAAAAAAAACAATAATAATAATAATATAATGCACGAAATACGTCAATAAAACGAAGATGATAACGGTTGTATTTATAGATCAAAGAATTAATGATTGCGAACATCATTTCGGGACGCATCGCGTTGACAATCTCAAGAAAACAGAAAAAACATGATCAACCGTTAACGAACAACCGGTTGATCACGAAAAATGTGATGTACGAAGAGATAGGGACGAGGCAAAATTATTGTCGAGGATGAGATATTTTTATTCGAGAATATCTGTTTTTTTTTTTTTAACCCTAGATTGGTCACCATATGCGTCCCCCAACGACTTTGTATCAAACTTGTATCCAATTATTTTCATACCTTTATTTTGGAAGTTTCATTTAATTTAAAAAAATACATATAAATAAACGGGGGCTGGCTATGGAAAAATTTGAAATGATATAGGTTTTTTTTTATAAACGTATAATCGATTTTTAATTCGGATCAATCGTGTCACGAAAAAAAAATTGTTTCTTTTCCAACTTTTCAGGTGACTCAGCTCCCTTCGTTTCTAAAACCTTCAAAGGTCAAACTCTAATTTTTGATGTTTTGTTGTTTTTTTTTCTCCAATTTTCTATCGATAGTTTGCAAGTGAAAAAAAAATACTATGCGCGCCGGAGATTCTCCTTATACGGTGACCAATTTAAGGTTGAATAAAATGCATTGAGATCAATCGAAAAAATTTTATCGTAAATTCGATTGATCGTTGGAAGCGCGACATGCGAGATTCGGTTTTTTTTAATTTTTTGTTTTTTTTTCCTCGTTGGTTTCACGATTAGCCTTGCGAAGTTCAAAAGCGTACACGAGTGAGAATACTTTGGAGAAAGATGATTGACTGACGTGTACGCGACACGATTGAACGAACGCGCGTATCAACTTTTATATTGAAAAAAAAAAAGAAAAAGACACAAAAGAAAAATACCTTTTAAGAACGATGACAAAAAGAATTCATTTATAATACAAGTTTTTTTTTTCATTATTCGAAAAATTGTCGGACGAATTATTGTTCAATTAAAAATTACATGTACGCTTGGGAGAGAGTCTCGACGACGGAATATATCTGTTCGAAATGGGGTCGTTTTTCGGGTTCGTAGTCCCAGCAACGCAGCATCAATCGATATATCTCGTCGGGGGTTCCGTCTGGTGCCGGCATGCGATATCCTGAAAAAAAAAAAAAAAAAAAAAAAAAAACATAATGAATCATCGCGAATCACAGTTATCACGTCGACGATAAATCGTGAAAAATTATAATTTTTGCCATGTGATAAAAAAAAATCTCGCGCCCCATTTTTACTCTCGAGATATTATATTTTCGAGAAAAAAATAGAGCTTTTCAGGGACTTTGAAAAAAAAACTATATTGACTATGAAGTTTGCACTCTTCGAGTTTCGGTCGATGTCGAAAAAATGAAAGTGGTACGTTTAAATGGACAAAAAATAATGTTGAAAAATTGTATTATTGTTGCACAATGGCCATGAAGTTTGCCTGGGTTCCTATGGACCCCAGAAAAACTTCATCAGGCCATTGCGCAATGAAAATACAATTTTTGTATATACAAATGAACCCATCCCTGATCCTCAAACCTTTCTCTCATAAAATCATCACCTGCATCGATTTTTTCACGCGCCTGAGAATTCGACATGCCACTGTACGGATTGCCACCTTTCGAAAATATCTCCCACATGAGAACTCCGTAACTCCATACGTCGCAGAGAGTCGTGTATTTGCCTGATAGAAATTAAAAAAAAAAAATAACTACTAATAAAAAAATTAAAAACTTAAAAAAAATAATAATAAAATTTTTTTTTTAAATAAAAAAATTTAAAAAAATAATAATAATAAAAAATTTAAATCATAACTGCTGAATTTATTTGTCATGATATAAATAACGTCTCGCAGACGTCGAATTTTATTTATCTACCAAAATTCAAAGCTTCGGGAGCCGTCCATTTGATGGGAATTTGTTTCATTCCGTCAGACACTATGTATTCCTCTTCTTCTCTGGACATTCCAAAGTCCGAAATCTTCACGATCGATTCGTAACCTGACGAAAATATATGAAAAAAAAAAAAAAAAAAAAAAAAAAAACAATATTCATAATTCTTCAAGCTCGTTAATTTAAAAAATTCAAAATTTATATTTAAAAAAATGGATTGAATTGTTTTCTTTTGTTTTTTATATATATATATATTTTTTTCAAATTACCTACGAGACAATTACGAGCAGCCAAATCTCTATGAATACAATACTTAGACTCTAAATAACACATTCCAGCCGCGGCGTCTTTGCACATGCGCAGTTGCTCTCTCTGAGTTATCATACTAGAATTTTTTCTCAAATACGTCAGCAACGAACCACCTGAATTATGAAAAAGATAAATAGAAAGACAGGAAAAAATGATGTAACTAACGTCGACGAGTTTCGATTGTGTAAAATAATCTCGACGACTCACCGGGCACCAATTCCATCACTATCATTATTGGCTGCTTCTGCACGCATATCCCAATGAGTTTAACGATATTCGGATGATCGTACTGTTTCAAAATTCTACCTTCTTGCAAAAATTTACGTTTCTGTTCGTCCGGAAGTGTGACTTTGCACGTTTTCACGGCAACCTCGGTCTTGCAAGATCTCAATTGCGCTTTATATACATCACCGAAATTACCCTGAAGAAAATGAAGATAGAAAAAAAAACATTTTTGCCATTGTATAATTTTTTTCGTAGTGCCAAAAAATAAATAAATTAAATAAATTGAATAAATTGAATAAATTAAATAAATTAAATAAATTGAATAAATTAAATAAATTAAATAAATTAAATAAATTAAATAAATGCTCACTCGTCCAACTTTTTCCAAAAGAATAACATCGTCGTTGTTCAATTCCCATCTTTCGCGCAATATCGGGGTCTTGAGTATGGCTCCGGATCGACTAGTAACCGGTAACCCGGATTTCCATTGATGCATTATCAATTCTTGAATTGACGGAAATGTCGGACCCTCGAATCGATAATGTCCCTGAATAAGAAAAAAAATAACAATAACAATAATAATAGTAAAAAATCGTGGACCACAAGGTTTGCAAATTTGCAATTTAAAAAATTAAATTTGAAAAAAAATGTTTAATTCAATTTTTTTCGTTTTTCTCTTCATTATTAGGGTGGGCTCGTTCGAAAACTCACTTCCGGCGTTGTTTGAACGATAAAGTGCTTGTGACCGTCCCAACAGACCGACAGAACTATTTGACACTCGTCGTTTCTCGTTGTTTCACGAACCAAAAAATCTCCCTCGGTCACCAAAAGTCTGACTACCTCTTCGCGCGGCAATACACCGTGAAACCATTCCTCATTAATGAGAGCTCCGCTACCCTTCGGACTGCTGTTGGAATTCGTCACACCGCGAAGCGGAACCTAAAGGAAAATGATTAGGATTATTTCAAATCGTATGTGAAAAAATGTACAAAAAAAAAAAACTTCTATCACAAAAACAAACGAAAACGTATCAAGGCAAAAAAAAAGTAATATATTAGCAGGGAACAAACACATATTATTTTCATAGAACGACGGTAAAAAACGTCGGGGGGGGGGGGGGAAGTCGAATGCAAAATCTGTTACGAATCGACAGATTTGTGATAATGAATGTTATTTTTTTTTTGTTACATAAAACATTATGACGCGTCCGTAGTTTGACTGTTTGCTCAATTAAACATCATCGGCTCACTTTGTTTAGACAATTGATTGCATAAAAAATAAATTAAATAAATTAATACACTGAAAAGAAAAAAAACGAAAAAAATTAATTATTTTTTAGCAAGTTTTAATAACAAACATGCACCTTGTGTTATTCATTTTGAATCATCGTTAAGCTTCATACAGTTAGTCCCACTCTCATAGAATTATGAAAATAACAAAATACAAAAATAAAAAAATAAAAAAAATTTTAAATGCAAATAAAATCATTGAAATTTTGATCGACTGATAAATAAAAATTTAACTATCGAAGCATAAAGATGCAATTTTCGGCCACACGACATCGATTGAGTATGCGAATGGGCAATGCGTGTGAGCCACGTAAACATACTACTGGAGGCGGTCGAATCGGCTTGGGGGTCGAGCCTTCGCTATTGGCCCTGATCAGGCCGTTCTTGCCGTCGTTTATCGACGGCAATGATTTAAAGGGGGATTTTAATATTGTCATAAATCGTTGATTCCTCCTCAGTGTGAAGATTCCGGTATCCGGAATCGTATTTCTCTGGAAATATTTTCATACGGTGATTGCAAGAAAACTGGACCGACCAAAAAAAAAACGAACCAAGGCTTCTTAAGCTCAAGGTGATGGAAGACCTATTCGAGTGCGAGAGAGACAGCGCCATCGGCGCTCGCAGCGGAGCGAGCGAGAGGAAGAGAATTTTTGTCTTCCATCATCTTAAGGCAAGGTACTAACATTTTTTTTGCATTTGTTTTTATTCTTTTCAACCGAATGCATAATATCTCACGAATATTCTGTGGAAATTTCAAGTCGATTGGACCAAAATTAATTTAGCAAAATAAAAATTAATTATTAAAAATTAGCTTAATGTAAAAAAAAAAAATTTTTTTATATTCGCCGCTGAAAATTTTTAAATGAAAAAAAAAAATTATCAGAGAACGTTGGGGGTGAGATTTGATTATAAATCAACTAAACTTTCATGGTTTTTCATTTTCAGATAATTTCCGGACGAGTTATAGTGAACACCGCAAATTGTTTTTTTTTTTTCCAAGACGTTCTGGGGAAAGCTCTGTTACTGGCTTATGCTTCAATATTCCTGCACGATAAAATTACACAACGTTGTCAAAAGTGTGCTCAATAATGTCCAATAATTTCGAATAAAATTGCTCGATCCATATTTGAGAAAAAAAAATCGCAAAAAAAGGGTTTTTTTACGCTGAAACCCCAACCCCTCCCTTAAGTTATAAAAAGTATAATATTGACCACGGGATTTCAATTGACAAATCGTCAATTTTACAATGAAGATGAAAGAACCCAAAGAAAACCCGAACGAATCCAAAAGAATCTAAAAAAGTCGGAACCCGGAAAAAACGTAAAAAATAATTGTTAAGGACAGAGATTGTACATCAGAAACGCCGGCTCACCTTTATGGTCGTAGGAGGCTCGGTGAACGAACCTTCCATCGACAAATCGCATCCTGATGGCAACTCCTCGCATCCCAATTCGTTCAGAGCACCGCGAATAACTTCGGCTTGTCTCTGTAATTTTTTTTCCTGACAGCGTAATCTCAACTCTTCTCTCTCTCGCGAATAGTCCAATATGGTCATCCTAACGACGAATACGTAATTAGTTACTGATTAATATTTCCTATATTGTGTTTCGCATATATATATATATATTAGGGTGGTCCTTAATGGGGGGTGTTGACGAATTTCGACAAGTGCACCCCCCGGATAGGTTCGAAATGAATAAATAAAAATATGTGCGAAACCCCAGCACTATAGTCCAATGAGAAGACGTGGCTGTAAGCTAGTTTTGTTTCCCATTTGAATAACATGGGATTTTCAGACTGATCCGGTAATTATTTTTTCGAGTTGTCCCAGAGCACGGAAAGAATTCTTTACTCGCATAAATCTATCGTTAATGGGTATAACTACTCGTACATTTTTTTACAAGACCTCACCTGTGTATTATCTATAACGGCGAACCGGTGAACGATTATAACAACTAATAAACGATTTCAAAACAAATTTCGAATTTATTTGTATTTATGTCTTGTAAAAAAATGTACGAGTAGTTATACCCATTGACAACAGATTTATGTAAATAAAGCATTTTCTGCGTGCTCAGGGACAACACGAAAAAAAAACAATAAATAAATAAATAAATAAATTTCAATAAATAAAAATTCGTTTGGAACCAACTTGGAGTCGCAATTGTTTTCGTGAGTCGATTGGGGATTCTGTCGGCTGTGCTGAGTGGTTTTCAGACAAGTCTCGAGCTCGTTCAAACGGCTTCTCAACCAGTCTATCGTCAGATTGTCGACCGTTAATTTATTCGGTAACAACTTTCCCGATGTGTCATCGACGAGATTGTCGTCGAACGTGAATCGCAACGGCGACGCCGGTCGAGTTCTGGTTCAATATTTCACAAAAAAAAAGGAAAAAAAAAACATTGAAAAAGAAATTACATTTTTTTTAATTGACGAAAAAAATTATTCCGAGAAAACAAATAATCGAATGGCAATGGAATGAAAAAACAAATTAATCCATTTTCTACCTGTGTTTTCCGACAAAATCTCTGTACTCCTCGACGGGTTTTATCGAATCCACGGCCGTCTGCATGCGCGTATGAATTTCCCGAAATTTTTCATTCGTAAAATCCGAATACTTCACGGTATCCTGTAGAATACCTTTCCTGCAATCGAAAACGTTAAACGACGACGTTGATTGTTTGACCAATCGCAAAATTGATCGAATAACACATTTCGTGATTTTATTGAGGCAACATATCCAGCGAAATATCTGTTATTATTATTTTTATATTTTTATTTTGTATTTTTGGAAAGAAGAACTATTCAAAATTATTTCCTGAAAATTTCATTGAGGAATTCCAAAAATGTATCTTACCAAATTTAGAAAAATCAGAATAACTCTGCCTATTTTTTATATTTTAACATGAAAATTATATCGAAGCTTCTTGAATAATAGTAAATATTTGAAAATATTTGAAAAAAAAATTTTTTTAAACTCAATATTTGAAAAAAAAAAAAAAAAAAAAATCGTCAGTATCTTTATTCGTTTAGTCAGAAATAATGATTGAATTTTAGGATCGTCTCGCTAGACATGTTCCCTCGAGGTAGATAAGAATATTACCTCGGTCACACGTCTATCCCCCACACCATGTGTATGATTGTGTGAAAAATAGAATGTTGTTAGTTTATTGATTAGTCGTGAAAACGTGACGAACGAACGATAGAACGACGATTCGGCCACGATTTTTCCATTATTGCACGACTCACCATGCTACAATGAATTCCTGGTGAATGGCTTGTTGACGGTGAAGAAGACTCGGCAGATAACACGTTCTGAGATCTTGCTCGCACTCGGCCACCGCTCCCAACAACAATACGTACTCGTTGTGCGTAAGATGAAGCTTTCTACAAGCTTTCTGATACTTCTCTCTAACGTCGTCCAATTTTCTACCTCCTCGTCCCGCTAAAGCAAAATTCGTGTTTTTTATATTTTTTATTTTTATTTTATTTTATTTTTTGATTTTGTTTTTTTTCTTTAATTTTATTGTTTTTCTGTTTATTTATTTTTGGACGTTAGGTTCTAAGGGTTTTTGGATGAGCTATGAGCTGGTGAAAAAAATTGAGATACCGATGGTATGTTATTGTGCGTATTTTTTTTTTTTTTTTTTTTTTTTTTTTTTCTAATAATTTGTAGAAATTATTTTTTATGAAAATTTGATTGAAAATCTTTTTTTTTTTTTTTTTTTTTCAACGAGCGACTGAATATTTTGTGTAATGAGGAATTAATGTTCTTTTTTGTTTGCGTCTCAGATTTGCCAGCATTTGTTGGATGTAAAATCTATTTGAGATACTTTTTCAAACAAATTATTCTGTTTAATTACACGTGCTAACTAAAAAAAAAAGTCGAGTCAAGTGACGACCGATTTTAATTTTTTGTTGGCTTGAAGTTGCGCTTGGGATCATTTTGACCTCTAATGACCTGGAAGGGTTGATACTGTTGATATTGTTTGTAACGATTGCGAGTCATTTGCATGGATTTTTTTAAAACAATTAATTTTTTTTATTCCATATCCCCAGTAATCCATGATCGTGATCCTTTTGGTTAGAAAATTTTTTGAAATTTTGGGCAGCATGATAATTACTTCACTAAATAATTTTTTTTTTAATCCAGCTGACTCGAAATAATTGGCTAGCAAATGCTTGAACGTACAAAACGCCTTTACTGTATAATTTTGAAGATCATTAACCATTAACATCAAATTGATTCCATATTACGTTAAATAACATTTAAATTGTATTTTTGCCTGAATTAAACGCAACAAAATCTGTAATCAATTAAAATGTGTGAGTTTCGCAATAAAGGAACATTGCCATACCACAAATATTTGTAAAAAATCATAATCAAAATTCAAATCTCTGTTTCTCAATTTTCTTTCAACTCTCCAAAATCCGCAAATTTAACGAAAATTTTCATATAATTACATTTGACATAGTGCTCCTCGAACCTAGACCTAGCTAATTTGTAAACCTCAAGATTCTTCTGATACTCCGTTTTTTTTCTAGCCACATCGTCCGTCAGCTGCGAATACAGAAACAAGATAAAAAAAAAAAACATAAAAATTAGTTCGACCTCAAAAAAAAAATTTGTCGATCTTCGACGATTTAATTTCCAACTAACGAGAGCGAACCTGTTGAAATTGCGTATTCAGCCAAGCCTGTTCTTCCTGATACAATTTTCTGGCTCTTCTTCGTTCGGCGTACAGACTGCTTATGTGTTCGACAACTGCGTTTTCCATGGAATCCGCCTGTTGCTTCACCAGCTTGCCGATCTGATCCAGAGATTCCATTATGTCTCGCCAGCTCTGCGAATGCATTATCACGTTTTATCGGCCCCATCCCGAACCCTCCGAAAAACTCAAAATTCGCACCAACCGACAATCGACCAACCTGAGCTATCAAGCTGCCGACCAGATCGTCGTAACGCTCCACCTTTTTACCCTGAAGAGTCAACGACGATATGGTAGACGCGTATTCGCGATCCGACTTGACCTTAGTCGTCAAACATCTTCTCATGGTTTCCAAAAGTTTTATCTCAGCGTCCTGTCTGCCGAGCAGCGCCTCGTGAGACGATTGGCCTTGCAGCGTAGCCGAGAATCCCATTTTTGCCAAGAAAAAATAATTATTGGCCCCCCCTCCCCCCCCAGCCCAAAAAAAAAATATAAAAAAAAACTAAATATTATTAATCTGTCTAATCGCCAATTGTCACTGCATCGAAAATGATCTTCGATCATGAATTATTTTCATGAAATAACTTTCAAACACATTGGCCCAGTGTCTGTGTGTGGGTTACCAACTGACGTGTGCACCTTAAATAGCAACAAGCTAATTCGTAACCTGACCCATCGATCCAACAGATCATTTCAGCATAAACAAAAAAAAAATTTGAAAAAAAAAACAAAAAAAAATCAAATACTCCAAAAAACAAATTTTACTGAATTTTCAATCACTTGTCGCAGGGCCCTGAGACGCTCAGAGCAAACGGTGGCCCAGCCCCGACGACATTTGTATTTTTACCCGGTTACAACAAAATTTTACCAAATTTTTTTTTTATTTTTTTGTTTTGTTGTTTTTTTTTTTCCTGAACGTCGAACGAACGAAATACCACCAATGATAACGGTGAATGTTCGAGATACGTGATGGCAACGTGAGAAACGTTTTCACCAGTTTTCACGGAATTGACGTATCGTCGGGGCGGGGGGGAGGGGGGTGGTTTCGTGCTGCCATCTGTGAACGGTACGCACGATGTGTGGTTGTGCAGTTTCACGAAATATTCATCCATTAGACGATATCACGGAATGTTTTAACGCGGGAAAATTTGAATCTTACGATTTTGTTTTTTTCTAACATGACGTACGATGTGTGACGTTCAAAGTTAAATTGTTTCGGATATTGGAAGGCGTTTCAGCACAGCGAAATCTGCGAAAGTGCAAACCTCGTGGCAAAATTAGGAACTACAAATTCTTCATGACGTCACAGATTATTTGCGAACGTGCTGATTGGTCTAGCCTCCATGAGGCCAACTTAATGTCCATAGTTGATTGGTCGAGCCCCCCATGACGCTAACTTCATCTCGGTCCCCTGCGAAGTTCAGTGGTGCTCATTTTACAGACTTTTGCGAACATTTTTGAGCCTTGCGTTCGTACGTTCGTACTCCTTACCTCTAGTCTCCATGCTGATCGCCTCACTTGTTCGAAATAATGTTGTAACAACGCGTTTTACATCACCTACATCACCACGTATTCACATCATCGACATTATGTGTCGATGGTTGGGAGATGTATATTGCGTAGGTGGGGATGGTTCTTCTACAGAAGCGACGCGTGGTGGCGAAAAATGAACATACACTTAAAAAAATTTAGGCACCTACTAAATCCTAACCGTTTTCAGACCTCTATGTGACACCGTGGACTCAATCACCGGTTTTCGTTTCAAGTTCGACACGTGCTTATTGGTGCTTATCCGTTCATAACAGTTCATAACACATAAAATGCGGTTTCAAGAAATAGTTATCATTTTTACACATTTTTACAACGAATTATAGGTTAACTAATTTTTCCGATTATATCAATTCGTGTGTGTTTACGTAATCATCTGACAATGGGTTTAACCAAACAATATTTGAGATACGTACCTGCAGGAAGTTTGAATATAATTACAAATCCAAAATGCAATGTAATATTCGTGACCCTGGAAGGACAAGAAGGCCGATACGTGGCTGTGGGAGCCTGCGAACATGTCTTCATCTGGGATCTCAGACTCGGCGAGAAGGTACCTCGACCATTGTTTTTGGAACGCGGCGACAAATTATAACGTTTGTGTTATGTCAACAGGCGCAGGTGCTATCCGGCGAGACTTCGGACGCCACTTACTTGGCCGCTTCGCCCAACAAGAGACACATAGCCGTGGGTTACGCCGACGGAACTGTGAAAACTTTCGATCTTAGATCGGGAGAAAACATAAGCGTGTTGGTTGGTCACAAATCTGACATTTCCGCTTTGGCTTACGACGCGTTGGGCCATCGTCTGGCGTCCGGATCCAAAGTACGTTGTCCACGAATCGCTGTAATCATTCAAATCTAACGTATCGGACGTCTTCGAAATTTATCTTGCGATTATTAATTACGCTGTGCCAGAGATAAAAAAAAAAGAGTAAATTTGAGAATTTTTCATAAAAATACAGTAAATGCGGTGCAAAATCTGTTTGGAGGTCTTTGTTGAATATACCTTAAAGATAGTTAACCATTTTTTTAAATAGAACAACTCGAAACACGATTCAAGCAATACAAAAAAAAAAAAGTATTCTTCAAAAATTCTTGAGCGTCGTTGCTTCTTCATAGATCGAGATTGAAATTTGATCCCTCATGAATTTTCCATTCAGGACACATCCATAATAGTGTGGGACGTCATTGCAGAAACGGGTGTCTGTCGTTTGGCCGGTCACAAGAACATTGTGACGCAAGTGGCTTTCATGCACGAACGTAACATACTCGTGAGTTCGAGCAAAGACACTTACGTCAAATTTTGGGATCTCGATACCGAACACAATTATCGAACTCTGGTGGGTCACAGATCCGAAGTTTGGGGTTTGGCTCTGTTGAAAAACGATCGTTACGTCGTAACAGGTTGCAACGACAACGAATTGAGAGTTTGGAAAATTTTGTTCGTCGACGACGAAACTACGAACGTGATCGAGAGTCTGGAAAATTTGAACGTGAATTCTCAGGACGATGTGAACGATACGGTATTTATTGATTCGCTTAGCTCGTTGCAGAATTCATTGTTTGACACAAAAAAAAAAAGAAAGGTTTCTTAAACTTTTTTTTCAATGGCTACAGAAATATCCTATGCGGTGCGAAAAGATTGGCAGCATGCTCAGAGCAGGCAGAGGTCGTGTCGTATCGATGTGCTGCGATCCCACGAGGACCATCGTCGGTTGCCACGGCATGGACAATAGCGTTGAATTATTTCACTTTATACCCGAGGACGAGGTCAAAGTGAGAGTTGCCAAAAGATTGAAGAAAGAAAGACTCAAGGCCAAGTATGTGATTGATCGTTTGCGTCTTGATTTTTTTTTTTTTTTTTTTTTTTGATTCTTCAAAATTGTTGAGAGCCTCAAATCACGCGTTCAATAATTTTTCAATTGTTATTTGTGTCACCAGAGAAAATAATGACGAAGTTGTGACACCCGAGCAATCATCATTTTTGAAAGACGAAGTCAAACGTCTTCCCGTTATTCGATGTGCAAACAGACCCAAAGCGATTGACCTTGTGCTGGGCAAGGGTGGCGAGCTTCGGGTAAGCAATGCAATCAAGATCCATTCCTATTATTATCGTGAGGCTCCTGAGGGAACAAATCGGGCGTGACGGCCCTGAAATTCAATAATTTTTTGTGACGAAACGAATTTTGAAAAGATATTGACGATTTATTTATTTTTTTTTTTTTGGGCGTGACGAAATTAGCTATAACTCAGGCAATTTTTCGAATTTCTTAATCCGATTTTATAAAAATACTTTTGAAAAGTTCTTCTTTTCGAAAATGCAAAAAAAAAAAAAAAAAAAAAAAAATGATCGATTTATCGCTAGATATGTCCCCTCGAGGCGATGTGCTATCGACTCCCCGGTCGATAACGGAAAACTGTAAACCATTGTTCTCTGTCACGATTCATCTTTGCGATAAAACTCGAAAACGTTCGAATGCCTCTGAAGATTCACGAGTCAACCGTTCTCGTCTTTTATCCAACCGTTTGAATACGACGGAGAATAATGCGTTTTAAAAATTCAGCTTCCTCCCTCACACTTGTAGCAATCAGAAAGAGATAGACGATATGTAGCACATCGCCTTAACGAAATAAAATTAAGTTTGTAAAAATAATAATAATAATAATAATAATCTTAATTATAAGATTTGTGTGGGAGTGAACAACAACACGTTAGAGCTGCACTCGATAATAGTGAAAGAGAAGGTGCAACAGGCCGAACTGTTGCGAACCCTGTCGATGCAGGGACATCGCACGGACGTCAGAGCGATATGTTTTAGTTCGGACAACTTGGCATTTGCTACTGCGAGCGGTGATTCCGTCAAATTGTGGAACAGGTAAGAAAAAAAATGTTTTATGGAATTTTTTTCGTCCTGTTATAATAATAATCGGGTTTTATTTGCATAACTTTTTACAGTTTTTTACAAAGAATTTTTTTTTCGTCTCATTTTTATATAAAAATAAAATAGTTTAAACATCTTTTTTTTTGTATTCTCATTTTTGGTTATAATCATTTCTTTAGACCGTCATTGGCGTGTTTGAGAACGGTTGAATGCGGCTACGCTCTAACCGCGACTTTCGTACCGGGCGACAGACACCTGATCGTCGGTCTGAAGGACGGTAAAATGTTGATCATCGACATAGCATCCGGGGATATTTTGGAGGAGGTACCAGCTCACACAAGTGAATTGTGGAGCGTCACCTTATTTCCCGATATGGTAAGACAATTCGTCCATCGATTCGTTAGAAATTAGTGAATTTATTTTCGAAGAATTGATAATGCAAGGAGAATATAAATTTAAATATATATATATATATATATATATATATATATATATATATATATATATATATATATATATATTTTTCCTTGTATTATCAGTTTTTCGGAAATTAATTCACTCATTTCTCATTCAGCCAGCTGAAAAACTTTTATCCTCCGATGTGGTCGATAATTATTTTTTTTTTTCAGTATCTTTTGGGTCCTACGATTTCACTAATTTTTTTTTAATTTTTTCAGACCCTCCACTTCCCTCCTATTTTTTTTATCAAGAGGCAACGGCTATTTCTCCATTTTATCAATTGAATGACATTTTTTTTCCAAATACCTTGCCGAAATTGAGGAACTTTTTTCATAAAATTGGAGTGGAAACTATTTTTTCTAATTTTTTTTTTTTTTTTTTTTTCATTAAAAAAAACTTTCTAAAAAAATTGAAAAACTAAAAAGAATGAAAGATATCCTAATTGACAGCTGCCAGAAATAACAGACAAGAAAATTCTGAAAAAAAAATCGAAAATGATTTCAGAAAAAAATGTTCTCGTCTTATTTTGCAATGTTGAAATGATTGATTGTCAAATGATTTGCGTGTCCGAATTTAAATACTAGAAAGGCGTGGCTAGCGGTGGTGGAGACAAAACGGTGAAATTTTGGGATTTCGAGCTCGTTGAAGATTCCGAAAGCGAAACAAAGGTCAAAGTGTTGTCGTTGCTGCACACGAGAACGTTGAAATTGGAAGAAAGCGTTTTGTGCGTGAGAATCAGTCCGAACAGCCGATTCGTGGCGGTTTCTCTGCTCGACTCGACCGTAAAGATATTCTTCTTGGATAGTTTCAAGGTACAGATTCTATGGGGCCTACATTCGTTCGTGTATTCATTTATAGAAAATAAAAAAAAATTTCAAATCGAATGAAATTTCATCCCATAAATTTGTAATTCTATTTATTCGTTAATTTTATTCAGTTTTTCATATCACTGTACGGCCACAAACTGCCGGTTCTCTGCATGGACATATCGAGCGATTCAACGATAATCGCCACGGGTTCGGCCGATCGTAACATAAAAATATGGGGAATGGATTTTGGTGATTGTCACAAGTCTATATTCGCTCATGACGATTCGGTCACGGGTTTGACTTTTGTTCCACGGACTCATTACATATTCACCTGTGGCAAGGATGGCAAAGTCAAGGAATGGGACGCTGATAGCTTCAACAAAATTGTTACTCTTCAGGTACGTCGAAAATGAGCATTTATTATTATTATTATTATTATTATTATTATTATTATTTTATACTACTCTCAGACTTGCAATTAATGTCTGTAAGTCGAAAATTATTATTATCATTATTATCATTATTTTTATACCTCGCGCAGACTTAGAATTGATATTTGTGACTCTAAAATAATTATTATTTCTATTTTTATTGGAACTTTAAAAAATCTGTTTTATTTAGAAACCTTTTAATATATAACTCGATTTATATAATTATTGCGTTAACCCGTTGGGATCCACTTGGGGCCCGTTGGGGTCCACTGGACCCGAAGTCAACATCATGGTATTCATGTAAAAAAAAAAAACCATTTTTCAACATTATAGTATCAATTTAAACGCACCACTTCCATTTTTCGACATCGACTAAAAGTCTCGAGTTCGAGCTTTAAAATAAATATAAGTACTTTTATCGAAGTCCATCAAAGCTCTATTTCTTCCCAAAAACATAATACTTCAAGAGTAAAACGGCGTAAGATTTTTTACTTTTCAATTTTAGATTTAATTTTTTTAATTTTCGTTGTTAAAATAAATAAATGAACTTAAAAAAAACACACACACACACACACACACACACAAACAAACGATTTCAGGGTCATTCCGGGGAAGCTTGGGGTTGTGCCATTTCGCCGAACGGTATTTTTGTGGTGTCCTGCGGTTCGGACAAAGTCGTGAGATTGTACGAACGTTCGTCCGAGCCTTTGGTCCTGGAGGACGAGATGGAAGAAGAAAGAGAGAAGCAGGACGACGAATTGGCCACGGGCGAAACCATAATGGTTCAGGGACAGAAACAACAATTGTTGCCATCGAGAAAAACTCCGAACGCCGAAAAAGCCGCGGAACTTATACTCGAATGTTTGGACATTGTGAGAGATTACAACGAACAATTGTCGAACGTCGATACGACGAAACGATCGCCGACGTTGCCCATGTTGATGCAAGCTCACAATTGCAAAACGACCGATGAATTTTTGTTGGAAACTTTCAAACGCGTGCGAGCGAGGTAACCAATTTTTTTTTCTATCGCGAAGTATTGTTTTGTTATTTTTCATTCGTCGGTTATGAATCGAAGATGATGCACGAAGATTCCTTTATGAGGAAGTATTTTTATATAACGCAGCCGTGTTTTCCTCGCTTTTTGGGGCTCTTTGTGGGAGCGAGGCGAGGCGTTTGCGTGACTATCGACTGTCGGTATCAAAAACAGTATAAAAAAGTGCCCTCGAGAGTCTTAGTACCGAAAAATCCATGACTCGTCACCTGTTGGGCGGTCAGCAAGGCATTTTGCGACCCACATGGAAGCCGCACTCAAAAACATAACCTAACCATCATTTTAAATCGAACTACCGACTCGATAGTACGTCTGTGATTTTGTTTGAGATAAAAATTGAGGACTTTGAGGAAGATAGTAGCGACGAGCTACTGTCTTTCTCCAATTCCTCAATTTTGAACCAGAATCTGAACCAAATCCATGACTCGTCGCTGTTGGGCGATCAGCAAGATTGTTTTCGACATTTTTTTTCCAATAATGGACTTGCAAACAAGAGACCGAACTCGAACGGAAGAACAGCGCCACCAGGCGGCTGGCATTTGCGACCCACATGGGAGCCGCACCCAAAAACATAACCTAACCATCATTTTAAATCGAACTACCGACTCGATAGTGCGTCTGTGATTTAGTTTGAGATAAATATTGAGGAATTGGAGAAAGATAGTAGCGACGAGGTACTGTCTGTCTCCAATTCGTCAATTTTACGTCCCCAGAAATCGGCGCCTCGCCCAACTTCCGAATAGCAGGGACAAAGATGAACCTAACCTCACCCATTAATTTTTTTTTTTCATGGAATTCATAACAAAAATCATTCGTTCGATTACAGCGATTTGGAAGAAACTTTGTTGCTTTTACCGTATTCGTCAGCTTGCGAAATATTGCGAACAATTCCAAAATTATTGAAAAACGAGACGCAAGCGGAAATGGTGGCGCGATTGGCACTGAGCCTGATCGAAGCTCATCACGGACCAATAGTCGGGAATTCCGATCTCTTGCCGATTTTGCAGGAAGTCAGAAGCTTGGCCATGGAACGCATCGGTTCGCTGAGGGTAATTATTCCGACCGAGTCTCACCGATCGAATAATCGATGCGATCGACGTAGCTAATTTTTTTTTCGCGTTGAATTAACGTGCAAATATTCGATAATTTTGTCAGGACACCATTGGCTACAATCTCTATGGCATGGCGTACACGCAACGAACGATCGAGGAACGCGAGGGAGTTCAATTGTTCAGAGACGCGACGAAGAAACGCAAACAAAAATCCAAAACCAAACATAAACAGGAACGAGCCTTGAAGAGAGCCATAATGGCATTGTAACGAAATTATAAATGTGTTTGTGAACCTTGTATTCGGTAGAAATACACGTGAGATTCGAAGGAACGATAATTGTGCCAATTGATTTATTGATAAAGTTTATTCGATTAAGAAGAACTTTTCAGGCGATTTGCTACAAACGTTCGTCCACCTTACGGAGTTCGTCGCACATTACCGACAACTTGTCTTCGATGGAATTGTTCTCCAGTTTGCGTCTCAACTCTCGAAGCGTCGACTCCATCTGAAAAACAAACACATTTAATTTTTTTCTTGTTCAATGAATCTTTTTTGTTCAATAAATTTTTTTTAGCTTCGGTGCGATTGCACGTAGTCGTTTTTTCGATGATAAACTCGATTACTTTGAGATGCAAGTTTCCCACGTCCATACGTTCACCCTGTGTGGTCGATTGTACCGCGAGTGGCGTCGTTTCGCGACTGACTAGCTCGTCCAAGCGTTTTTGCAATTCTTCGATTTTTTCCTTGTCACGTTTACGGGCTATGTGCGAATTTTTGACGATCGATTGCACTCGTTGACCAAATTCCATAGACGCGTTCACGGATTTTCGCAATTTTTCTTGCTCACGTTCCAATTTTTCCGCGTTGCTGAAAATCAAAAAATGACGTGTCGACATGTATGAAATTACAAATGAAAGAAGAAAAACATGTATGAAATTTTTTACTTTGATGGTAAACATTTTTTTTAACTTTGATGGTACCATTTTTTTTCAACTTTGATGGTAAACATTTTTTTGAACTTATGTTAAAATTGAAAAATCGTTCGATTATTCTATCCTCTCTAAAAAAATACCCGAAAAATCCCTATTTTTTACGCTCCTAAATGTATTTCTGCCCTTAAATAATGACATACTTCCGTTTTTCAGCCGGAAGTAAAAAAATTAGGAATCGGTTCATGAAGGTTGTGTCTACACCGAAAATTTCAGGTGATATTCCATAGATTTTGAAAAAACTCCAGAACTATATACCTCAACATGTAAAATGTAATCTAAATTCCAACATTTTGGATCGTTCAACGATTATTATTACGGAGATTCCTGACTAAATTTATTACGTATAACGTTACAAACAACGTTAAAAACCTGTGCAACGTTGTGTGCACACGTGAAACATTATTTCTCAATTCCATCAGCGATTCCTCGAGTGTCGAGTTGATTGTTTTCCAACTCGCGCATTTGGCTTCCAATTCGTCCATTTTAGTTCTGAGTTCCATGTTCTCGAGAACGGCCATTCTCGCCTGATTGACGAGAACTTCGCGTTCGATATCCGCGATCTCGCGATTCATTCTGATGCGAGCATGTTCGTCCTGATTCTTAATCTTCTCGTCTTCCAAGCGTTTCGCCGCTTGCACGGCCGACTTTAATTCCATCTGAAGCTGCTTCGACAATCTACGTTCATTTTCCAGCGATCCCTGGGTCTCGTATAACGAACGGCGAACCTCGAACAACTCTTTCTGCGCTTCTTCCAATGATTCCTGAATGATCGAGCATCATCATCATCATCAGCTTCATTTTGTTTTCGAATATATATTGGACGTATATATATATATATATATATATATATTTACATTGTTGAAACGATTAAACTCACGGTTTTCCAATAAAGCTCGTTTATCTTTGCTCGCATCTTTAATTCGAGATCGTGGATATCGAGAAAATCGGTTTCTTCGGGATTCGACATTTTCGAAGATATCGAAAGTGATAACGAAGAAGAAATAGTTTGGATGGAATTTTGTATAATGTCCAGTTTTCTTCACAGTGCTGTGAGGAGAAGCAGCCGGCAATCGGAGCCAATCGGAGCTGCCGAACACTGCCGAAGTGTTTCGACCAATGGCGTGGCTCCGATGCTCCGCCTGTCTCTTTATGTACGCAGCGCCAAATTTGAATGGGATGGAATATACCGGGTGGGGTACTAACTGTTGCCACCTTGAATATCTCTGTAATTATCGACGTCAGATCGGAAAAATGTTTCAAACAAAAAATGTACGGTGTGAAAGGGGTCATCAAATGCAACCATTTTTTTTTATTTCAGTGGAGGCGCTGACGCACAGTGAAGGTCACCTCCACTTTCTTAAATGGTACGGTGCATTTTTTATTCAACCGTCTTTTAGAGCATCGCAAACTACATAAAAAACATTGGGGGGGGGGGTCAAAGTCGTTCGAGGTCATTTAAGATCATCATTAATTAATTGATGATTAGATACTTATATATATATATATATATATATATATATATATATATATATATATATATATATATATATATATATATATATATATATATATATATATTAGCGCCGTCATGACACTGTACACTAGAAAAATAAAATTGAATTAAATGAAAAGAGAAAAAAAAAAAATTGGATAAAAAAATATTCCAGACGAATCTTTATTCGAACGCGAGATTCAAGAACGCTGAATGGCTTCACTGGTGCGTCTGATATACGCATCAATTAATCGATTTGAAATTCAATGAAAGACTATCTTTCTAATTAGTTGACGTATCTATACGCGTCACTCACTCATTCGCCGAGACATTATAATTTCTCACTCGAAACACATGATGACTTATTTAGATTCCTTCGTCAGCGACACAGTTGATCACATATCTTTTAATGAATTTCAATTATGTATGCCCAATCACACCTGCCGTTAGGCATGTGGATGAGAAAAAAAAATACTATAAAAAATCATATTCTTATGATTATCACTTTACAAACTCGGTTTTATAATTTGCAAGGCAAACGGGTTTTTTCCCGCAACTATGTAGAAGAATATTTTTTTTCTCAATACGCGGTTCCCAATGTCAACGACCCTTCGCTAAATGAAAAGTTGTGCAAATAGGCTAATAGTATAAAAGACGAGATTTTTTCTACCCTCACATCTCACACACAATCGTTGTGGACGTACGACTATTTCGTTTCTTCGACACTATACGGCGGAACTTCTCCTTCTTCTTCTTTTTCTTTCTCTTCCTGGCTGGCTTCGGTAATCGACGACAGAACTTTGCAGCAACTACCGAAATGCGTATAAGTGAGTATGGCATATCATCGTACAAGAACAAAACTTTAGAAAACTTACAAAACCTCATAGAGGAAGCTTTGTTTTCGTGAATTTTTTTTTTTCGAGATGTTCATGAAAACGTGTTCAGTATGTCTCAAAACATCCAAAAAACACATTTACAAAAAATTTCCGGATGTATGTATGTATGTGTGTGTGTGTGTGTGTGTGTGTGTGTGTGTGTGTGTGTGTGTGTGTGTGTGTGTGTGTGTGTGTAGTATTGGTTGAACGCTCACAAATTGAGAACGGCTCGAGATATCAAGCTAAAATTTGTCACACATTTAAAAGGTTGACGGCGCATAGCACAATTCAATTCTTGGAAAAATCCATCAAGTTCCTTTGTTTTTACAGCATTTTTTTTTAATTCAAAAATTTATTTTCGGTCTCTAGCTCCCACAATTTTGGAGATATCGAGCTCAAATTCAGTACAATGTTGTACGAGTACAGGGAGATACCAAATTTGGAAAAAATCCACGTATTGCTTTTGGTTTTAAGCATTTTTTCATGTGAAAAAAACGGTCTTTACACTCTAACTCGCGCAATTTCCGAGATATTGGACTTAAATTTGGTACGAAGTTGCGCTATTATTCAAAGAGATACCCTATTGAATTTGGGGGAAATCCATCAAGCCATTCATATTTTATAAATTTTCCAAAAATCAATGTAAGTGCTCTAGCTTCCATAATTTTTTAGATATCCGGCTGAAATTTAGTATGAAGCTGCACTATCATCGAATGAGGTTTCGTATTGAATTTGGACAAAATCTAACATGGAGTTCATATTTTATGCGAATTAAAATTTTTCAAATTTCACATGAATTGCCCCATGTATATTGATTTCGACTTACATAACACTCACAAGAAGCCCTCAACGTCACAAGAGTAAACAAGGGTGAAAAGTAGAACCTTGCACATTGCTTCCTCATAATTTTGTACCGTTTTTCAATTATTGAGATGTAAAGTAGAACCCTGCTCATGGCTTCCTTATCATTTTACACACTTGCCAAAGCTTCCTCTATGAAGAAGCCAAAATTGATCGACACATGGTTCCTCATAGAGGAATCTTCGGCAAGTGTGTAAAATGATAAGGAAGCCATGAGCAAGGTTCTACTTTACATCTCAATAATTGAAAAACGGTACAAAATTATGAGGAAGCAATGTGCAAGGTTTTACTTTGCACCCTTTTTTCATTTGCATTTATTAAGAAAAAAATGCAATTCCGAAATGGAAATTTTGGAGAACTAATCCGACATCATTTTCATCAGGACTTGAAGTTACATTACGAAAAAAAATTAAGTAGAAATATCAGCCAACAATACCCCACCCACCGAAGTTACGGATTTTCCTGTTACAGCCAAGTTTTTTAATAAATACTTCTTCAAAAGTTAACTCAAGTTGCGTGCATATAATTAAAACTAATTTGTTCGTACTTTCCTCTCATATTTTTTATAACAGCATATTCCAGTGAAGCTGTAGAATGCCATTCATGGCATACTTTTTCTTGTTTCACGTTCCTCGTCGCCACAACGAGCATCAAAAACGTTTCAAGCTATCTGTCGTGCTTCACAATTTTACCATTACAATGACTTTTGATAAAAGAATTCATTTACAGAATTTGTAGCGACGTTGATAACGCTGCTCTCGTTGGCAGCTGTCAATGCTAGAGAAGAAGCGTGTCCCTCGGAAGGAAATCCATCCTGCAGTTGCGGTCCCAAATATCATGTACGTATATATAAGCATCAAGAAAGATAAAATAATGTATTGATTGTCTTCGATACATTTTTATCTTCCTGTCCAAACGCTGGCTCAACAACGCTATGTAGACCAAAAGTATATAGGAACAATTTTGTAGAGAATTAAATTTCCTACAAAAAAGTTCGCAACGGCATATATCTAGCGTTGATAGTTTACGCGTGGGAAGGCTCCAAAGTCTTGACCGTTTCGATAATGAAAACAGTTTGAGGACGTTAGCTCAGCTTGACTTTTGCCAGTTTACCTCGTTCCTACATTAATCCGTCCCAGCTTGACCAGATCCCAGCTTGAAGTTTATGAAAAAAAAAAAAAAAAACGTTTCAATCATGGTGTCGGCTATCAAATTCGAAAATAGTAAAAAAAAACGTATATAAAACTTTTTTTTTCAGTCGGTTGTATCATTCATGGATCCCGCGTTCAAACGTACTTTCTGCGGTGGAACTATAATTAACCATAAACAAGTGTTGACGTTGGCCCAATGCGTAGCCGGTAGAAACCTGAACGAGTTCGTAATTGTGGTCAAACTTCGTAACGGTATTCAAATATTTTATTGTTACAATATGATTTTTATTTTTATAAAAAAAAAACAGTGATCGCAATTACGAACTATCGTACAACAGTTTTCGCGAAATAAATGTATAATTTCTTTGCCCACAGTGTCTCGAGTCGAAAAGATGTCGGTACACGATCCGGAATCCGTGATATTTCATATCGAACCCCCTCACGGCGGTCGTGATGTAGCTATCGTTAACATTCCACAAACGTTGTATGGCGAAGACGCCAATGGTATCGTTTGTCTTCCCTTTTGTTATCCCACGGATCGATTCTTCGGACACGGATTCAGAGCCATGGGTAAGTCAAAGGGCGTCCAGCAGCACCAAAAACGCGCTGAAAAACAAAATTTTTTAGTAGAAATAACAATGGAAATTAATAAAAATAAATAGTACACATTGTTTATTGATATTTAAACTTTGTAAAAAAATATATTTCACTTTATTTTCACAAAGTTTACTATATGAGAATCACGTGCTCTACACCCCGATTTACTCAACAACATTATTTAATAATATCATTCCTCCAACACGACATAATTTTTAGACGCAAAGTAATTTTCAAAATCGACTGATCGCATTTATTTTACATCCCCACAAATCAATTACTATGATACATAATTATGCTACACATATTGAAAAAATATTTCTCCTGTGGAATTTATATATTTTTTCCTTTTCTCCTTATAAATAACAGGGTGGTATCGTCCTCCAGGCCGATTACGGGGCATCATGTCTGGTGGACCGATGACCCTAACTGCGGATGGTCACTGCGTCAACGATAATAGATTTCTGATGGACAAATGTATGTGTGTAGAAGAGGGCAAGCACGATTTCGTTGAGGTAGAATTTTTCTATCCTTTTGTTATCTCGATCTTACGTTAATATTCCATTTGTCTTCATCGCGAATTTTTTATTTCTCATTTATTCTCATTTTCATCGTACTTTCAACTAGTTTTCCGCTTTTTTTATTCCGTCTCATCACTCGTTTTTTCTATTCCGTAATTTTTTCAGTATCAGGGAGGTGAACCAGTTTATTGGGATATCGAGGATGACCGGCAAATGCAAATTGGAATAATTATACCTCGATTTTTCTGTCACGATCAGAGAGCGACGGCGGTTCTTCGAATCGGTCTTTATGTTGACTGGATCGAATCGCATGCCCCAAAAGGCAAGTTTCTGTCGTAGAAATTATTCAATGCTTGAAAACTAGATAAACTAACTTACCGAACGTACCAATCGAGTTACAAGTCGTAATCGATCGATTTACAACTGTGCCGGAATTCATAATTTATTTATTTGTATTTTTAAGTCTGCAGGAGTCTCCTACTGCAAAATCCGGTAGTGCGTAACGAGAACGTGGCCCAAACGTTTAGCTTGAAGACTCTTTACACGAGAGGACAAAGTATGGAAGTCATAGGGAAAATAAAAAAGCGAATACTTTAGAAAAAAATATACAGGTCGAACCTAACTATGATAAATATAGTGTTTAATATATAATGTATCAATAATAAAGTTTTTTTTCGCTGTTATAAAACGCGCTTTGTGCCTCTCTATTCTGAAATGCGAAGTAGAACGATATCAATTTTGAATATGTCACAAATGTAATATGTATAACACGAAAATATGGTATATATTGGCTGTAAAATGACTACATATCGAGAATTTGTAGCAGTTATTTGAATTTGAAATTATATTGATTTGAATTTGCCGCGTGAATCAGTGAATGCGCAGTATCGCATTGCGCATCCGATGGTCTACGGAATCGAGTGCCTCTGCTGGCGACTCCTGAACTAAAATGATCGACAAATTATGTGACCACTTATGAAAGCAAAATCTGGTCAAATTTGGTCTCCCGTTATCTAATCTCCAAGTTTCATGGCTAATGGGCCGTGTCTGATTGTTTTTCCCGGTGTTTCTCACTCGTTTGCCAAAACATAACCTCACTCCTGAATAATTTGTTAACAACAACTTCGCTGACATGGTTCGTATACACATTTATATTTTTTTACACAATTATCCAATTATATCAATAATTATCTACAAAATTAATAATTAACCTTCAACGAAAATATTTTTACAGGCGCGAAATGCAGAAAAAGCCATGTAAGTAAACACTTTTGTTTCTATGACGCATTAACAATGCCGACTCAACAGGTTGCAAATAATTACAAGTTATTCACTTTGTTATGTTTCTCAAAATGCAATAAAGAAAAAATGCAACTAAAAAAAAACATTATTCTAGGACGACGCTGGCACGATGGCGCGCGGCGCAGAGCAACGAAGGAACCAAAAGGGAACAGGAACGCAGGCCTTATCTAGCGTCCGAATGTCGAGATTTGCGAAAAGCCGACAAATGGAGAATGCAAATAATTCGAGAGATTGCGAAAAAAGTTGCACAAATTCAAAACGCAGGATTGGGAGAATTTCGCATAAGAGATCTGAACGACGAAATCAACAAATTGTTGCGCGAGAAGCGACACTGGGAGTCTCAGATCAAAGAACTCGGAGGTCCGGACTATTCGAGAACCGGGCCTCGCATGCTGGATCACGAGGGACGTGAGGTAAGAATCTCGAAAATCGCAACTTTGTTCGATAAAATGATTTCAAAACATCATTTCACGCTCTTAGATTCGATTAACCTAAAAGTTCGATTAACCTTACTTTCCATTAACCTAAAAGTTCGATTAACCTTAGATTCGATTAACCTAAAAATTCGAAATTCGTCGATACTTCGTCCTAACCTATGAAAAAAATTGTTTGCGCCCCAAGGTTCCGGGCAATCGCGGTTACAAGTATTTCGGCGCGGCCAAAGAATTGCCAGGTGTTCGCGAGCTGTTCGAACAGGAACCGCCTCCGCCGCCTCGAAAAACCCGAGCCGAACTCATGAAGGACATAGACGCCGATTATTACGGTTACAGAGACGACGACGACGGCATACTCGTGCCGTTGGAGCAGGAGGCCGAGAGAGAGGCTCGCAAAACCGCGATACGCGAGTGGGAGAAGCAACAGCGCGACAACAAGAAGTCCGCAAGGGACGAAGTCGAAGTGGAAAACATGTCGCAGAAACCCATACCCACCCAGCAGGACATACAACTTGCTCTGCTCGCGCGAAAGAAACAAGAACTCCTCGAAAAATACGTTCTCTGACCCCCGAAACAGTTTTTTTTTTTTTTTTAATAATTTCTTTATTTTTTTTTCATTGTTAGCTCACGCTTACAGCGAACGGCTATTCGGTAAGATTATTTTTAAACTCTAGTAATATCGGAATACACTTTATAAAACGCGACAGATCGTCATTAAATTTTAAATATATATTTATATATATTTATATATAATTACGTAATAACATTGATTAAGATTATCTCAATATGCTTGTTTTGTTATGTTTTTTTTTCTTTTTTCATCTTCTTTTGTGCAGTAGACGTTTAAACTTTAATGAATCTTCGTCGAGAGCGAGTTAGAGATAGATAGAGAGAGAGAGAGGGGGGGGGTGCATCAGATAAAATTGTGGACAAAAATCCAATCCTTCATCGACTCGGTTCCGAACGAGATCGACCGCTCATGTGCATCATGCTCAACATTGCAAGCTCATCGCTTGGACAACACTGACCTTGTCAGTATGAAATATCAACTTGTGTCGATTAAAAAAATTATCTTCCACAACATTATTGAAATTGATTTTTTTTTCTTTGCAAAAAAATTTTTTTTTTAGGTACCATCGTCCTTTGAAATGTTTCGTGCGTCGCACATTGTTTCACGCTACGAGGACTCGAATATCGCGGAAAATCGTGTGCAGTGCGAATTCTCACGTTGTCGCAGTTTTTTTTTATATCAAACTTTTACGTCTTGCAGACCATCGTGATTATCGTAAAAGCGTTCGAACAATTTGACAAAATGCATTTTTTTTTAATACGACGATCGTACGTTGCGAATTTTCGTAATTTTTTCATTGATGGGGAATGATAAAAGAAGAACTAGAAAAAATAACTGAATAGATAAATAAATAAATTAACCCTCTTTAGTCACACTTTAGTAAAATTCATCAACCACCGATTTTCAACTGCGATAAAAAAACTTGCAATCAACAAAATGATTTTTTAAAAAATTGTGAACATATTTTGAACATTTTTTTACTAATAAAATTTATTATAATGACAAAAACATAATTTTTAATATGGTCAAAAACATAAATTTGAATGACTTTTTTTCACTAAAATTGCCACAACTTTTTAATCATTAAGACATTTAATTTAATTAAGATTTTTATTTAATTTTCTTCAAGTTAATGGGATATATTTCAGGTTGAAAAACCGCTGATGAAAAATTTTAACCGGTGTGACTAAAAAGCGTCCAACAAAATGAAAATAAAAAAATGTAATAATACGGAATGAGAATTAATCGTGCGACAATTCGTTGGAGACAAAAAATCTACGTTCTAAATACAATTTCGTGAATTCACAACGAATTCGAAAAAAAAAAAAATTAGGTTCAAACTATCCGTTTGTTCGCCGATCGTATCATTATGATAAAAAGGTGCATGACAATCGACACCCCATTAACGACGAAAAATCCGCGTGGGCGTCTACACGATCGCCACTTACCCCTAGTCATCGACTTCATTATCATTACGTTAATGTTTAATCGCTGAAAGCGTAATCTACAATTAGTTACAATACTAAAAAACCACATTCTGCATTTTTTACGTGCATCTTTGCGAAATTGTGCGTCATTGGAATGTTTGTTTTGTTTCTTTTCAAACACTAAAAAATAATAATTTCAAAAACAGGAAGAATGAAGAAACGAAAAGAGCAAAAAAAGAAAAAAAATCATCTCCCAGCTTTCATTCTGAACTGTACTTCGGTTATCTCGTCGAGATCACACTCACTCTTACTCACACACACACACACACACACACACACACACACACACACACACTCACACTTACACGCAGTCTCGAGACGTTTTCCAAAAACTTTTTTTCTTTTTTTTAACTCCGACTGAAAAAAGGGAGTCATGTGTTTTTTTTTCCTCCCCCACAGTTTACAAATACAAAAATTCTCACCGAGCCTGCTTGAGGTTACAACGATATTTTGTTAATCAAGCGTTTGAAGTACGAAAGGCACAAAGTAAAATGAAAAAATGTCAAGTTGGCTCAGGCTGACCGGTGGATCATCCCGTGAACCTGGCAATCGTCTCAGGAGACGAAAAAAATGAGTCGATTCGCCATCGAGAAAAATTTTGTGCGGATTATCTTGTCTCCCGGCCTTGCCCACAAATTCGACTCAAAGTTTTTTTTTCTTTTCAACAGTTTTTTTTAAATATAAATTTTTTTGTATTCGAAAAATTGTTTTTTTTTTTTTTCATCGATCGTCAAAACGACAATGTCAAAAACGAACCAAAAAAAAAAATCATCAAGGCGGCTTTGGCCTTTTTTGAAATATACATTTTTTTGTATTCGAAAAAAAATTTTTTTTTTTTCATCGATCCGTCAAAACGACAATGTCAAAAACGTTTGTTTTTGACATTGTCGTTTTGACAAAAAAAAAATTAAAAAAGAACAAAAAAAATCATCAAGGCGGCTTTCACCTTTTTTTAAATATACATTTTTTTGTATTCAAATTTTTTTTTTTCTTCATCGATCCGACAAAACGACAATGTCAAAAAGAAACAAATAAAAAAATCATCGAGGCGGCTTTCGCCTTTTTTTAAAATGTAAATTTTTTGGTAATCGAAAAAAAAAAAAAAAATTTTTTCCATCGATCCGTCAAAACGACAATGTCAAGAACGAACAAATGGCAAGCGACATCGCGATAATCCCATTGAATAACGTCGCATTAACGTTCTTTGTTTGTTTTTTTTTTTTTTTTCAATTTTGCTGTTTGCAGGACAGCCAATGGAGTGAAAAAGTTTGCGCAACCGCAAGATCGTCACTCCGTGGTGCCTCCTTCCCCCGGGAACAAAAAAAGGAACTCTCGGGGTGGCGACATCGTCGCGTTTCGTCTCTCACGGGCCACACGTTCATCGCTTCGATCCTTCATCTCGATCGATCGGCAACGTGATTTTGTGCCCGCAAAACGCGTGGACAATTTTTTTTTTTCCTTTCTTATTTCCAATTTCGATTTTTTTCGTCTTTTCTTTTGTTTCCTTTTGTTTTTTTTAAGGACGCAAGAGCGAGTGCCAACGCTGCACTTGGGTGGGCTGTCTCGAGGCTCTCATGTCGTTCCAATGCTGAAGCTCCTCCGGTCCGGAACTGTTCAGTCCGAGACACAACCAACCGATCATCTCGCGGCCCTTTTTGCCCATCGCACCCCGACGACGATTGTAAACCGACATGAACAGCGTTACGTCACCCAGTTGAAAAAGGGCGACCTGGTGACGAGAAAATCGAAAATGTTACACGATTTTTTTTTTCATCGATTTGCATTTTTTAACTTCCCGATTATAGGGAAGTTATTGTGATGACCCCGAAAATCGAAAATCGTTTTTTTTTTGCAGATCTTCACGTTTCGAGGTCATTGGGTTCATTTGAGCGTATTTTGAGCAAAATGTTTGTGTGTGTGTGTGTGTGTGTGTGTGCGTATGTACGTACGTACATACGTACGTATGTGATCGATTTTTCGTTAACGTTTTCTCCAAAACTAATAAAGCGATCGGGATGATCGATGATGCAATCGATGTGTCTCACCGGAACTTAGAGCTGATTAGATTTTGGTCCAGATCGGTCAAGTAGTTTTTTAGTTTTTTAGCAAAAATCATAATTTAAGAACGGAATTTACACTGGAGGGTAGCAATTTGCAAGTGGCCACTGAGTGGCAATAATATAAATATGGTGTTGTTGTTGTTGTTGTTGTTGTTGTCTTTTTTTTTCTTTCGTTACCGTAAATGAGGCATGGAATTTGGGGACAAAAATTCTGGCACTCCACTTGGGAAAAATAATTTTTTCTTTCGTCATTCTTAAAGGTTTAGGTGTGCAAAAGTTTGTAGTGAACGAATTTTCATTCTTAGTCGGAACGAAGAAAAGTTATGGGACTTCAAAAAATGCTCATCCCCCCAAATTTGAAGGAAGTCGAACACATTTAGACTCGGGAAGTTACTTGTGCGGCCCGTGAAGGGTCACACACAAAATAAACATGAATAGCTATGGGCATTACTAGCCATAGGCACTACTAACCATGGGCACTACCAACCATGGGCATTACTAACCATGGGCACTACTAGTTTTTATTGTAACGATTAGTTAATTTTTTTAATAGAAAATTTTATTTTTATTATATTTTAATTTCTAGTCGGCAATGGGGTCACGGGTGACCCCACCAAAAATTTGTCCTTATACTCGTTTGGAAAGAAGCTAGCAGACTATATTATGGTGGAGAAGAACATTTTTTTTTGACGCTGTGTTAATGAAAACCTTCAATGTCTATTTTAATGGTACGTACTCCGAAAAAACTCGGATTTTTATACTAAAAAAATTATAATTTAGTTTATTTCCAAACAGAATCGCGATATTTTTTTCTTGAAGCACCATTCTTAAGCTTCAATTTCCCGTTCGATTTATTAAAAAACATTGATTAGATCCAAAGTTACGATTTTTTTTATATCTATTTCAATAGAAATTATACTTTCTCAAATACTCCGAAAAAAACTCGGATTTTCATGCTCAAAAATTAATCATTTATTTTCTTTTTAAGCAAAATCCTGATATTTTTTTCTTAAAGTACCATTCTCAAGCTTCGATTTCCCGTTTGATTTATTAAAAAACATTAATAAGATCCAAAGTTACGATTTTTCGAACAAAGTGGAGCGTTCTTCACATTTTCATTTGTTTATGTGATTATATTTCATAAACGAATTATTACATTAGCAATATAACGAGTGTTCTTCATACTAGAATAGGATCTAATTGAAAATTGTAGAAAAAATTTACAACATAGCGGCGCTTCAAAGACAGTACTCTGATTTTCATAACAAAATGTTCACTTCCCGTGCTCCGGAAAAATAGTAATTATGAAGCAATAAAAAAAAAATGCAGGGTTTAACGATAACCACATTTGTGAAGAATAGCATTTGAAAAAAAAAACAAAAAGTTTGTTTCCGATGACGAGGACGGTCGCAATGTCAACGCCCGTCGATAAAGAATTTTCGCGACATGACCAGTGCAACATCTTGTAAAATTTCAAATGAAATGCCTTGAAAAAAATGCAAGATGTTGCTTCAGACATGTATAAATGTAACTCTAAAATATTAAAACTGAACATTCAACCGTTTTTCTAAATATAATTCCCAAAAAATCACCTCGAAAATCGTCGAATAAGGTATTCAAGTATTATATATATATATTTAATAAACAAAAATACTTGTCGATCTCGTACCTGATATATAAATGTTTCTTTGTAGAGAGGATTGGGTTGGGCGCGTTTGAGCCCCGTCTTGGACCGTCCCATCTCGTGACCGTTGCTGTCAACGAGAGCGAGTTTCACATAAGTGTCCGGAGGTTTAGTGTCGGCACCACCGCCACCGCGAAAGTGCGATCCTTTGATTATCTCGACCGACAGACGACCGGTCGTGCCGTTGTACGCTAGACCTATCAGAATTTCGGCCACGCTTCCTCCCTTCATGCTGCTGCCGTAGGGAGGTGTCGTTGGCGATGCGTAGGACTGCACGGATTGCTGAGAACCCGTGGAGTCACTTCGTGTTAAACTCGTCGTCGTTCCCCAATCCTGTAAATTTTTTATTTTCCATTTTACAAATGAAACTTTTTTTTTTTAAATACTTTTTTGATAAAAATACTTTTTTGATAAAATATTCGAGTGTTTTAGCACGTGTTAAATATCCGAATGCAATATCAATCGTATCGAATCAAGTTTTATTTGCACAACTTTTGAAAAAAAAATAATAATAATAAATAACGCTTTTTTTTCCCCGAAACAATAACTTTTCGCTTAAATCTAATTTCTTCGCTTAACGGGACTGAGTCACCTAAAAAATTCGAAAATTAAATTTTTTTTCCGTGACACGGCCGATCCAAATTGAAAATCGATTTTACCATTACGAAGTACGTATACTTAGCTATCATTTCAAATTTTTCCATAGCCGTATGAGTTATCTAAATGCTGTGAGATTTTTGACAACATTTTTCACTGACTCAAGGTGACTCAGTCCCCTTAAATAAAATTTCGCATCTCTTCCCCCTTTAACTCCCACCTTGCTCGTATTTTTGCACACCTGTTCTATTTCCCTGAAATATTCAAATATATTCTTTTTTTATTTTCCCTACTCATCCCTATTTGTTTATTTTTTTCTTCGTGCCATGTAAAAAATAAATATTAATTAATAATAAAAAAAATCTATATTTTCGGTGAATATCGCAAAGCCGTGATTTTTTTACCGTTGACGTTGGTGGTGGCTGAAGTGGCAAACACAAAGTCGTTTCCAGTTGAAGATTAATCTGATCGAAGGACACTCTGGACTCGCCGAGGAGTCTCTCGCGACGCATTCTACCGCCCCAGAGATAAACCCGGAGTCTCACACCCATCGCGTTCACGTCCTCGGGATTGACACGAGGCAACAAAAAACTCTCCATGTACTGGGGCGACGTGCCCTGACGGACACGAGTCTTTCGTCGCTGTTTCTTCGACGGCAGCAAAACCAAACGCACTTGACTGCCGCCTATCCCAGCCGGATAATTACGGCCTTGCAACACTTGCACCTGATGACAGAAACACGGATTTGAGATAATTGCTTAAAAAAAAAAAAAAAATGGATTTATTGATAATTGATCAAATTATCAATTTTAATAAAAAATGGAAAAATATTATACATATGTTTCGGATAAATAAATAAGAATTTAATAATGTATGAAATTGTATGATTAATTATTGAAGATTAATTAACCGTCATCTCTCGCATCGGTGCGTCATAGAGAAAAGCGACTTCCAACGTGCTGACTTCCTCGGCCGTCACGCTGAGCGTCGTCACAGCATCGTCGGCCGGTTGAACGTGCTCCTCGATCTCCTCCGTTGGCTCTGGATTGTCCAGGTGTATCGTTGAAGCACCGACTTCGACCACGCACTGTCGAAAACAATCAGGTCTTTGTTGTTTAATTTTTTAATGCATATATATATATATATATATATATATATATATATATATATATATTAGAGCATGATAAAAAAAAAGGCAAATCTCTTCGATTTGCATTTGATTAATAAATATTTCAATTTCTTTTTCTTCACAAATGTTTATCAATAAACATTTTTTAAAAAATTATTTTATTCAACATTTTTAAAAAAATTATTTTCAGACGCAATTTATTTTCTCCAGTCAATAAAAAATTTCGAGGATGAAAAGTAAGTTCAATTTATATTATTAAGCTCACTTGAAAGGGAAATTTTTGTTTTACAATTTGAATAAGATTTAACCACTTTCTTTTCATCGAATAAAATCATTGAAGTCTGTCCTTCTTGTTAATCTCGTTAACTTTTCATGTATGGTGAAACTAAAAATATCACTATTTTAAGGGACCTAAGTACTGTGTTTTGCACTTACAGTCCATCCCCGAATTTTTTTATTCGTCGGAAAAATGAATGGCGACTGAGGAAAAAAAATTGTTTAACACGTGAATTAAATGCAAAATTTAATTCGCGAGAGCGGAACCTCTAAATACTGTCTGATTGGGCTTAAATTTTGTCAGATGTCTTCTGATAGTATCTACTTCAAAAGTAGGGGTTGCCATAAGACAAACCTTGTATTGCTTCAGCACACCGTAATATATAGATGCATTTTTTTTAAAAAGTGAATAATGACACGCATGAAAAAATTATCGGTTTGCAAGTCGAAAGTCATCGTCATTTGTCGATGACACTGAATGCGGAGGGGTTCGGACGTGTGACGTGGGGTCTACGAGTGATACACGACCGTGCTTCCACTTTTGACCTCGAGCGAAGGGTGGAGTAGCTGTGGAAACACGAACCGGTGTGACCGCGGAAAGTGGAAAACGGGGAATGTAAGGGGATGGCTCAGAAGTAACGTTAATATCATAATGAAAGTGGATTTTTCGTTAAATCAATAAATAAAAAAAGAAAAACACTTTTACGAGCGTTACTGATATCACAATGAACTGTTAATTTTCTCGTTTAAAAGTAAATTTTTTATGACAAAGAACCTCGTAATAAAAAGTGTAAAAAATGATAATGAAAGTGCATTTTTATAAAATCAATAATACAGGAAGAAAAAAAAAATACTTTCACGACTGTTCAAAATATCAGAATGAATTGTGAATTTTTTATGTTAAAATTGGAATTTTTTTACGTTGAAGAAAACCTTGTGAAAGTGTAAAAATTTTAATTACATTTTCTTAAAAATCAATGATACAGGAAAAAAAAACTTCTTACCAATATTTATAATGTCACGATGAACTGTTAATTTTTCATGTTCAAATCGCAAATTTTTATTGTTTAGGAGCCTCGAAAAGACTAAAAAAGTATAAAAGACTAAAGATTTTATATTATCAAGAATATAAAAATTATAATTTCGATAAAATCAATTATACAAGAAAAAACAAAGAAAAACTTTCACGAATGTTTGTCACTAACATTCTAAGAATAAACTGTAAATTGTGTACAGACATAACTGGCTGAATCGCAACCATAATTCATAATTACCTCTCGCTGATCCGGACAATGTTCTTCGGCGCTGCTCGACGTCGTGCCTGCGTCTAAACAAATTTTTCAAATTATGTTTTAAATATATATATATATTTTTTCAATCGAGTAAAAAAAAATTTTCACCATTTGTCAAATGGCTTGTGTTAACGTAAATTGTGTTAAATAAATCGTTCACGCTTACCCACAACAGTCGGCCCATCTTCAGCCTGAATCGTGAGTGTGTCGGGAGGTGCATTGGAACGAGAATTTTGCAATCTTCGAAGAGCGTCTTCCTCGGAATCGGAACTCGTTTCTGGATCCGAATACGAAAATGTTTTTCCTGAAATTAATTATTTATTATTATTGTTTATTTTTTTCAAGCATTTTAGCCGTTTGGTCCAAGCCCATCGAAGATTCTTCGGTATTAGAATATTAAATAATGTCCATCAATGACAGACTTGGCATTTTCTTTTGAAGGACATATTAATAACGTAAAAGAATTCAAATTAATTAATTTAGTAGTAAGAAAATAAAGTTTCATCGATTAAATTAATTATTAAAGTTTAATCTGGTTATGATTATAAACATTTTGCATCAATTGATCGAAACAAGATGTTTATTGGATCAGTCTGCAGTCAAATTTTAAATAAATTGTACTTATAATAAATAAATTTCATTACTGAAAAAAAATTAATATTAATGATAATAATAATAATCATATTAAAAATAATGATAACAATAATTCAAATAGTAGTAATAATGATTATAATAACAGTAATAGTAACAATAATGATAACAACAATCTCAATAATAATAATAATGATAATAGTAATAACGAAGAAAAAAACAGAAATTTATCGAAACTCTTGTTTCCTCAAACATTAATAATGTGAAATAATTTGACATTAATACCTATGTTCTTCGATATCTGCGGCGTAGAACTGTCGTTGGATTCGCACAGGGGCACGCAAATACCGGCGAAAATTGCCGCGTTTGGAACTGGGGTGGAGCACCACTTCCGCGACAAATACAAAAATAATACAACCAACAGAGTTACGAATCCAGCTACGGCACCTAAAAACGCAGTTGCTTCCACCGGTCCTGTAGAGAAAAAAGGACCAAAAAAAAATTAGGAACGCGCAATTAGGAACAATCTTGATATATATATATATATATATATATATATATATATATATATATATATATATATATATATATATATATATATATATATATATATATATATACGTTTGACAAATCATTCATGAAAATATGCGTGGTTATCATAAATATAGTTTTCCGATAAGACCTTGTGACCACTTTTTTAATTTATTTTTTTTTCTTTTTTTTTTTTATCGCTATTCAGTCGAAATCTATCTATAATAGATTATTTATTGAGAGAGAGGGAGAATGTACTATCGTAATTTTAATTAATTCCATAGCTACACCCTATGCATTAATAATCACGCGGATTTTTGTCAAAAAAATTTTTAAAGTTCGAAATGCAATTGATAATTTGAATAAAAGAGACTATGAGGCATTTCATATTATTTTATGTACCATAAGAGACCATCTGAACACTCAATAGAGTAATCCATGGAATAAACACAAACAAATTGGCAGATCCAATATATTATTATATATTAATTAATATTAATATATATTAATATACTAATTCTGCAGATTAAATTTTGAGTGATTCAAAAATAATTTGAAAAAAAAAATACATATATTCATAATGAAAAAAGCCCATTGACCACATTTTTTTTCTTCCCTCAATATTAAAACTATAATAAATTAGCTAAAAACTCGATAAAAATTCTATTTTATCAAAATGCAAAAAATAAAAAAAAAATTACCGGCACGTGTTAATATTGCGATAGGTCGCGGAGACTTCGCGAGCATTTTTTTTACATGTATTCGAAGTTTATCCGAGGGCGTCCCAGTCAAAATGCGTCGAAACCTCATATGAGGACCACCTCAAGGTATACCTATAGCTGCATCGCATGAATATATATACACGTACGTACATGTATGCATACGATGCAGGATAGCGCTCATCGCATTTTCCTTTTCCGCATGTGCCATTACGTGATTTTCCACGATTCTCGACGATGCGTCGCACGATATATTCCCTCGTGAATTTTCAATGACCTCGTTGAAATCGAATCAAACACGTCTAATTACGAATCATTCGAACGTGTGTGTACGCATATATGTATATCCGGATCGAGGTCTTGGTGTCCCGCGAGACGCGGTGACAATAATAAAAGCCCGAGGACAATAATCACGATTATTCGACCACAACGATGATATTTACCTCACATCCTGAATAATTCATCATCCCCCTGAGCGCAACCCCCTCAAACACCCCATCGCGTCCCTGCGACGTTAACAAAACCCCCGAAACGAATGAAAAAAAAGAAATTACAAAAAAAACAAAAAAAAAATACAAAAAATTCTTTGTCAAAGGTAAATAGCAAAAAAAATTTCATCGACCCTTTTTCATTTGTTTATTATTATCATTTTGTACTGCGCAATAATATCTGAATCACTATTTTCGTTTAGGGGTATTCTGACATTTGTTTTTTTTTTCTCAAATTTATTTAAGATTATTGAATTGACTGAGATACATAAAAAAATGTGAAAAAAAAAAGATTGTCGAGGTCCTGGATTTGAGGGGTGATGATTTTTTTTTTTTTTCGGGGGGTGTTTCAGGAGGGGGATGAAGAGCGATGTTTTATCGCGTCTTTGACATGGTGTGGGGTAGCTAACGTGTGTGTTGGACGATCTAAGAGTGGACTTACCCGCTAGCAAATGGTCTGATCCAGCCAGAATCATGCTCGTCCGTTTTTGTTTGGAATTTTTTATTTTTTCACTTTTTTCGGTAATCGACGGGCCGTGATAAGCCGCGCCCGAATATCGGACGCATTATACGATCAAAGGTGACGGACTTATTACGGGGGTTCGGGTTGTTTGATCACAAACGTGGGTTACACGGCTTTAAATAATACGTGTGGGCGGGGGTGTACACGGCACTCTGTTGCTTTGCAATGAGACCTGTGTGCGCCTGTAACACCGCGACCGGAGTTACACGCGTGCGCGGTAGTCGCCGATGGCTGTGATGCGCGCAGGGGCTTGCCGCAATCTGACGTTACGTTTTACGTATAAATGTATATCTATATATATATATTCTGGATGGTTTGGATGTCTATATACATATATATATATATATGTCGGTGTGATGTGTGTATGTATGTATGTATATACGTATATCTATATATATATGTGGATGCATATGGATGGTTACGCATTGGACGTAATATATATATATATATATATATATATATATGGCGTTCTGCGCATAAAGAGGCCGGACGAAAATAAAGTTGAATGAAAAATCGATTTTTGAATTGTCGATGCTACCTCACAGTCATTGTGTCGGTCATTTGTGACTAACAAAAAAAAAATAAAGTAATTTTTAGCATCCGCGAAAATTGAAATTGTTATTAAAGTGTATGCAAATAAGTGTGAGACGTGGAAGCGGCCATCTTGAGTCTTGAGGCGCGTCCAGGAACCAGTAGCGACGCGCCGTGGCGCCCCGAAGAACTAAGATACCTGCGACAACAAACGTCGGCCATTTTCACCACCGAAATTTCCCATCGAATTCGCTTTCTTCGTCGCCCAGTATATTTTCGTGGTTCTCACTATGTTTTCGGCGATAATTAAAATATTTCGATTTTAAGGAAAATTCTTAGTCCATCGTTACATAAAAAATTGATAATAAGAATATGGTGTTATGTATTGACGAAGGGTATAACTCGTAGGATAGATTTTAGGTGAGTTTTCGGTGTTCTTGAGTTAGTGTTTTACAAACATAACCTCAACACAAGTTTATAATCGAGTGAGGGAACATTGTTGATATTGTGATTCGCATTGTTGTTTTATGAACGCATTTTCTGAGGGGCGCTTATCAATATTTTTTATCATCATTGTGTAGTTACCTCGATTTATAACCTTTAAATTGTAAAATGTGAAACATAGATTTTATTCATTTAAATTTTTTTTTCTTTGCTTTAATTTGAGTCTGCGCTTTGTATATGAATGAGATGTTCAGGATCACTCGCAGCGTGGATGAAAAATATATCTTTACAACTTTCAAGTTTATCATTCGAGTGACAAAGATTCACGTTTAAAGAACAGAGTTAGCAACGATATTCATATTCGTTATTCCATAATTTAACTCCATTTTATGTATTTTTTTTTTTTTTTTTTTTTAATAGGAAACAGTGAATATGAGCTACTCCATGCTATTGCACTTCAGACACTCCCGAGTTGTAAACAAATATCTCTTGGACAAGTGTTTGAGTCAATTGAGAACTCGACTGTACTTCAATGGAGACAAGAATAATCATGAGAAAATTTTCGACGCCAAAAAAAGAACGATCAATCGTAGACAACTCAAGCAAAAGTTGTTACGAGAAATACGTCAGACCAAGGAAAAGATGGAAGAGATAATCGAGAGAGAAAACATTTGGACCGTCCCCAATTTTCTGTGCGTCGGACGTATCTTGACAACGCCGTACTTGAGTTACTTGATAGTATCTCATAACTACCAGGTAACTCCTTTGAGGTGAAATCGTATGGAATAAAGCAACTTTTTCAATAAGTAAGTTGAATTTCTTTTATCTCGAATTTTCAAAATCCTGGAAATATTTTTACTCAATCGATTGTTTGACAAATCCAAGAGTATCTAAACATACCGCAGAGTAATTGGATAAACCGGAAAAATTAGTAAATCAATTGTATAAAAATATTTTTAATGTTCGAATTAAAAATAAAAAATTCAAACTAAAAAATTGAAAATATTTAATAACAAATTTTAAATAATGAAATAGAAGAATTCAACTGTTCGTTTCCCAAACTGAATCGCCGTATGTTCTATTGGTAAGACGTAATAATTTTAAACCGAAAAAAAACCTTTAAAACGTAATTCAAACGAAACAATAAAAAAAAAAAAATCAAATGTTATTTGAATAGGAAATTTCAAAGGGTTTGGGGCACGTGTTGGCGATGGAGTAAAGGTTTGCAATTTGGTCCACAATTTTTTTATGTATGTCGAATGGTTGTAGCGGTTGTTGAGGGCATTAAAAATCCGAAATGACCATTTTAAGGGACACCCTAATGCAGATATAGATTCGGATTGGAAGCCGAACGATTATTATATTTGTTCACAGATAGCCATGTGGTTTCTGGCATTCGCCGGTTTCACAGACTTGGTGGACGGATGGATAGCACGCACGTGGATTTCCCAAGCTTCCAAATTGGGCAGTTTTTTGGATCCCGTGGCGGACAAATTGCTGGTCGGAACTATGTTTCTATCTCTGACGTGGGTCGATCTTATACCCGTACCTTTAACGTGCCTCGTCATTCTTCGTGATGTTGCTCTAATCGGTGCGGCGTCTTACGTTAGATATCGGTCATTGCCAGCTCCGGTGAGTACGATAAAAAAATTATTAATCGATAAAATTATTTAAAACAAAAAAAATTGAAAACAACACAAACGTTGAGCAATTAAAAAGAATAAAATAACAAATTTGTCACATAACAATTCGTTTCACTAGAAAACTTTGGCGAGGTATTTCGACCCCACGCACGCGACGGTTCAACTCGCGCCGACGTTGATAAGCAAATTCAACACCGCAGTGCAATTGATTCTAGTGGCCGGAACTCTGGCGGCTCCGGTATTTCAATTCGTCGATCATCCGCTGTTACAAGGATTGTGGTACCTAACAGCCATAACGACTCTCACCGGTGGATTTAGTTATTTAGTATCGAAGAATACCTACAAATTGTCGACGAAAAAAAAAATTACCGAACGACCATCTTCCTGAGAATAGATTGATTTGTTATTATTATTATCATTATTATTATTTTTTATTGTAATTGTTATAGAAAGACGAAATAAAGTTTTATTGTTTATAACTGATTTTTGTAATTTTGATGATCGAATAACATGACAAAACTGGTTCAAAGTTTTGTGGTGGTGTTTTTTTTTGGTATGACGAATCGTTTATATACAAAAAATCTCATTGGAATAAGATTTATATGTGAAATTTGGTGGGAGTTTTGTACATCTCGTAAGCAAACTCCTCGTCCAAAACGGGATCGTACTCCACTCCTATGTAATCGATTTCGAGCGAAAAGTTTCCGGGGATCTTGTCGGCGGCGGTTACGCCAAAGTACGCGATCAGATGGGTGGGCACGGGTTGTTGTTCGTCCTGAACTCTGCCTTTGGATACGAGAAAAAATTTCGAAAATGGGATTCTCACGTATTGCCAGTAGGGGCCGCCACGAGTGTGCAGAACGTACTGGTACGAATCGTTCCACAGAATGTCGTAATCTCCCGGCGTGCCGAGCACCAAAAGATAATTTCTTCCGTCGCCTCGCACTCGCATGATGAGATGCGAGTACGGACCCCATTCCAGCCAGGTGTCTCTGCCGAACGATTTTCTCGGTCTCACGGATTTGACGTTGCAGTAGCCGCTGCGCTTCACTTTTCCGTCTCTGTACTCGCGAGGATCCAGATTTCCGGAGAACACCGCTTTGCCTCGTCGAGACAATTCGAAGCTGAAAATTTTGACTTGAAATTGGAACGTCGTGACAACCAAAGAGGTACGACGAGTGACGCGGAATCGCGGAATGGAAAATCGAGTGATTTCAAAGTCGTAACGTACATGCAAAATTAACCGCTGCGACTCGATATTGGTACGTCGACAGTAGAATATTTTAATCGATTATCCGTGTATACCTTGCGGTTGACTTTCCTTCGTTGTAGTCGCTGTCCGTTGTAACGACCCACTGGTCCAACTTGGACGGATCGCCGTCGAATCGCCAGGTTACGTCGACCTCTCCCGATCTGCATATCATCACCGGATCCATACGCAGTCCCTCCTTCACTTCTTCCTTAAACATCCTACATTCCACCATCAAATCTTTGACACCCTGAACCATGGTCTTCCAAGTGTTCATGTATTTCTCTTTGTAATCAGATTTGTGTGGATAACCTCCTTTCGGATCGCTTTCATAGAAGTATTGTCGTTTTCTCGTGCAATAAATCGTTCGACAATTATTTACCATTGTTTTGCACGACAATAGCCGTGCCACGGGCATTTTTACCGTACTTATCATTGTGAAAATTATAGTTTAATATTTTGGGGTTATTTTTGAAAATAATAATTTTATTTACATGATGAGTTATTTAATTATTGGATAATTCGTTTGGAAAATGATTCTGGATGGATGTGCGACTTTTCTATGATTGTTGTCATTGAGAAACAGCTTTAGGAAAAATCTGTACAATGTTGCCGGTCTGTTTTCGGCATAGCGAAGTACAGTAGAATCTTTCAATGGTCTAAAATCGGGGGTATTTGTGGGCGGGACTGTACTATCGCGAGGTTTATCGATTGACCAATGGCGAAACAGTTCGATGTATTTGTGTTAGTGTCTGAACATGAAACCAGTGACCACCAGTGACTCTCAATTCAAAGCACTTTGATAGATTCTGGTTGTTTTGGATCTGCAGTGAAATTGTAGAAGAATAATAATGCACCGATTGAAGCGATAATAAAAATGTGATACGTAAGATAAACCAACCGAGAGGTGTGAGTGAAAAGCTATGAAAAAAAATTATTTTCCATAATTATTTCGATCTGTCCAATGGTGTGAAAACCTAACCTACAAATTGTCTACTAAAGAAAAGTCAACTGCATGACCACATTGAAGATACATAAATAATGATTTCGAATATATAATGAACCCTTAATCCTTTTATTTAAATGCGGAAATACGGAAAATAACCATATTGCTGAATTGGGATTTTGAAATGCGCGCGTTTTTAAGATACACCTTAAACTATTCCTCCTTACAAGATATTCCGCGAGAGGCGCCACATTTCGGACTATGTATTGCCACTTGGACTATTCAGAAATTTCACCAGCATATACCGCATATGTATTACCTTATATACAAAATGGCAGCCACGAGCATGGAGCCTATCGATTTTTCAGAATTCCAGGTATTTCCGACGGAAAACGTCGCACGATGTTCATAAAGAAAAAAACTTTGTTAACAAATCACTCCTATGTAAAATACAGTTAACTTCGAAGTCGTCAACGCGTTATCTACACAAATGCATCGTGTTACCGGTTAACCTCCATCACGCGTACTTTTTTTTAGCAAATCGAATTCGTTCGTAATTTGAATTGACGAGTTGAATTGAAATTCGAAAATAAGTTTTTCCACGATTTCCATGTATCACGTTACCCTCGTGGCCCGAAAACTTTCGTATCTTTACCGTACGACGGGTGATCCGTGACCTTAACCTCAAAATCTTTGTTCAACGAAGATAAAACGTTTTGTTTCAGGACAATCTGAAGAAGATGCGACAGCTCGATGACAAAATAATATATCTGTTGAACACGTCGTTACCTACGGAATCGTTCAAGGGCCAGATAGACGTAACCGGAACTTGCAAAGATTTGTTTCAACAGATACAATCGGGTCACGCTCAGCGAGAAGTTTCCATCAAGAATTGTTTGAACTCGACTCGCGAGAGAGTGAAGCAGCTCAAGGAGGAGCGAGCGGCGAAACAGGACGATCCGACGATCATCAAGAATTTGAGAAGAGAACAGAACATGTTGAGAATGTTGGAGTCCGAACTCGGAGTCGAGGAAGTTGTGAAGAAACGCACCACTCAAGTGTACTACGAAAAATGTAGAAGTTTCTACAAACCGCCCGTCAAACTGGACTCTTGAATATCGTTCGTCGAGATCGTTTGTTCAAACTATCATTCACGAAACACGGATGATCCGTCTGATTTAGTCGCCTGGCGTACATCCAAGACGAACAAGACAACAACGAGAAATGCAAAAATCAATTGTGTCACAATGACTGCGAAGATAGTGAATAATTTAATTGTAACATTTTTTTTTTTTTTTCTTCCAAATGTTGCACTGTACATATATATACCACACGATTTATAAAACGTTGAAAATGTAAATTCTCAATCATATAAAAAAATTACAAGGTAAAAAAAATATGTGTTCATTATTTTCTATAATTTGGATGATTTTACATGCGTCGATTAGTGCTGAATCTGGCCACGTGGCGTCTCCACTCGAGCTACTCCAGAATCGTATGCAAAAAAAAAAAAAAAAAAAAAAAAAACAAGCTGCAAGTTGAAACTTGCAATTTGCTTCCTCTGAGTTGTAAGTAGTGAACGAAGATTCCTTTATGAAGAAGCAAGAATAAGGGAGCTATGACGGAGCACTTATCTTTTGGCTTTCTCATAAAGGAATCTTCGTTCACTACTTACAACTCAGAGGAAGCAAATTGCAAGTTTCAACTTGCAGCTTGCCTTAAATTATGAGGAAGCGATTTGCAAGTTTCAACTTCCAGCTTTTTCATTTCTAATCGATCATAGTATTCGATATTCGAATATTATTCAAACTGAAAAACTGCTTAGGAACTAAGAAGGTGTTCAGATTTGTAAATATTGCGCCGACGTCGCGAGTTCCGGTTCAATTAGAGCAGCTCGTTCATTCTACTGTTTATTGACACTATACCGTATATGAAATAAAGTTTTATAAAATTTGAACGCGTCTTTCAATGTCCACCAAATTTGCTTGCGAATAGAGGTGAACGTTAGCTTATGAACGTCTATAAATTTCACCACGGTCCGTCAATTATTTTTGAATTTGCAAAGGTTAGAACTTCAAAATTTCCAATTGCTCTAAAATGCGATCCGATTGGCCGATCTTCGCCAAATTTAATATGTATCACAGCTTAATGATATTCCATAGTTGTAGAGAATTTGAATCCGATTGATTGAAGTTAACGACAGATAAAGCGACAAAGTTCATTTTTTGAAAAATTCAAAATATCATAAAATCAGAACTTCTCGACGGATTCGGCTCAAATGCAATACCATACATCCTTAGGTATAACTCTATATTTGAAGAACTATTGAGACGAATATCTCAAAATTTGCGGACGCTACAGTGGTAACAGACATTTTTTGAAAATTTCATAACGCTGTGAAATTCGAACGGATGCGTCGATTAATGCAAAAATTATACAGGACATAGAGATTGTATGACACCACATGCGTGCAAAATCTGAGCGCTGTAGCTTGAGCCGTTCTCGAATTATAGACATTTGAATTTTGGAGGGTCGATCCACACACACACACACACACACACACACACACACACACACACACACACACACACACACACACACACACACACACACACACACACACACACACACACACACACATACATCCGGACATTTTCTACAAATGTAATTTCTGGATGTTTTAGGTCATGTTGAACCTATTGGCATTAAGATCTCGAAAAAAAAATTTCGGATCATCACAAAGCTTCCTTTATGAGAAAGCAAAACAATGAAAAAAAAAACTTTCACGAGAAATCGAAGAAAAAATAAAGAGATCGATTTATTGAGATTTTTTGCAACACAGTTTTTAAAATCGAGCTCACGTCGCAGCTAATCGCTGGAGTATCCAAATCATTATTATTATTTTTTACATAGTTCGAACGTAATCTAATATATACATAATTATGAAACAATATCAATTTCTTCGTTTCACGCGATTTTGTGATGAGTTTCGATCGTTTTCCAATCACTTACGTAATATTACAGCGTTAAACTATCGCAGATAATCGTTGGGTCTAATATCTAGGGCTAACGATAATTGTCGAATTCACGTAGTCTTTGGTGTAGCCAACGAAGCTTTGTACTCTTTGTTTATGCGAGCGTGCCAATCGACATTCTCTTGAGCGATTGTGTGACCGGCTTTTGCCTCTTTCTTACCGCTCACCACAGCCCAAATACAACCCATAATCGTGGCAACCATCATCAAATTTGCACAACGTATTCGACCTTTGCTCTGTGCGCTGTGAAGCAGATCCACTCTGTGGAAAAAAATTAATAAATTAATAGATAAAATTAATAAAAATGAATAAATAAAATGAATGAATAAATTTAGTGAATAAAAAATTATTACGATAAATAAAAATTTCAAAAGTCGGTTATGCGATTTACCATTAATTTATCATCTTTGAGTATGGAAAATAATTTGGTCCGAAATTTTAAAAAATATTTCGAAGATTAAAGAGAGAGAAAAAAAAATGTTTCGATGGGATTCTAATTTCCATTGGAATTGAGACTGCAACCAAGATGCTACCAAATGTTTTCACGTTTAAAAATAATTAACAATTTCAAAGCCTAGCAAAGATAACCATTGCAATATTTCCCGAAACAATAATTCATCAAAATCATTCACAATTATTGCAGAAACGTAAAAATTTTAAAAATATCATTGCTCTATGATCATTGATCGAAATTATTTATTCTAATAAATATTTTCATTACATTCCCATCCTTGCCATTGAATCATACAATCTAGGGGATGATTTTTTTTTTGCTTATTTATTTATTTATTGTTTTAATAAAAAACCCAAAAATTTTTTCGACTGCAATACTCACGTTACTTTGTCCGGGACCTGATCTTTGCTCGGAAATTTCTTCGTCCAAACCAAGAGCCATCTGTCGAAGTTGTTGCATCTGTGCATCTTGGGTCCTGTTATGAAAAATAATAATAAAAAATAAAAATGAAAAATAAACAATTGAATAAATTATATTGAAACAATTTTCAATAATTAATCCAACTCGTCCAATAGTAGTTCAAAAAATATATAGATAAATAACAACGAAAAAAAAAAAAAAAAAAATGATAAATTTAAATCCAAAATTCGCGACTGGATAAAAAGAGCGACTTACCCAAAACTTTTTCGGGATCCACATTCTTGTTTATCGTCGTACCGACGTTGGTTTCCGTCATTACCGACTTTGCATCACGCAGAGCAACGTTGCCACGAAAGTATCTCGCGTTTTTCACCAGACCCGTGGCTCTCCCCAATGACACTCGGCAGAACATTTTTTTTCCTTCTCTTTCCTTTATTTCTTTACTTTTTCTGCGCAACGAAAAATTACTGCAAACAAATAAATAAATACATAATAATAATAATAATAATAATAATAATAATAATAATAATAATATGCAACTGACAATGAAACACTGACATCTCCTACAAAATTACATGAACAATTGTCAAGGTTCGGGGATTCACCCACACGAACAGATTACTCCATCTTTTTATTATTATTATTATTAATTTTTTTTCATTTTTACTTTTTTTTTCAGATTCTTCTGATAATCATATTGCACAAACTTGTACCAATACGTACATACGACGTTAGTCAGCAATTGTCATCGACGGTGTAAATTCACCAACAAACACATTCCCACCGATAATTAGGATTCTTAAAAATTAGGTAATGAAAAAAAAAGAAACAAAAAACAATTGCGTTGTACACAAGCACTAACGAATGTCAAAAAAATATATATGTAACTCACCGATACGCGTGAACTTGAATCTCTGTTGCTATTCTCGGATGCTCGGTCCGTGCGTACGCAGACACTGTTGTGAACTAACTGACCCACTAATCGCGCGCGCGGAGTCATATATATATATGCGTGTCAGCTGCGCAAGCTGCCCGAGTGGAGTCGCGGAACGTGCGGCCAGGAGTGGGGGAAGCAGGGCCGGCGAAACGTGTTCAGTCAAGTTGGGCACCGACAAGTCGCGAGGAGGGGGGGGGGGATCCTTGTCCTTTTCCGTACAGTCTTATTACGCATTTTTTTATTACGCATATCTCATTACGCGTTGCACCCTGAGAATTGCTGCAAACCGTCACACACGGACTCAAATATTCTCACCCGACTGTACAGACGAGGACAAAGGTACCTCAGTGAGGTATCTCTCTCGTCACGCGCATGCGCTGTGATCATCACGGCGGTGTGCTTTTCATTTGAGGTCTGCCTATATTATAGTGACTCATTGGGCCGGTATTCACAGTCGTTCGTTATTCGTAAGTCAGACTTAAGTTGGACTCAAGCATGAGCTTCATGGTGCCCATTGGCCTAACGGCGTCTTAAGTCATGCTTAAGGCCCACTTAAGAATAAGTAACGACTGTAGATACCGGCCATTGTGTTTAGAGACTTCTCAGATGGTTAGCACCCACCGTACTCACTACTTCCACCGACCCTGGCTGGAGGCCGTTGAGGGGGCAGAGGAGGGGGGGGGGCATAGCCACTTGGGGGCCCCCTTCAACCGTCAACCGGCCTTTTCCCCAAAATGTTTCTACGTTTCCCTCGTTCACGAAAATCCACAAACAAGAAGACAAAGAAACAAAGAAACTACGAAAACACAATCGAATCACAGCAAATTCATTTAAATCGAATTGTCAATTGACGTTTGTTTATTTTATTTTGTTTTTGCACCGTCGGTAAGTTAATTCGAGATGGATTAGTACCACCTGTCGACACGGATTTTGCGCCGATACGTTTTTTTTTATCGATGTTATCGGGGTGATTGGAATCGGATAAAGCTTTCGAAACTGAAAGCTTTATCCGATTAATCAATCCGATTGATGATGAAAATCCGACGATATCAATGATAATTGAGTTGGACAGTCAATATTAAATTTTATCTCAAGAGTGAATAATTTTTTTTTTTTATATTTTAAAGTATTCGTAAAAAATGTATCTACGATAATTTTATTTTCTATTTTAATGTATTTGTAAAAAATTTATCTACGATGCTGCGCACGCAACGGGCCGCTGTGAGCGCGAGAGAGATGGAGACATCGACGCGCGCTTCGGAGCGACAGACACCGAACGAGATATTTAAAACATCACCGTTAGTGGCCATGAATAATTGGTTTCTTTTTTTTGCTTCTTTTTGTTCAGCGATTGCGCGTGGGGACATAGACCCTCGGGGCCCGTTTCACCGTCAACCAACCTTTTCCCAATAACATTCTCCCACTTGCCTGACCCATGCAAATCCACAAAAAAGAGAAACAAAGACAAAACACGATAACATGATACCATTTTTTTCTCGCACTGTCGATGATGAGTTCAACACGGATTTGACTCCGGAATCGTTTATTGATGTTATCGGCGTGATTCGATAACGGATGAAACCTCGAAATTGAAGATTCGATTATGCAAATGAGACGATATCAATGATAATGATGTTCGAGAAAATTGTTATCAAATTTCATCGATCGTGAAAATCAATTTGAATAAAATCGTATTCGTAGAAATGAATTAAAAATCATAGATAATAGATTATTTTTTTTTAATCTATTATTTTTTTATCTATAGACTCATAACAAATTCAGGATACAAGTTTGGACACTTTAAAATTATATCACGGTAATTCTTTTTCAAACCCCATTTTCTAAATGACGAAAAAAAATCATCAAGGCGTAAATGCGTGAGAAACTCCATTTTTGACTTCAAAAAATCGTATATTTTACTACTTGCAATTTTTTAATTTTTAATATAACAGAAAGTTTGGCTTGAAGTTGGGCTTGGGATCATTTCGACCTCTGGTGACCTCGAAGGGTCAACTCCCGGCTGAAAACGAGAGTTGTGTGTTTCGTCGTACCGGCGCGAATTTCGAAAAACCGTTGTCGTTTAATCGGTCCCAAAAGGCTGACTTTCTTCCAACAAGGCTCTTGCACATCGATTCTATGGCTCCCAGAGAGGTTTATGGACAATAATATAAATTCATGATCGAATGTAAACTCGTAAAAATATTAAATGTTGAAAAAATACGATTTCCGTTTGAATTTTTCCATATTCATCGTTTTGTGTTTATCTTTGTTTTGTTTTTTTTGTCGTTGAGGAGTGGAGGGGGACGATGATGTTCGGTAGTCCGTGACGGTTGATGAATTGCCAGTTAGTTGGACAAGTCGGCATACGTGCGCGATGGCGCGTCCGCGCATCCGAACACACGTATACCCGATGATCATTCCCTTTCGAATCTCTTTGTCCGTGGTAGTCGCGGTTACAAACTTTTTCGAAGTCCACGGTTCGCCCATGTGCTTTTTTCGACGTCGGTTGTGTCTGGTTTGCGGCCGGCACTGGTGCGAGCGAGACGCCACGAGTGGGGGGTAATGAGGCCAGAGCAAGAGCAACGACACGGTGAGGGGATCCCGAACTTTTGGCGTTCGCCGGGAGTGCGAGAGAGACCGCGCCATGGGAGCTCGCGGCCGATCGAGAGAGAACGAGGGAGCCCAAACGTTTTGGATCTCCTCTCAACGACACGGGGAGAGCTTGCCCCCCCCCCCCTACCCTTCCTTCCATCAACAGGCTCAACAGTATCTCGACACAGAGTGACCGGATGCATCGAATGTGGTACGTGATGTGTTACAGGTTCGCTCGCGTCTCTTTGCGTACGTGACGAAACCCACAAGCCGCGCGCTCATTGCCGGAGAAAGAATAATAATAACATTTCAAATCCATCAATCAAAATCCTCAAACGCTCGCTAGTCATAATTCCCAGCTTTATCATTATTATTATTATTATTATTATTGTTATCGTTATTATTATTATCATTAATGTGATTATAATTGTTTATATTATTTAATTTTTATTAATTTTATTATTATTAAATTTTTTTAATACTCAGCTATCGAATCAAACACTTTTTTCGACACTTTTTAATGAAACTCGACTTAATTGATATTTGATTATTGTTAGTGTTATTATTATTATTATTACCGTTTTTTGATCCCTTTAAGCGATATCAGAAGAAGAGTGTTATCAATATTAAATAATATTATCGTGATTCGCAAAAAATTTGGATAACGGAAAAAATTAACTAATTCCTGCGAAAAAATGGTAACAATCCTAAAACATATTTCCAACTTCGTGCATTAATTTTTTTTTTTTCGTCAAAGTTGTTTCTCGGATTCATTGTCATTCATATTCCACTCACCCAACGATCAATCCATCAGCTCTTCATTATTTCGATTGTCTCGAAAAAAAAAAGAAGAAATAGTTCCACGTATCGCCCAATCGGCAAACGAATTTTTTATTGCTCCAAAATTCACCGACAATTCATCCCATTAATGAAGACCAAAAAAAGAAAAAACAAAAAAATCTTGCAAACGATCCATCGTTTGCCCGAACATCAGATTAAAATATATTTCTACATATGGGACATGTCGACTTCTGGCTCGTCGTGAACCACTTGTACTGCACAAAAAAAAAAATTAAATAATTAAATTATTTAAAATAATTATTTTACTCAAACTAATAAAAATGCAAAAATATGGAATAAATTTTTTTTTTTGTTTCCGTTAGTTCTGAATGATCTTACCAAGCAGGGTGCATGAAACTTCTTGCGACACGTGTGACACGAAAGTTTCGGTATCTGATAAGTATTGATGTGAAATATGCTGTAACAAATGAAACACTCCTCGACTCCCGAAAATTTCTTGTCCAAATTTTTTTTCCACATCAGCAAACCGTCCCAAATCGAGCCATTCTGAAAACAAAAAGATTTGAAAATATTCACGCGATAAATTCGCCAGTGTCAATGATGATGAATCAATGTGGAAGTCAAATGCATGAAGTCAAAGAGTTATAATGATGAACAAGAAGAAGAATATTGTGAATTACATGATGGGTCAAGAATATTGACAGTTGCATGTGACAATTGCGCCAATTGGCTGCACCGCCAACGTGTTGACCGGGTTCCACGGTCACCAGACCCAGGGGATGATTTTCCGGCAGAACCATACTCAGTTCGAGCTTCGTGTCGTCCATCTGATAAAGCGCGACCACTTCGCGAACCGACGGATGAACTTTCACCTGAAAAAAAGGCAAAATTCAGAAGAATTCTTAGGATGACGTAGAAATCTAAAAACTCTAAAAAAAATTAAAAAAAAAACGAAAAAACGTTTAAGAAATCGAAAAAAAAAATTGAGAAAAAAAACGGAAAAGATGAAAAAAAAATCAAAATATTCCCATTATGATTTTCTCACCTCCCCCATCTGATTCTCTGACTAGAGGACAAAATGAACAAGTTCCACAAAGAAAAAAAAACGAAAAATTGTGAAACTCGGAAAGACCGTGATACTCATAATTACCCCAATAAAAAGAAATTGACCCCCCTCCGACAGATTAAAAAGGGAACTCGATTTTTTTTTGCCCACCCCGTTGAGTGAAGGGTCTTTTGATAGGTCTCCTCAGATGCAAACAAACCTGCATATTTTCTATGTCCACCAAACGTTTGTTGAGCAATTCTTCTTGGCACAACATCGGACTGACATAGACGGTCGTTATTTTTTCAACCGCCGAACTTATTCTGCTGTCGGCGTTGCTCCACCATTGTCTCACCAGAACCGGCAAGTGTCTCAAACAATTGGTGAAAACCCAACACGCGATGTGATCCAATCGCCATTCCGTCCAGGTGAAATCTGTGAAACACGAAATTATTTTTTTACGAAAAAGATGATTCGCGAACTGGCGACAACATTTTTTCTTTCTGCTTCGAATTTTTTCAGATTTCTCAAATTTTCTAGATCTCTCAATTTTTTTTCAGATTTCTCAATTTTTTTTTTTTTTTTGATTTTTTAGATTTTTTTCAGATTTTTTAGACCTTTTTTAGATTGTTTCAGATTTAAAAAATTTTTAAAAGATTTCTTTAGATTTTTTCCCAGATATTTTAGATTTATACCTTGGAACTCGAGGGACGGAGCAGTGCGAAACAGCTCCATCAATTTCGATGGTTTGGCTTTTATATTTTGGGTCGCTTCGAAGGGAATTATCGTTTTATATACTCTGTGTATTTGATATATGAGCCTGAATATGTTGTTCAGCAGGAATGGAAAGTAATCGTCTCTGAAATAACACAATATCATAGTATATTATTATATCCAGTCTATCTGACCACTTTTTTCATTACTTTTTTTTTATCAACAAAAGTTATAATGTTACAGTTTAAAAAAAAATTTGAAAAAAAAAAAAAATGAAAATCGTTTAGAAAGTTTTAATAGCCGAAACTCACTTAAAAAATTCGGCGTATAGGTAACGTAGATCGGCGTCAGCGTGAGCACACATGTCCAACACATTCGCCCAGGCCAACAAATAGCCTACTGTGTAGGTATAAGCGTCCGTGTACGGTTGAATCGTGCAGCTTGTCGTATCGCATACTCTGTGAATTTAATCAAATGAAATAATAAAATAATAAAATAATAAAATAATAAAATAATAAAATAATAAAATAATAAAATAATAAAATAATAAAACAATGAAATAATAAAATAATAATGAAAGGTCGTAAAAATAAAAAAAAACCGTATAATCGTGTGAAGTTTGAAAGATCTCTCACTTGAATTCGGCGAGAACGTCATTGACGATATCGTGAGTCCTCGTCAATACATTTTCGAATCTTCTGATATTCAAATCGTTCGACTCGAAAGTTTCGTCCTCAAGACGAAGTTTGTCCTGTTCGACCATTTTTGGAATCACTCGGTTTATCACGTGATAAGCCGCCAATTGCAAACTCGACACCCTCGAAGTCAAAAGTTTCAGTGACAAATCGATCATTTCGTTCGACGTGACTCTCGGCGATTGCATTCCTGTGCCAGTCACTTGTTTTGTGAAGAATGTATTACCGTCAATCACGCTCACGGCTTTGCTCAATGCGTCCAAAACAATTAACGGTCTCAGACTTTCGCGATTATCGGTTTGCAGATCTTCAACAATTGAAAAAAGATCAAAATAAAAAATACTTTATTGATTATTCTCGTAGGTTTTGATTTATTCGTGATGCGAACTTGAACATAGAAATTGAAAAAAAAAAAAAAAAAAAAGACGGCAATAACAAAATTAGTCGAGACTGTGTTGGGCACGCCCATGATAGAATTTCGTAGCCAATTCTCACTAACAATGTATTGAACTTTTTTCTCAATACCCAGCAAGATCTATTTCACATTGACAAATTTGCTCGCTTTCGAAAAAACTAGTTATTTCGAAATTTTTCATAAACTATGTTCGATACGGTGTTCGTTATAATTTTTATTTCGAGTATTAATTGAAAGCTATAATGTGAAATTTTATCAGATTTTTTGCATCGATAGTTTAGAAATTAGCGGGGGGTTGGGGGGGACACTCTTATAACGACTTTCGAAAGCAAATATCTCGTGACCGAAGAATTAAAATCAAAAGGTCCTGAAACATTATTCGTTGCACTTCGGGAGACCCGTTCAAAGACACCCCACTCGATGGGGCGAGTGCAAAAAAAAAAAATTTTGAGTACACTTTTCAATCTATGGGAGGGGAGGTCGGAAAAAATTATTTTTTCAAAAATCTCATCATTTCTGTTCTTGGGTCATGAATCTACGTCCGTGTGCCAAATTTCATCTCAGTGGGTATACAAATGAGAGAATGGGAGGTCTGTGACATACAGACGGACAGACGGACGGGCACAACGAAACCATAAACTTTCCTAGTTGGCTACTAAACCCTTTGAAAAAAAAATCAAATCGTTACTCACTCGCGTAAATAATCCACGTGTTCGCGATACCATGATGCACATCGTCGGCGAATACGTTTTCCCATTCGTCCAAAAGATTCGGTGACAATTCCGGAATCGTTTCACGTTTGTGTTTCATCATCAAACTACGAACCTCGTGATAAAGTTCGCTGACCGCGACTATCAGAGCTTTTGTCTGAAAACTTACGTTTTCGTTGTAAAATAATTGTTGGATTTTTGTTGTTTTTTTTTTTTTTTCAAAATTTTACAAACACTCAATTACCGTCAATTACCTTTGGATTGTCCGGATTTTTGATCGATTTGTTGACGGATTGTTGCCAAGCTGCGAGAAATATCACACAAGCGTCCCACAGTCCCGAACTGAGTTTTGTGGGAGCCAGTCTCACTAAATCGGACAACAGACGAATAACGTTTAGAGGCAGTGCCAAATCGTTCCACTCGACGCAACCGATGTCCCTGAAATTATAAATTATTTTTTTCATTTTTTTTTTTTCATTCTAGAAAATTGCAAAAATTTTACTTCCCAAAAATGGGCGAAATTATAATTGTATGAATTTAATTTCTTATTAATTTATAAATTAATAAATTATAGAAATATTTAAAATTTATAACAAACAATAGTATATTATGACACTAGTACGAAAAAAAAATTTCTGACGAGTGTGAGTTTGCAGAACGAGCCGAAGGCGAGCATTGCAATCACACGAGTCCAGAAAACGTTTTTCGTACGAGTGTCGTACGAATTTTTATGTCACAAGGTCCGTAAATACGGTTTGAAGCGAACGAAGTGAGCGTAAAACCGCACTTTTACGGACAGCGTGACATAACATTTTTTTTTTATTTTGAGCTTATTTCGAACTTTTTTCTACAAGTAGAAATTTGTATCACACTCCTTAAACAAGCTGCAAGTTGAAACTTGCAAATCGCTTCCTTATAATTTAAGGCAAGCTGCAAGTTGAATCTTGCAATTTTCTTCCTCTGAATTGTAAGTAGTGAACGAAGATTCATTTATGAGGAAGCCAGAATGAGGGAGCAATGACGGAGCACTTATCTTTTCGCTTCCTCATAAATGAATCTTCGTTCACTACTTACAATTCAGAGGAAGCAAATTGCAAGATTCAACTTGTAGCTTGCCTTAAATTATGAGGAAGCGATTTGCAAGTTTCAACTTGCAGCATGGCTTAAATTATGAGGAAGCGATTTGCAAGTTTCAACTTGCAGCTTTTTCATTTCTAATCGATCATAGTATTCGATATTCGAATATTATTCAAACTGAAAAACTGCTTAGGAACTAAGAAGGTGTTCAGATTTGTAAATATTGCGCCGACGTCGCGAATTCCGGTTCAATTGGAGCAGCTCCTTCATTCTACTGTTTATTGACACTAGACCGTATATAAAAAATTAAAGTTTTCTAAAATTTGAACGGGTCGTTCAATATCTACCAAATTTGGTCACGAATAGAGGTAAACGTTAGCTTATGCACGTCTATAAATTTTACCACGGTCCGTCAATTATTTTTGAATTTGCAAAGGTTAGAACTTCAAAATTTCCAATTGCTCTAAAATGCGATCCCATTGGCTGATCGTTGCCAAATTTAATATGTATCACAGCTTAATGTTATTCCATAGTTCTAGTGAATTTGGATTCGATTGCTGGAAGTTAACGGCAAATAAAGCGACAAAGTTCATTTTTTGAAAAATTCAAAATATCATAAAATCCGAACTTCTCGACGGATTTGGCTCAAATGCAATACCATACATCCTTGGGTATAACTCTATATTTGAAGAACTATTTGGACGAATATCTCAAAATGTGCGGACGCTACAGTGGTAACAGACATTTTTTGAAAAATTAAAAACACTGTCAAATTTGAACGGGTGCGTCGATTAATGCAAAAATTATACATGACATACAGATTGTATGGCACCACATGAGTGCAAAATCTGAGCGCTGTAGCTCAAGCCGTTCTCGAGTTATAGACATTTGAATTTTGGAGGGTCGATCCACACACACGCACATACATACACACACACACACATACATCCAGACATTTTCTACAAATGTCATTTCTGGATGTTTTAGGACATTTTGGACCTATTGACATTAAGATCTCGAAAAAAAAATTTCGGACCGTCACAAAGCTTCCTTTATGAGGAAGCAAAATTAAAATTTTGTATAAGCTGAAATAAATAAATATCTTGAACAACCTGTCGTGAAGCAAAAATGTTGATTTGCTTTGATGCCTTCGGACCATTCGTTCCAAAACTTTGATACCATCAGTCGTGTCATTATCGGTGACGATAATTTTCCGGGCGGTTGTGATTGCATTGATGTCTTGAAATACGGACGTTTCATCGTTCGATTCGACGTATTCGTTCAGAAGCTGTGATAAAACAACAACAACAACAAAATATTGGTATTACGTTTTCCATATATCATTATATTATTATTATTATACTATTATTATATGAGATAACCGTCAACGTACCTGACGACGTTTGCCATCGTTTTCCAATGTGTTATCATCGAAGACCGAGAAAATTTGTCCAAATTGTGACATCAAGCTACGCCACTCGACCCAACTGGCACTTTCGCTGCACGAAAAATTGTCAATTGTTTCAGTTATCAATTTTCACCATGAAATTATGTTCATCGTTCGAAATATAATATTATCGATAATATTAATCGATAATCAGTTATCCCATTGATTATTTATCATCTTATTTGTAATTTCTTGATATCATAATGATGATGGCCAAGGCAACAGACTCGTGTCAATGAATATTTACCTCGAAAAATCAGTCCAGCTAGTGGGCCATATTTCCCTCGCCACGGATTTTCGCAGAATCGCCGTATCCGCGATCAAATTGTTGAGCGTGCTATCGATTCTTTGATAATTCTCCGCCTGAACGAATGAAAAAAATATATATCGGACTCGAACGCACGATGGAAACGTGAAATAATGATAAAAAAAACTTTGCAGAAATAAAAAAATTTTGCTAGCAACAAAATGTTCGAAAAACAATTCTGAGCATATTTCAAACCTTTTTTCCACAACTACAGATTTTTATAATAGCCAAAATTTAATTTTTAACATGCTAAAGAAAAAAATCTTAAATAAAAGGAAAAAAATTTCAAAAACGACTTTTTTTCACGAAAATTGTTAGAACTTTTTTCAAGTCCTAAGGTCCTCTATTTTCTCAGAGTTAACTTAACATATTTATGGTTGAAAAACCGATGGTAGTTTTGAAAAAAAAATTGACTCGGTGTGACTGGAAAAAAAAAAATTTAATTAATGAAAAATATTTAAAAAAATGACTCACAGATTTGTAGCGACAACGATAAACACATCCAAGATCGGTAATGTGAATGATGAAGAACAGAATACGAGGCAATTTGGTCGAGGAAATAATTTCCCTCGTGTCCGAGTCACTCGCATCGTTCGATTTGTCGAACAACAATTTGTTCAACAATTTTAAATTGAACAACGCCCATTTGAGACAATATTCCGTTCGGTCGGGCAGAGTTTCGTTGGTCGTGACGACGGAATCGATGGCCCGTGACAATGACGTTGTCGATGCGGATTCGGAAACGTAATAATTTCCATAAAGTATTTCCGCGTAAAGCACAAGTGCCAATAATTCGTTTATCCATTTTCCATTGGCAATGTCACCGCAAATGTTCAATTCGACGGCGGTTCTCAAAGACTCATCGGGATCAAAGTTGCTCACGGATTCGATGAAATCGACGGTTATGTCGACTATGGCTTCGTCCACTTGAGAATCAAATCTGAAATAAATTTTTAAATATTGTTTATTGATTCGTGAAACTGTTTTGTTTTTTTTTAAATTAAATTGTAATTTTAATTATTTATTCTGTTTTAGTGCATTTTTTAATTATTATGATATTTCATTTGAAGCTCCTGGAAGACCGATTATTATTATTACATATATTATTATGTGGCTCGGATAAAAATGAGAAAATCTTGAATACGAAGCAAGGTGGAAATTTTTTTTTTTTTAATAATTAAATGTCTCCACGAAAAAAAAAGTTCAACAAAAAATAAACTGAAATGAAAAATATGTTGTCTTTCAAACAATTCTACGTGGAAGTCGACAAATATAATAAATATGATACATTTTCGCCATGTGAAAAGTTTAACGAGAAATAAAATAAAATGAAAAGTTTTTTTTCAATTTTTTTTTTTAATTTTACGTGAACGTCGACGAAAAATGAAACGAAAAAAAAAAAAAACATATATATAAGAAGGATACTAACGAGCTGTACATCGTCGCATACACAACTTCCAAACAGTCCCTTTGAAGGGCTCCGAGCTCATCGGGCGTCAATCTCTCACTGGCTTTGGCAAAACCGCCCTTCCAAGTGTCTATCGTCGTGTCTTTGATGGAAGCGTACGTCAAATTCACCAGATTTCGAATACTCAGTTGAAACAATGATTTCAACATTTTAATCGAACCCACGGTCATCTTGCTGTGTCTCCACGTGAGTGACAATAGTTTAGAAACGAATTCAACAATGTTGGACAAATCTTGCGAATATTCTTTATCGAGATTTTCGCAAAGAATCGAGGCAATATTGTCGATGGCTTCTTCACTGACACAAAGTTCTGAAATAAGGGACAAATTGTTAATTTATTAATTTATTAATTTATTAATTTATTAATTTATTAATTTATTAATTTATTAATTTATTAATTTATTAATTTATTAATTTATTAATTTATTAATTTATTAATTTATTAATTATTAATTGTGCGGAGCAATGGTCCGGTGGATCAGCAACAGGGCTGACACGCCAGTCCGCAGCCGACTTATGGTTAGGTCCCTAACTGTACCGCATTCGCCATTGGACACGGGAAAACTGCAGAAAACCCGTGTCGGTACAGGCGGCTCTATGTAACTCTGGTCCTTACCGGCAGCTGCACGTAGGAGCAAGCTCCACCTCGAATGCAGCGCCGGTAGAGCCCAGAGCACTAGCCTCCCGCTCGACGATCGCCGATCGCCGCGCAAATCGAAAAGCGGCCATCAGGCCACGATTTGATCGCACGGTTATCGCCGTCGGTCTTTTTGGGCCTGCGTTTTACGTGGGATCCGAACCACGTTAATTTATTAATTTATCAATTCATTCATTCATTCATTTATTTATTTAGTTGAAGAAAAAAATCTCACCGCCATTTGTTGTAGTCGCAAAAGCCAGAACAATAATATTTTCGACTTCGTCCAATATTTCACAAACATCCGTATCGTTGCCGATTTTACGTGCCAGTTCGTACAATTGTTCGGTCACGCGCGACTCCATACACCATTTTCGTACGACCTCATCGTTTCTGCTTTTTTCCGATAGTGCGCATGCTATTGCGCTTCTCAATATATTCATATCTTCGAGCTAATGAACAAACAAATATTGTCGTTGATAATTAATTTTTACAGGGTTTAGTAGCCAACTAGGATACAACTAGTAAGCCAACTATTTTTATGGTTTCGTTATGTCCGGCCGTCTGTCCGTCTGCATGTCACAGACCTTCCATTCTCTCATTCGTACACCCATTGAGATAAAATTTGGCACACGGACGTAGATTCATGACCCAAAAACAGAAATGATGCGATTTTTTAAAAAATAATTTTTTTCCGACCTCTCCTCCCATAGATTGAAAAGTGTAATCAACATTTTTTTTTTTTTGCACTCGCCCCATCGAGTGGGGTGTCTTTTAACGGGTCTCCCGAAGTGCAACGAATAATGTTTCAGGACCTTTTGATTTTTATCCTTCGGTCACGCGATATTTGCTTTCAAAGTCGTTATCAGAGTGTCCCCCCCAACCCCCCGCTAATTTCTAAACTATCGATGCAAAAAATCTGATAAAATTTCACATTATAGCTTTCAATTAGTACTCGAAATAAAAATTATAACGAACACCGTATCGAACATAGTTTATGAAAAATTTCGAAATAACTATTTTTTTCGAAAGCAAGCAAATTCGTCAATGTTAAATAGCTCTCGATAGGTATTGAAAAAAAAGTTTAATAGAATGTTAGTGAGAATTGGCTACGAAATCCTATCATCTGCGTGGCAAACATTATTTATTATTATTATTATTATTATTATTATTATTATTATTATTATTATTATTATTATTATTATTATTATTATTATTATTATTATTATTATTATTATTATTATTATTATTATTATTATTATTATTATTTACCTCAGCCAGTGATTGCAAAACCGTTTCTTTCTTCGTGTCGTCCATGTACTTCAACGAGCTGAATATCAATTGTACAATCGCCTCGACCGTTTCCGTTTTCTCGATCAGCCAATTCTTCAAAACTTTTTCGTAAAATTCGAACAAATTCGCATCATCGCGATAAGTTTTCACGATACCAACGAACAAACGTTCGCTATCGAAATTGGCAACCAAACTATTGACAAATTCCATTTGTTTGACGAACGTACGATTAGCATTGTTTTCGAGATAAACGACGCAAAGATTATTGACAAAACGATCGAGTTCCTCGACGAAAGTCGAGTCATCGACTTCGTCGTCGTCCGATTGTTTCGTTCGACATTTATCGTCCGACGTTTCGTCGGAATTCGAAAATTTGACTCGCAAATTTTTTCGACTGTGAGTCGGAGCATTTTTCAGGTTCAACAAAAGTTCCATCTGTATCACGTGAATGTTCGAACGTTCGTTGTAATCGTCGTTCATCATCGTCAATAATTTTTTGAACATCGATTCGAGCTCGTGCCAAAATTTTTTCACCAGTTTCTCGTAAGTTTTGTAATCCGAATTTTCACGATTTTTGCTCCAGTAACGAATCAATTGTGTCACCTCGCAGAATAAAATTGATTTCAGGGAATTTTCGTGGACGATGCACAATTCGATTATCGGTATCAACTGCAAGGGAAAAAAATAATTACGTCAGATATGAAATTGTTGAACCAACGAGTACACAATTATTTCCACGATCATCGATGACACACGGGGTCTGAATGACGGGTTCTGAATATACGAGTGCAATGGATCTGAGAAAAATTCAGGAACATACTTTCACTATTTTAGGATGTGATTATGTGGTTTAGAATTTTTTAATATTATTATAAACTCGAAAAATAAATTCTGCAAAAGATAAAAATTTGTTTCGATCAAAGTCGAGGTCAAACAGACCCAGTGTGTACTCGGCAGGTCGATCTCTGACGTTTTCCCGTTATAATTGATTAATTCAAACAGGAAATATTATTGTTACCTCATTTTTGACGAGTTCCTCGCAAAATTCCTGATCGTTTTTGTGCAACAGAATTGCGTATCGCAAGCACTCGATGAAGGATTTTGTTACGGCAAACATTTCCGAACGACTTAGGAGTACGCTTTTGGCCGAGAATCTATCGAAAAAAAAAAAAAAAACATATAAATCAATTAATTGTAAATTATTCGTTGAATTTGTCGTCCCATCGGATATTTCAAAAATGTGCTCACCCCTGACGCATGTGAGAAAAGAAATTGGCGAAGAGCGTTTTATTATCGACATTGAATTTCGGAAATTGACTGACGAATGGTAACAAATTGGGATAAACAACGCTTGCGCAACATTGACCACCGCTTTTCAAAACTTTCCACAATTTTGGTAGCACGAGTTTTTCGATGCTCACTGACAGATACCAATCCTAAAATAATTAATAAACGTTAGCAAATATAACCTATAGGCAATAATAAAATAATATGATCAGATGTAATATTTTAATATAAATATTAAATATTGATATGTAATATTTTATATAAATAACGAAAAAAATGTAATTAATTAATCGAATTGAAATTTTTTTATAATGTTCTGGGCCGCTGAAAATTTATGTCACAAAGGGTCTCAATGACCCCAGCCGTGTTTAAACTATTGCCGCTCTAAAAATATCGTTCCGAACGACTCCTAAAAATTCACGACATTAGTTTAAACACTTTAGAATTAGGATATCACAGAATTTGTTTTTTATCAAATTTTCAAAATGGCAAAAAAAAATCATTAAGGGGTCAAAGCGTGAAAAACGCAGTTTTTTACTTTAAAAAAAATCATGTTTTACCATTTTTAATTTTTCAATGTATTTTTTTTTTGGCTGGAGTTGCGCTTGGGGTCATTTTGCCCCCTAGTGACCTCGAAGGGTTGAAACAAATTTTTTGAAAAATTTTTAACGAATTAATTGTTAAAATTGAGATGAAATTCTTACGTCGATTTTGTTGATAGCCACGAGCATGGATTCCCACACGGCCGATAACAAACCAGGTTCACTCTCGTCGAGGCTATTCATGATCGCGGTCATCACGCGTTTTTTCTCGTTCTTCACCAAAACCGTCGCGTTTTCAACGAGCGACGCCAGAACGTTGAAAAAACCCGTTTTCACGAGCACAGATTCGTGCTTGGGCAATTTCCAAAATCTGTTGTTACCGATTATCCGTTGATGAAATTTTTCCGTTTTTTCGATCTGCGCAGCTGGGACTTGCTTCAGATACGAGCAGTAAGCTTGCAAGCTGGCTATCAAAACTTTTTGATACTTCGTTTCCAATTCTTCCGCAGTCAACATCCTGAAAGAAAAATTGTTTTGAGTTTGTGAAATTTTTTTTTCCTCACGGAGAAAGCAACGTGCAGCTTGTTTTCTATATAATTGTAAATTTCATGAAACTCACTTGTTGGTGCTCATGGATTGGGGTGTCTGAACCGTTATCGTATCTTCTATGTACGACAAAATTTCTGCCTGGCAATGCACTATCGCATCGACTATTTTTCTTTGCGGAAAAGTTTCCTTAAATAATTATGTAAATTTATTTGTTTGCATAAATTTTTTATGGTTGTTAGAAAAATTCGACGCCGATTGTTTACCCTGAATGAGTTTGTCGCGGTGGAAGCTGCGGGAGGATATGTGTCGAACTGAGAGGTAAACCACGGACCGGCTATCTGTTTCAGATAGACGGCTATGTTTTTACCGACTCTTTTGACGAGAGCCGCATGGGCCGTTTGAGCGGCTTCGCGAACTCGATGTTCCACGTCTATGCTCAGCAGACAGTAAGAACGCGGCCAGAACGGCAATACAGCTTCGACCGACGAAATATCGGATTCTCGACAGAGTTCTGCAAACTCTTGCAATGCCTGGAAAAAAAATATATATACGAGTCACCTAAAAAATTGGAAATTTTTTTTTTTTTTCGTGACACGATCAATTCAAATTTAAAATCGTTTTTCCAGGGACCTTAAATTTGGAGGATATTTTTTTCAGTCGTTTTAAACCATTCGATCCTTCAAAAGCACCCAAATTAGAAAAAAAAAAACAAAATACAGACCATGTTATTATATACACGTAGATGAACAAAATGTATTATGCCGTACCTTGAATTTCGTCGTCGCATCTTTCTTGTTCATTTTTTTGAGCGCCATTTGAAAACTCGAGTCGATGGCATTGGTGGCAACGTCGCTCAGACCGCCCAGCGATAATCCTGGCAAAACGGGAACGTAACCGCCGTCGGTGACTGCGGAAAAGCCTACAAAGTTGGGGACGGACGTGCCCAGCAGTTGAGCGCTGCGACTGCTATTGGATGGCTGAAAAGTTGTTGATTGTCAATCAGGCGATTCAACGATATTGTCCATATAAGTTTTTTATTGAAATATTTGATGAAATGAGGTTAAGTCACATTGTGACATTTAGCATGGAATATACCTTGGCATTGTTTTTGGTTCGTTGGGCCTTGTTTTTACCCATTTTTGAATAATGCGAGGCTATCTGTTTATGTCACGATTGATAATCATTTATTTTCACATTAATTTCAACACATTTTTCATGATTTTTCATAAGCAGCAACGACCAGCTGTACTGGCTACGTTTTTTTTTTTCTTTATTCAACTTGTAGTGCGTGCGAGAGAGAGAGAAAGAGTGAAGATTGATCGTGGTTGATCTTTGTCGCACATAGATGGCGCGTCGGTGGCGATTAACAATTTGACCGTGAAACGGATGTACTACGCGAAAATAGCGGGAAATTGTAAATCAATGGTTCACGATAAAATGATAGAAGAATATTGTAATATAATAATCTATGATATATATGATGATGTGTTATACATATAATGTAAATATATACACCCCCGGCAGAAAGTTTAGGTACACTTCACGAAATTCCGAGCCCTACGAAAAGTTCGATAACTCAGTGAAAAATGAAGATACTCGAATTTCCAAAGCGGCATTTCAAAAAGGACATATCAGGCTTGATTTTGCTTCCTTGGAAAATTTTTTGCGATTTTTTTTTAGCACGGTACACCGGTTTGAAAATGGCCATTTTTTTACTTTTTTCGGCTGTGTTCAACCGGTTGCAAGGCTTCTAGAAATTTTTTTCGTCAATCTTGGTTAGGATATCCTTGAAACGGTAACCAATAGCTTTAATTTCATTTTTTATAAAACTTTTTGCGATTTTTTTTGACGGCGTTATGATTAGTTTTACCTAAAAAACGACCATTTTCAAAAAAAAGCAGTGCAACTAAAAAACTTTGAGGTTGAAATAAAAGTCAGGAGGGAAAAAAGTTGCGGACAATCATGTTGAATCGACTGGAATTTTTTCAAAATTTTCCTTCGAAATTTTTTTTTTCACAATTTTGGGTCGAGCCTCTAATAATTTAAGCGACTCAAACTGGTAGAATATTGAGTTCGAGCTCAATTATTACGGGAAAAAATCTTCTTAGTTAAACATTTTGAGCTTTTTATAATATTTTCAAAAATTTTTAAAGTCATTTTTTTTGGTCGAAATTTTTTTGACCAAAAAAAAAGTCTCAAAAAAGTGTTGAAAACATTATAAAAAGCTTTCCAAGGAAGCAAAATCAAGCCTGATATGTCCTTTTTGAAATGCCGCTTTGGAAATTCAATTATCTTCATTTTTCACCGAGTTATCGAACTTTTCGTGCGGCTGGGAATTTCGTGAAGTGTGGTACCCAAACTTTCTGCCGGGGGTGTATATATCATGATTCACTTTCATAGATCGTGTAATAATATTACATAATATTGTTTCACGGTCACGATCTAAGAGAGTGAATCATGCAATATAGAATATAGTGTATAATGCTAAATCCTAAAATAGATGTGTAAATACAACGTTTCGGATTAAAATCATTGAAATTGTCCGTAACCTTTCAAATCTAACTGCGTATATATCTAGGGAGCTCGAAGCCCTGTCGAATTTGATAAGATGTACCGGCTGCTCGGTCGGTAATGAAAAACTGTAAACCATTGTTCACGGTCAGGATCAATCTTTCGGCTGAAAAAACGAGAACCCTCGAGATAGCGTCTCCGAATGTTTCATTCAATCGTTCTCGTTTTTCATCCAAAAAATCAATTGAATCAGAGAACAATGGTTTTGCGACATTCCGACAGAGATACAGCCACACAGCTGACACTTTGAGGTTAGGTTCGCTCAACAGCAGAGCGGGCTGAGGCAAAATAAAAAATTATGGCGCACATTGCGGAGGCGTTTTTAACGTCTCGTGTAGTTTTAACAAGTTTTGTTCACAAATACAATAGAATAATTCCCAATTCATTCGTATTGTCGAGAAAGAACCATGAAAAAGCAAAAATCGACGAAGGACGTTATGACATTATTATTACCGGTGGTGGAATGGTCGGCACAACACTTGCTGTTGCCTTGGGTTAGCATATTACGACGTCACAACAATCACAATGTTACAGAGTAAAATTGTTATTTACAAGAATAACATTTTTGATTGTTGGTTTTTTTTTTTTTTTTCACATTAGCCAATAACAGGAGACTCGAGTCGAAAAGCATTCTTTTGTTGGAGGGCGGTAAACAAAAGGAATACAAGCAACAAGAAAAGTATTCCAATCGAGTGGTCGCTCTGAATCAGCAGACAAGAACTCTGCTATCGAGTTTGGGCGCGTGGCAGACTATCGAAGAGACTCGATGCGCACCTGTTCGAAAGATGCAGGTACGATCATAGGCTTGGAATCGAGTTTTCGAGTTAATTGTTATTCTGGCACTTTTCGGTGAATTTTCAGGAATTTTTGAAAATAAATTTATTGGGTTTTGTGAACACATTAATAATTTTTGGAGAGATTTATTCTCAAGACTGTAAATTTCACGAAATTGCAAAAATTGTAAAATCGAAAAAAAAGAATTTAAAATGAGCAATTTAATACCATCCTTACGTTTATTCGTTTTCGTTTATTACGTCTTACGCCAATCGAACATCCGATTTGTCGGAGGTGTTAAAAATTCAATACAAATACCTGTGTAGCGAATGATACTTGCGATTATTCGTACGTGGATTTATTTTGTTGCATAGGTGTGGGACGCCTGTTCGGACGCCATGATCACGTTCGACGAGGATTATTTGTCCAAAGAATTTGCCTACATAGTCGAGAACGATCTTTTGCTTCACGCCGTCGATCAACAATTGCCCAAACATCCGTCGATAAAAATAATTTACGACGCCCGAGTCGAGGACATTGTTCTGCCGAAATGTCAGGGCGAAGACGCGAAGATTGGTTTGCAGAATGGACAGGAATTCAGGACTAAACTTTTGGTGAGTAACAGAATTCATTTTTTTAATTTGTAATAAATGATAAACTCAAGTCAGATGCAATATTTGGGTTTGTGAATTTGTACAAAATTTTTCGCAAATAATTATTCACTGTTTTGTAAGGTTTCATGATTTTTTTTTTTTTTTTTTTTTTTTTCATTTTTTGCAAAAATCAGATTTCTACAAAATCAAATGTTGACACGCATTTCATACAGATGATTGCTGTAAAATGTGTTTATTCCAGTCAGACTAGAAAATTTTACAGAATTTTACAGAATTTTACATAAGATTTGTTTCATGATACAAATATCATGTGACATGATATAGCAATAAAAATTAATATTAATACATTATTATCCCAATACAGGCATTAATGTGGTGAAATTTTTTTTCCACTTACCCCATTGATTGGGGTGTCTCTGAATGGGTCTCCCAAAGTGCAACAAATAATGCTTTAGGACCTATCGATTTAAACCCTTCTTCGCTCACGAGATATCTCTGCTTTCAGCCTCGTTATTAAAGTGTCTACCCCCTCTAATTTCTAAACTATCGATGCAAAAAATCTGAAAAAATTTCAGAATGCAGCTTTCAATCAGTACTTTCCAACAAAAATTATAACAAACATTCTATCAAACGTAGTTTACGAAAAATTTCGAAATAACTCTTTTATGTCACGCTGTCCGTAAAAGTGCGGTTTTACGCTCACTTCGTTCGCTTTAAACCGCATTTACAATACTCTCCTTCGGCTCGTTCTGCAAACTCACACTCGTCAGAAAAAGTTTTTTCGTACTAGTGTCATAATATACTATTTTCGAAACCAAGCAAATTTGTCAAGGTGAAATAATCTCTTGATGAGTATCAAAAAAAATCGTTGAATAGAATATCAGTAAGAACTGACTGAGGAATCCTATCATGTTCGTGATCAACACGTTTTTGACCAATTTTTGCATCCCCAGAGGCAACGGAACCCGAAAAAAAAAAAAAAATAACTTTTAAAAAACCTTTAAATAAAAATCTGAATGAAACAAAAATATTTATCTACCCTCCGACTGAGAAATCCTATCATGTTTGTGTTCAACACGCTCGCGACAAATTTTTGCATCCAGAGACAACGCAACCCCAAAACGAAAAAAAAAACTTTCAAAAAACCTTAAAAAAAAAAAATCTGAGTGAAACAAAATATTTAAATTATTTTTTTAATATTTTTCTACCCTCCGTTCTGCATATCAATCTCCCTCGCGATATTTTCGACCTTAACCATAAGCGTATCCAACCTCACACCAATATTTTGCGAGCATCTCTTCAACTCAATCGCCAAATCCGCAATATTTTGTCTCTGACTATCGCTGTTCGAATTCATGCTGCACAAACGTCCGATTCTCGTTTCCTCACCCCTTCCAACCGTATTAACGCTCCTCGTCGACAAATCGCTGGTGCGTTTGTTGCGACTCTTTCTCTCCATCACCAACCGATAAACATCCTTCACCAAATCCCTGGGCAATCTCTTATCCCTCGGATCATTCGGACGCACATGAATTGCGCAGTGATAAGGCGGATGAAGAAGCAGAGCGCCATCCCGACAAGCTTTAACAATTCCACTCGGTCCATGATCCAACAATTTGGAAAACAGCATGCTTTCCAAATGCGCGACTAATTCGGCCCTCCTAACGAGTCTGTCCAAACCTGCGCATCTGCGCAACTCCTGAATATCCGAAACGGCCAAACCGACCATCAAATTCGTCAAAATAATCGTCACGAGCACAACGAAAACCAGAAGCATCATGTGCGTCGTTACGGGATAAAGTATGGGCGCCTCGTCGTCGAAGAAAACGTCTTCAAACTCCAATTCACCGGACATCATGATAATCGTCTTCAACAAACCGACCATTGGATTTTCGAATGATTTGTAATTTTTGTGCAAAACACTGAAACCCAATGAGAAACCGGTTATCAGACAGATATAGGCTCCTAAAAATTTGAAAAAATTCACGGAAACTTGGGTGAACATTTGAACGTAAAGACCGAACATTGGAAAACGTCCGACGACCATCATGAGTTCGACCCAAACGAGAAGAACACCGATGGCCGCCGCGTGATGTTGCCAAGTGCCGGATGATCTCACGACAACTGCAGTCGACGCGAGGATCACTCCCCACTGCAACCAATTTTCCCAACGATTCGCGTATATCCACAAACCGTGAGCCAATTGAAAAACCTCTTTGCACGCGAGCATGCAAGTAAATGCAATCACCGGCCAAATCAATATCACCCGAAGACTGTCGACGTTGTACAAAAATTCTACAACAACGTAGAACGTGAAAAGACCGACGTAGATCGAATGGAATATGAGACTGAATAAAAAAAATTTACGTATTCTCAACCATTTGAGATGTAGAAAACTTTCGCACAAAGGATGTTTGAGAATGTGACGTTTGCCGACTTCGACGAGGCACAACATGAGATCGGTTTCGCCACGGCCTCCGGGAACTAGGGGACGAAAATCCAATCGCAATTCGCAATCTTTGTCACCCAATTCGTGATCGTGAAGAGCTATGGCGGAATCCAAACGATTTATGAATCGTGGAATGACCTCGGGGGTTCGACGTACTATCCAACTGAGGGCTGATATTCCACCCTTCGTTCGTGCTGTGACGTCCGCGCCTTTGTTCAGTAGGTATACGACGACTGTTGAACTCTCGTTCAACGCGGCTATGTGGAGAGGGGTGTAACCGAATTTGTCGGATTTGTTTATTTCCGCACCGGCCTGAAACAGAATTTCAGATTATTCCCTGGAATTATTGTTTATTTTTTTTTTTTTTTTTTTTAATTGTAAATATATATTTTTTTTCGTTGATGTGTTTATCGACGAGTGAGGGCTCGATTGATACGGAACTCTGCGGAATACGGATATTGTTATTGTAATTCGGGATGGGCTTGTTGATTCATTTTCTGAGTGTATTTGATTTTTTTTTTTTTTTTTTAGGAATAACCATGACTTATTATGACACTATCAATATTGTTCCATTCGTGTAATAGTCATAACGAATTCACAGGGAGTTTTGTACTGGATTGTAGACAATTTTTGGACGATGGATTGTAGAAAATTTAATAGGACCAATGATCCATGATCATTCATGTCGGTCAAAAAAGTATTTTAAATAAATTGTCATTTGATTAAATACACATCACAGTCGGGGAATGCATTTGAAAAATTTGAGAGATATCATTTTTTTCAAAAAATAATCACAAGTCCACAACATCTCGGGAGATGTTATCGACTCTGGCTGACTGGTCGGTAAGCTAGGGAGGATAAAGTTCCAGAACCGGCCTAGCTCCTCCATTGAATTCTAATATCAAATAACTCCGATAATCAGGAATGAGCATTTATGAAATAAAACATCGTGTTTGAAATACTATTTCCGACTAAATTATTATGTACGATAGCAATTATTCAATATCATGAATGATATAATCATTCCTGGGAATTATTTATAATTATTGCACAAAAGTGACAATATTTATTGTCACGTGATAAATTGAACAGAATTATTCTTTGAGAGAAAAACGTATTTCAAATATCATTTCCATTCAATAAGTGGGGATCCCTGCCAATAATTCACGTTAGTATACAGGGAAGAATAAAAAATTACAAATAAATTTTCATTGGAAGGAACGTTTCGAAAAATTGAACCCCATTAAAAAAAAAAGGCAAGAGCACACAGTATCCGTTATTCTTTAAGACCGTCGTCGACAATTTGTCAATGAATTCAAACAAATTTTCCAAATCCAATGAAGTTTGAATAATAACAAAATAATTTATTATCTAAAAATACAAAAAAAAACACAAAAAAATTCGATATCTCGAAAACTAAGCGTGATATCAAAAAACTTAATTCTTGTTTTTCGTCTAATTTCGGGGTGTTTTATCAGAATGTGGCATCAAATCGCGGTGCCACGGATCTCGTACTCTCCCAGGAAGAAAAAAATTGACCCCCTTAACCCTTAGTCCGTAAACGTTTTTTCGGCACCTTCAACCCGTAAACCAGGGTCGTTTTCGTCCTGCTTTTTTTAAAACATTTAAATGGCTGCGAAAAATCTGAAAAAATTCACGAAGGGTCTTCAAGCCTCCAATTAGAAGTCCCAATCATAAAATTATAAAAAATTAATTTTTTAAATATATTTTTTATACAAAATATGAGGCAACCTAGGACAAAATCATCAGTTTATTTAAAAAATCATAACTTTTTGAAAAATGAAGATATCGAAATGTTTCAGAATGGATATTAGAGGGGAATAGTGTAGCTTTCATGAAAAAAATATGCCATTTAATTATTTTGGAAAAAAATGCTTAATTTTGCAATGTCAAAATTGGTAAAAATCAACCTCTTATTTCGTAAAAATAACCGTAAAAAGTCTAATTCCTTAAAAATTACGAATGAAATCAACAATAATTCTTTTCTGATGTGTCTTTTTTCTTGTCCTTCTCACGAGGACGCAATATCCGAGAGACTCCTTCACTGGACGCTGCGCTATTTTGTCACAAAACTAGACAACATTTTTTTTCTATTTTTTTTTTTCGTGGTCCCAATTTTTTTTGGCACTTTTACGGTCACAATAACCACTTTAAAACGGAAAATAGAAAAAAAATTACTGACAGTTTCAGTCAACGTACTCCCTAAACCAGGGTCGTTTTCGTCCGGAGCAAACTTCGACTACCTGACATGAAAGGCCACAAGAGGACTACCGGGCTGAAACTTGGTGGACAGGTCCTTGCGGTGCCTAAGTTTTTCTTACAGAAGCCTAGTAGCGACCTTTCTTGCCTTTTCGAGAAGTTACAACAACATTTGATTATCGACAGGACGAAAACGACCCTGGTTTACGGACTGAGGGTTAAAAAAAAATTGACCCCGTTCCAAAAAAAAAAAAAAAAAAAAAAGAACGAACCTGAATGAGCATCTTGACGAGTTCGCAACTGCGAAGAGCTTTGGCAACAGCCGTATGAAGAGGCGTCCGACCATCGTCATCCTCGGCATTGACATCGGCTCCGGCCTCGACTAGCGTTTCCAAAGTTTCCGATGATTGTGCCAGAGCCGCGAGATGAAGAGCCGTTCGTCCACGAGCGTCCTTCGCGTTCCAAGGTGCGCCAGCGTCCAGCAAAAGTTTCGTACACGTTGGACTGCCTTCCTCGGCCGCGAGATGCAAAGGTGTGGATCTGGCCGGGCCGCATTGCACTCGAACATCGGCTCCGTGGCTCAGCAACAGATTAACACTCGTCGAAGCTCCCAGACCGGCGGCCACGTGCAACGGAGTTTCCGTGTAAACTTGCGGATTGTTCGGACAAGCTCCGGCTCGCAGAAGCAATTCCACGCAATCGGAAGCGTTGCCGATAACGGCGTAGTGCAAAGGACTGCGTCCTGGCAATCCGGCATCCACGTTTGCTCCGTATTTCATCAAACAGCGCAACGAACACGCGTCACCGATCGCCGCTGCACAATGAAGTGCCGTGTGCTCGTTCGCGTAGTCCCAATCGTTCGGATTCGATCCGTGTTTCAATAATTCGTCGATTATCTTCGACGAACCCGCACAAGCCGCCAGATGCAGCGACGTTCTGGAATTTTTTTTTTCTTCTTTTTATTCAACAGTTGGAACAAAATATAAAATGGACTTTGAGAAAGTTAATAATCAAAGCCTTGTACAGACAAAAAAGCTTAAAAAAGTAAATAATAATAATAAATATATTGATTAAATAATAAAAAATAATTTAATTAATTATAAACAATATATTGATTAAATAAAATAATAATATTTGAAATAAAGAATACATATTTTTGTTAATAATGTCAAAAAAAAGAACCGACCTTCCGTCACCATCGCGAGCCTCGATGTTGACGCCTCTGTCAAGCAGAACTCTGACCAATTCGTACTGTCCAAACCAACATGACACGAGGAGACAAGTTTCCGGCCACTTTGCCAGAACCAAACCTGGCTTCGTGACTGCAGCTTCCTCGTTTTCCGCTGCCAGCGAAGCTTTTCTTATTCCACTGGTCGAAGATTGAAAAAAAATAAAATAAAATAATAAATAAATTAGAAAAAATAGAAAAGGATGAAAAAAAAAAAAAAAAAACTAGTAGTGCCTATGGCTAGTAATGCCCATAGCTATTCATGTTTATTTTGTGTGTGACCCTTCACGGGCCGCACAAGTAACTTCCCGATTCCCGAGTCTAAATATATTCGAGTTCCTTCAAATTTGGGGGGAAGAGCATTTTTTGAAGTCCCATAACTTTTTTTCGTTCCGACTAAGAATGAAAATTCGTTCACTACAAACTTTTGCACACCTAAACCTTCAAGAATGACGAAAGAAAAAATTATTTTTCCCAAGTGGAGTGCCAGAATTTTCGTCCCCAAATTCCATGCCTCATTTACGGTAACGAAAGAAAAAAAACAACAACAACAACAACAACAACACCATATTTATATTATTGCCACTCAGTGGCCACTTGCAAATTGCTACCCTCCAGTGTAAATTCCGTACTTAAATTATGATTTTTGCTAAAAAACTAAAAAACTACTCGACCGATCTGGACCAAAATCTAATCAGCTCTAAGTTCCGGTGAGACACATCGATTGCATCATCGATCATCCCGATCGCTTCATTAGTTTTGGATAAAACGTTAACGAAAAATCGATCACATACGTACGTATGTACGTACGTACATACGCACACACACACACACACACACACACACACAAACATTTTGCTCAAAATACGCTCAAATGAACCCAATGACCTCGAAACGTGAAGATCTGCAAAAAAAACGATTTTCGATTTTCGGGGTCATCACAATAACTTCCCTATAATCGGGAAGTTAATCAAAAATTAATGTAAATCAGAAAAAACGAAACGTTGGATTAACGATTTAAATATTTCGTAAGCTCATTATCAGAATTTGGAAGCTCAGTGAAACTTTTACCCGTTTGCGAAACTCGGTATCGATAATTTTCTATCGACCAATGTGAATTCCGAGAGTGATTGCGACTTCACGTCCTCGAGGGCCTTGTCGAGATCATCGCCTCGAAGATTTGCGATCAGGGACAGAACTGTTTCGCCAGCAGGAAGGTTGGACAGTGACAGTGTCACTTGTTCCTCGTTCCAAGGCTTCTGTTCCACCGACGATTGATGTTTACTGCATACGGGGGACGTTGAACTGCCCTCCGAAGATATACTTCCGGGACCCACGTCGTCCATCCATATGACTTCGTCATCGTCCTGTGAATTTGTTTTTATTTAATTTTTTCTTTAATCCTTAGTCTGAAAATATTTATTACATTATATTTTCAGATTTATATTATAGATATTTATATTTTCGTCCGTTATATTTTGCATAAAAATATATATTTAAAAAAAACGTATTTTTCACAATTCTTATAATGGTATATATATATTTATTATCATCAAAAAAATTATTAATATGTAAGAATCAAATATTTCAACGATCGTAAGTTTATAACGGAAATAGAAAACTGTTTTAGAAGAATTTTAAGAATAGTTTCCAGATGTGTATACGACCAGTCATGAGTGATCGTAAAAAAAGGAAAATCAAAAAACAACTTTTGTATCATTTCCAATTATGTCGTTCATTACCTCGTATTTTAGTATTAATTCAGAAACATGAGAATTACTATTCATTACTTGTTATAAATAAAACATAAAAATACACCCAATATATTTATTATATATACACTATGCACGAAAATTTCTCTCTCGCCTACAAAAAAGGAATTCCGAATGATGAACAATATTGTTTATCGACAAACGAGTAATTTTTTATTAACAAAAATTGATTTCATTTGAAGAAAAGATTTTTATTAGAACGAAAAATTTTCGTAAACCGAAAAAAAAAAATTTTAAAGCAACAGATTAGTTTTTGTCATCAACGAAGTACTTTTTTCCGGCTTAATAGTTCCGGTGCAAACAGGAAAAAAAATTTCTATGTATTTTTAATTAAAAAAATACAAAAAAAAAAAAAAATTATAATTTCACAAAAATATTTTTGAAAAAATTTGTTTGCCTTAATCAATCAATCACAAATTCACAGATCATTTAAATTCGTTCCTCGAATTACGTCAATCACCTCATAATCCAGTTCACCCGTTGCCAAATGTTCGTCCTCGTCGATATCCAAATTTTTCAATTTATATCGTCGACTCGACAGTTTGTCCGTGGGTTTAGGTCGTCGCGGAATCATTTGAAACGTCGCTTTAAACCGAACAATTAAATATCCATAAATCGTATTATTTTTACACCAAACACAACTGAAGTCTCCGTTTGCAAAAAAAAATCATACGAACAATTTAATATTTATAAATCTTATTATTTTTACACCAAACACAATTGGAACCTCTGTTTGCAAAAAAAAAAAAAAAAAAATTATACGAACAATTTAATATTCATAAATCTTATTTTTTTACACCAAACACAACTGAAGTCTCTGTTTGCAAAAAGAAAAAAATTAGACGAACGCACGTTCGCACGCGCCAACATTTTGTATCATTTTTAAATTATTTGCTGCACGCTACGTTTCATCTTTAAATAAATCTCAATCAGTCAGAGCGTGTTGTTCGCGCGTTAACGTTTGGCAATCGACTGATTCTTCCGAAAATTTTCTATGATTCTGAACGCCAACCCTGTTTCACGATGTTTAATAAACATACCCGCGAGTATATATTTAGCCTCGTGCTTACCGATGTCTGGATTCCTTCGGTCAGTTAGTCCAAAACACGTTGTGGATCACTTTATGCCCAAAAAGAAAAATTTGAACAAAAACAAATTGTCGTTAAACCGCGACGATTGTGATAACGAGCGAATTGCCATGATGGCTGTGCACGAGCATTATCAACTTGTTGGTAAAAACGTGTGATTTCATTGTTTCGAAACGATTAGGACGAATCTACCAGGAAGTCCCACGACCGCGATGATTGGCCTCGGTTGAACACATAATTCTCGACCTGTATATTATAATTCATATTTCGAGAATTGTGGATTGAAATATTTTACATTGTTGAAATAATTTTCATTTATTTATTTTTATTTTTTTATTTTTCGTTATATCGTTTACTAATACACTGTATTTTGTTTTCGAAGAGTGCAGAAAATGAAGTCTGGAATTGTTAGACGAAAGTTTTTTTTTCCATTCATTGTTAAAATATTTGAATTCAATTTTCTTGCTTTTTTTTTTGTAGTATCGTGTGATAATACATTTTGTTTGTTTTCGAAGGATTCGGTAAATGAAAATCTGGTATTGTTGGGAAATGGGAAATGGATTTTCTTTTTTTTTTTTTTTTTTTACTTTTCTCTCAATCATCGAGCCCAGTGACACTTGAAAAAGTTTACATTGACAAAATATTTTATTTTTCATTTTTTTATCTACATTTTAATTTTTTTTTTTTTTGCAGGATCGTGTGACTTTTTGTTTGTTTGAAAAAAATGCGACTTTTGGAAAATGGGAAATGGAATCTAAAATTGTTGGAAAATGGGAAATGTATTTTCTTCTTTTCTTCCTTTGTTTCTCTTTCCTTTTTCTTGCAGGATCGAGTAATAATACATTTTGTTTGTTTGGAAAGAATGCGGCAAACAGAATATGGAATTGAAAATAAGAAATCGTATTAAAAAACAAAATAATAATTTTAATCACTCAGCCATCGGTGATTCTGAGACACGTCGAATGAGTGGGGAACTTCATTGGGGCTACTCGATATCGCGCTTTAGTAAGCCTGACGAGCATCTGGATACGCACTGGAGCTATTTCCGGATCTCGTGGCTGCATAAGCTTTTCTCGATAACCCTCCCCCTTCACCCTTCCTGACCCCACTTACCAGTACAAAAAACCCCACATCGTCGTCAGACGACTTTCAAATCCCCATAGCATTATCCCCCCCGTCCCTCGTCGTCTATTTCCGGTTGGTTTGAGCAATATTTCGTCGCTGGGTCGCAAAATTCAATTTCACAGAATTTACAATGTGCAATCAAATTTTCACGACTTTACTCATTCATCACTCAGCATTATATGGTTTTTCGTGCGTCGTGATTTTATGTTGAATGGAAAAAAAAAAGTAATGGGAAAACATTTGTGTATAATTCTATTTTGCAACAAGATTGTTTTTTTTTTTTTTAATCATCGGTCTTAGAAATTGTAATTATTTCGTTTCCTCTAATTTTTGTCCAATTAGGTTGGCGCTGACGGAGCAAATTCTCGAGTTCGTCAGGCAATGAACGTGCAGTATTTGAAATGGGATTACGATCAAATGGGCATTGTCGCGACGGTCAAATTGTCGGAGGTAAAAAAAAAAAAAAAAATAACGAAAGACTGATATTAATTATTAATATTACAATATATTAATTTTCTTGAAAAAAATACAAGAACTTACTTTTTATTGTAATATATAAAAATAGAGAAATTGCAAAGGATAATAATGAGATTTAAAAAAGTAATGAATTTCTTTCACCGTTCTGTGAAAATTAAAATAAAAAAAAACACACACACACACGATCGTAGTTTCGACGATAAAGACTCGTTTTTTCGTTTATAAATATGCCTGGATTTCCCCTCACACCCAAATAATTAGAACGGCCATCAATCGCAAGCCAGGTCGTTAATCAGCAGTCGTACGTTGCAACTTGTGCCACGCTAAGACGATGGAAGACATGAATTCTCTCCTTCTCTCTCGCTCCGCAGCGAGCGCCGATGGCGCTGTCTCTCTCGCACTCGAATAGGTCTTCCATCACCTTAAGGGCGAGAGTTGCCTGTTAAGTCCGGCAATTTCATACAGATGTTCCGGAATTTTATTTGAAGAACAATTTTTCAGTCTATTGCAATGAAACTGAGTGAATATGTTTATCAATACTATTGTATGATACTCAAATTTTTCAAATCTCAAGAACTCCGACAATTTTTTGAATACGTTATTAATTTTTCGAGAGATTATTCTCAAGACTATAAACTTCACTCAAATGCAACAACTGAAAAATCGACCAAAAAATCGAAAGACCGCCAACTCTCTCCTCAAAGCTTTAATGTTCTGTGACAAAAAAAAATGTCTGCATGATGTAAATTATATCGATAAAAAAAATACTCACTCAATTTAATTACATTAAACCTACAACATTTTGTTTCTAATCCTGATAATACACCTGAAAAGGCTTGAAAAGGCAGCCTACCGTCAATTAACCCCAGTACCCCATCCAGGGGTTCCCGAAACCCCAAATTTAAATGAAAAATGCCTCAGATTAATATTTTCGTGTTAATAAAATCACTTTTTTCACGGTAAAGAATTGATATTTTATTCAGTTCAAGTACATCATCAACCATGTAGTATTTTCATGGATAGTTGCATAGTTAAAAAAGAAATGCATGTCAAAGCGATAATAATTACAGTTGATAATTAATAATTACAATTATAGCATTATTTCAAAGTATAATTAACTCCAGAGGGCTCCTAGGGTTAACAATTTCACTGATAAACAATTTTCCATTTCTATTTCAGCCCACGGAAAATATCGTAGCGTGGCAAAGATTTTTGCCAACAGGTCCAATGGCGTTGTTGCCGGTACGTAAAACCGAAAAATTCATCATGAAAAAATCTACAAATTTTATAAAACGATTTTCCAGCTAACGGATTCGATGAGCTCGCTCGTCTGGTCGGTCACGACGAGAAGAGCCAAAGAACTGTTGAAAATGTCGGAGGAAGAATTCGTGGACAGTTTGAACGATGCGTTGTGGAAAGTTTATCCGAAGGATGGAATCGTCGAGAGTGGCATGAAGGCTCTTCAGGCGTTGCTCGAAGGACTCTCGTTGCAGACCGGAGTCGCGAGACAATTGCAACCATCGGTTTCGGAAATTGTCGATGGTTCACGCGCGGCTTTTCCTTTGGGCTTTGGTCACTCGACGTCTTACGTCAAACCCGGAGCGGTCCTCGTTGGGTGAGAGACGATCATAATTAATTTTCACTGACAATTGACATTTTACAAAGAAACGTGGCAATGAAAAACTTTGTAATTAAACATAATTGTTCTTTCGATCGAAATATTTATTTTATTTGTGCAGAATCTTTGTTTCAAGTTCATGATAATATTGATAGTTCTAAACTACATCATCACGTTTTGAGATAGTGAAACTATATCCCTCTAATTTTCTCGGGGCCATTGGACTCGTATATTTAGAATGGTGACTCATCAAAGTCTGGCCAGGGGTCGTTTCGATATTTTCATGATTATCTGAAAAATCGACTTCGAACTGGTTGAACGAAAATTTTGGTTACCTGGTTATTAACCCGACGAGTAAACACTGGGTCAATTTGACCCATATCTCGACTTTGATCGCAACAGAATTTTAAGAAAGTCAAATTTTTTCTTTAACACGATTTATCTTTTGAGTTTATGATAGTATTAACACTCCTGGAATATCATCACAATCTGAAAGCGTAACAAAAATGAAAAATCATCTATAAAAATGTAAAAAAAAAAGATGGAAAAGAAATGGAGTCTGAGATATGGAAGAGGTGAATGGGACAACAAAGGAGCCATTAAGGAAAAATAAAAAATATAGTTGCAATGAAGATCCCACTCTGAAATATTTGCAAACTGCATTTCTTTCAACCTATTAAAATTAAAAAGTTTAAGTTTCTTTATTTTTCGACCTATTAAAATTGATTTATTTTTTTTATTTTTCGACATATTAGAATTTAAAAAATTATTTTTCGACCTATTTAAAAGAAATTTGTTTTTTGAATTATGTCCAAATACGCTTTTTCTTATTTGGGGGTAGATTTAAATTTCTTGAAGGGATTCGAATATTCTGAAAAAAATCTGGATTGTTTTCGGGTTTAAGGTAGTATCACACAAACCGTAAGAGTCAAAGCAAGCCTGAAGCTATACCATCTCCAAATGAGTTACGTAGTACCTGTGTGTGACAAAGACGCGTGGTATGATGTCGATTAGAGAGAAAGAGAGAGAGACGATATTTTCCGATGTTTATTTGCTTATTATTCTCGTCACAGTCTGTTGATCTTTACGGTCAAGTGCCCAAAATGTTGCCCGAATATTAAACTTGCAGCTCAAGTGTTTTCATTAAAATCTGACGGCGACTTTTTGTATTATATCAAATTTAGCGTGATTTTCCATAAGGCTCAATGTTAAACGTGTAAAAATTAAAGTGTTGATATCTTTTTTCTCGTGCTCCGCAGGGCCATAAAAATTTAACTGGGCCTTTTTCTCATCAATACCCATAAGTATGCCAAGTTTCATGAAAATCGGACGGTAAAGTCTCCTATGTAGGGTACTACCTTAAATGGAAGCCAAAAAAAAAACAATAATCAGGCATCCAGATTGTTATAGAATGCCTCACGTATTCTTCAAATTGCTCGTCCGTAGCAAAGGCGAGCCAATATTTCAATATTTTTCGAATTCTTCCTTGCCATTGTAGGGACGCAGCTCACAGGGTTCACCCTCTAGCCGGTCAAGGAGTGAATTTGGGATTCGGAGACGTGGCCGTCCTGGTAAAATTACTAGCCGAGGGATCCATGAACGGTGCGGTTTTCGGTGATATGCTGTATCTATCGAAATACCAAACACTCAGACAGAGACACAATGTACCCACGATGTTGGCCATCGACGCTCTGCACAGATTGTACAAAGGCACGGCCGCTCCGATAGTTCTTGCCAGAAGTCTCGGTCTTCAACTTACAAACGCTGTGACGCCTCTCAAGGTAAAAAAAAAAAAATAAAATCGGATAAAAAAAATTCCGCATCACACATCTTCGCAAAAAATATTTATAACGGATTGAAATTATTTTTGCTGTTTCAGAAAGTTTTGATGCAACACGCATCGGACCAAAGTGCGGGCTGCTGATTACGAGCTGGACAAAAATATAAATTTTATATCATTTAGTCCAAATTCTGATGTTTACACTTTAGCAAATAATATTTCGTTGAAACGAAAAAAAATCACAGACGATCATAAATATGGAAAATTATTTTGATGATTTCTGCCGACATTAGTTGAAAACCCTACTGTGTGGATCTAGTATATGTATAATCTAGTATTTGGTCGTTAAGTATAGGGATTTGTACATTTTTACGGGTGACCGAGTTATTTGTACGAGGGGTCATAAATATACGATCGTAAAATTTTAGATTTCACGAGTCAGGTCGAATTAGGGTAGACCGAGCAAGTTAAATCCTTTACTAATAATGTCGAAGGAGTATTATTATTATTGCTACATTATTAAGATTTTTTTCCTTAGAGGATATCGTTTGAGAAACTATCAATTGTCTTCTATTTTGAAATTTAAAATATAAAATAGAAGAATTTTTTAGATAAAAATACAAAATAGAAGAATTCAACTGATCGTTTACTCAAATTGAATTCCCACATGTTCTGTCCGTGAGACGTAATAATTTCGAACCTGAAATGAATGTAGCAGTAACAATACGGTTGATCTCTGACGCATACCTTTAACATAAATAATCCATCAATAATCCACTGCGATCCACATTTAATTACCATGTTAAATTAATTCCTTCACTGCACGGAAATGATTGTTCTATGGTTTCATTTTCTTTTTCTCTTTTCTCGACAGAAACCGATTAGTGCGGTAGAAATCCATTAGGAAAAACCAGGTAGTTAGAACAGTTTCGTTCGAGGAACGAGCGAGTACAAAGGTGTCTGAAGCAAGTCTGAAGATTAACTTAACTTGCCTGGTCATAATTTCTCGGCTTACCTGTTCGTAATTTCTCGACTTACCTGGTCTCGTTTAATATCCTGATCGCTTGGTGCGTGTACTTCAATTTTATTATTTTTCCAAATATTTATTTAAACTCGAATATATTACAACATTTCCTAATACATATATGGGGACGAGATATTGCGGTCGTTGATGATTATAGTTACCCATCTTACCGATTGTCGGTATTTGATCAACACATGCGGACCTGAAATTGTAACACGTTACATAATTATCATTTCAATTATATGAGCACATACATTAAATCTCGTGTATTACACCATATTACACAACGCAGATCACAGCGTCTTCGTCATTGATCAACATGTCTCTACCTCCGGCTGCAATGAGTGCGAGAGAGATGGCCGAATGTTCCGAAAGTGTTGTTCTCCGTCACTCTCCATGCTTGGAACAAAATACGACAACGTTTGACTGTGGAATTCTGCATCGCAATCAACCGTTCTCGTTTTTTTTCCCGTAGATTAATCGCGATCGAGAACAATGCTTTACAGTTTCGGTTACCGATCGAGCAGCCGCGCGTTATCTCTCTATAGCCCGATCGAGTACGAATCGCCAAAGAATCGTATTAGCGCGCGCCCCGAGCGATGACGGTCAAGAAGAGAAAGTCGAAAGTTTGAATATACGAAAAATAATTATAACATGCATAGTCGAAAGTAGAAAAAAAAATTATTTATCAAAGTGAGTTTGTTTCGAGATTTATCTATAAAATTCAACTATTTTTCTAGACAGACTAACCTACAATAACGTTACACTCTGGTGGTCTGTCGCGTAGTGTGGATTCGTGCGACCGCAGAATGATGAAATTTCGAACGAAATTTTTTTTTTTTTTATATATAAACAAACAAGTGAATTTTCAATCGTGATAACATGAGCAATCAATTATTGAGAATCAGGATTATTGGGAAAAATCGTGTTATCGTGATTCGGTGCTGAAACCACGACGAATTATTATTTTTATGCTCACATGTTGAGGTTATGTGAGGTTAGGTTCGCCGAATTTACGTAAAACGACGTTTGACCATGAATTTTAACGATTGTAACCAGCGACAGCTGTTCAATTTTACTGCATAAACTCAAATTTGATTCATCTGGATTCAAATTTCTTCGAGATTCGTATCAATCATTCAAAATTGTCATATTTTGCGAACGATTCGGATTTTCAAAGATTTCATGGCTTCAATAATTTTTACAAACCAAAATAGCTTTATGAGCAACGAACCCCAACAATGACACAACCTCCAAGGTTCCATCCAGCAACTTTTTAATTCTTTCTCGTTTCAAGAGCTAAAATAGTAAAAAAAAATAAAAACCAAAAACATGCTCCACGATGCATCGTCGACAATTTTTCCATTGCAGGTATCTTCCGCTTTGAAATCGTGGCTCGATGATCATCGTCGCTACGTCTTCCAATCATGTTGAAGTCGCGAAGATACCTAAAACTGGGTTTGTTGGGCGCGGCGTCAATAGGAACTCTGACGTCGCTCAGAGCCAACGAATATGACTTTGGCTCGATCGGCATAGTTCGTTTGACCAGAGCGGCCGTCGCCGTGCTCAAGATAACCTCCCACTACAAAAACGCTCTCTACAGCGGTAACCTAGAAAAAAATTCTCCCGAATACGCTGCGACAAAGTCGCGTGCGCACGAATACGGCGCGGCCAAACTGCTGGAGCTGTGTTGCGCCAACAAGGGCGTGTACATAAAAGTAGGTCAGCACATAGGAGCCCTGGACTATCTGTTGCCGCCCGAATACGTATCGGCGATGCGCGTATTGCACAGTTCAGCTCCGCAATCCTCGTTCGACGACATTCTTGCCGTCATCCGCGAAGATTTCCACAAAGATCCCTACGCAATATTCGAATCCATAGATCCGCAGCCCCTGGGCACGGCCAGTCTGGCTCAGGTGCACAGAGCCGTTCTCAAAAACGGTCAAACCGTAGCCGTCAAGGTGCAACATCGCGCGGTCAAATCAAACTCCTACGTCGATGTGAAAACAATGGCCGCCATGGTGAAACTTACTTCGTGGATATTTCCGGAATTCAAATTCGATTGGTTGGTCGACGAGACGAAAAAAAATATTCCCAGAGAATTGGATTTCGCTCACGAAGGTGAAAATGCCGAACGAGTGATGAACATGTTCGCCGATTACAAATGGTTGAAGATACCGAAGATTCATTGGAATTTGTCAACTTCGCGAGTGTTGACCATGGAATTTGCAAATGGCGGACAGATAAACGATTTGTCGTATATAAAAAGAAACAATCTCAATCCTTACGAAGTCAGCGGCAAACTCGGTCGTTTGTACAGTCACATGATATTTATCACGGGTTTTGTGCATTCAGATCCACATCCGGGCAACATACTCGTGAAAAACGTTGACAATCAAGCGGAAATAATTTTATTGGATCACGGTCTTTACGCCGATCTCAGCGACGAATTTCGTTGGGAATATTCGAAACTTTGGATCGCCATTCTCGATGGCGACAAGGACGCCATGCGCGAGCATTGCACGAAACTCGGTGTGGGCGATATGTACGGTTTGTTGGCTTGCATGGTTTCCGGTCGAACGTGGGACGCCCTGATGGCCGGTGTGAGAAAACGCCATTACGACAAAACCGAGAAAGAACGTTTTCAACAGGAAATACCAAATTTGTTGCCGCAAATAAGCGAGGTACTGGAAAAAGTCGATCGACAAATGCTTTTGATATTGAAAACCAACGATTTGATAAGAAGCATCGAACACACGCTCAAAACGGGTTCGAGAATGTCCGCTTTCATGGAAATGTCGAAATGTTGCGTACGTTCGATGTACAATGAAAAATTTAAATATTGCGACAGTGAAACTTCAAGATTTAGTTTGGCCATTGCCGAACGTTGGACGCTTTTTAAATTGTCGTTGTATTATGTTTATCTTGGGTTGTTGAATTTTGATATCAGACGGAGCGTCGAGTCACTTTGGACCAACGATTTTTATCCGTTTTAAGGATTTTCCTTTCTTCTTTTTTTTTTGCCTGAATTATTTTTATTATTTTTTTTTGTTTGTTCTTCAACAGCTGTTGTCGTGAAAGGACAATATTGAGGATGTATGACACGCGTGTCGAAGATATTAAGAAAGTTTTAACATTTTTACAGCTTTTATCATTACGAAAAAAAATTTATAAAATTTGAAAACGATTAAACTTACTCGTTGGAAAGTTACAGATTTGTGAAATTTAACATGTATTCTTATGGGAAATACGCACATCGAGGCAAATATGGATGATAAACGCATAGAAATAAAGTTTTTCAAAAATTGAAAAAAATTCAATTTGTGGAATACAGATTGCTTGATGTCCAACAAAAAATGCAGATCCATCGACCTTCGATATTCAATATTCAATATTAGGGATTAAGAAAGGTTTAAAAAAATGATTTAAGATGTAACAACGTTTTGTTTGACGATACTTGATGATTATGAATTTTTCAGGCATCACAAAACAGTTATAATCGAGAATTATCAGATTGGCGTACTTTTAGGTGGGATTGCATGTGTCATACATCCTTAAAAGCCCGTCCATGTATATTTGTTTGGGAGATGAACTTGAGTTGAGACATTTGGGATATGATTGTAGAATATATTTTTAATGGGATAATTTAATTGCTCTGGTCGTTCGACGAAACGTCGAATGACCAGCCAATAATATTTTCGACAAATACTGGATTTATTTGTCTGATTTATTTTTATGTACATAATAACAAATAGGAGTAGATAAAGGTGCGTTGGTAATCGTTAAAAACGATCGATGAAAAAATTCATGTAAAAGATAAACGACGATTCACGATATTCCAAAAATTCATTAATTTGTTGAAACACGTTGTTATCGTTATTTTTTACCAAAGAATTATGTCGAATTGTTGCCCATTACCGTGCCATATATGTAAATAATTGTCGTCTGTGACGACGGAATCGACGCTTTCTAGCACAATTCAAAATGATATATGTATAGTTAAATCGAAGGCAAATAATATAATAAACAATATACATTATTGTAATTAGGTGGAAGAATTTTGTGAGGGGGAATGAAATAAATGAATGTCGATATGTTTCTGAAATTTGGAGTTCGTAGAAAACTCATTTTTTCACTCCATCCTTTTATAGATTCATATTTATTGCCATTTTTCTTTATTCAAAAAAACAAAAAATCTATATTTAAAAATTCGTGATTTTTTCAAAGATTTTCAACTCTATCTTTTCATGGATTTAAATTTATTACCGCTTTATTATTTGAACAGATAAATAAGTGAATAAATAAATAAATAAAATAAATAAAATAAATAAAATAAATAAAATAAATAAAATAAATAAAATAAATAAAATAAATAAAATAAATAAAATAAATAAAATAAATAAAATAAATAAAATAAATAAAATAAATAAAATAAATAAAATAAATAAAATAAATAAAATAAATAAAATAAATAAAATAAATAAAATAAATAAAATAAATAAAATAAATAAAATAAATAAAATAAATAAAATAAATAAAATAAATAAAATAAATAAAATAAATAAAATAAATAAAATAAATAAAATAAATAAAATAAATAAAATAAATAAAATCTTTTTTTATGACAAAAAATATTTTTCAAATACAAAATGTCGAATTGCATCATAAACTACAATAGTTGCACAAAATTTCAGAATTTTTAATAAAAATTCTTGACACGCCTTAAGAATGTTACACATTAATTTGAGTAGAGAAATAATTTAATGGAAGCTTCAAGAAGTTGGGAATTTACGTTCGAACAATGGCAACGTCGCAAATGGAGCGTATAACAATGAGAAAGGAAGAAAAAAAGAAAGCCGTAACGGAAAGGCCGCAGGTCGATAGACCCATAATGGCCGCCAGCAGGTAGACACGACGGTTATTGTCCTTTTTCGCAAAATGGCGGTTGCGTCGTCAAAGAATTCGGGGCCTTGTCGCGCGTCGGGCCTTGAAATACATAATATTCGTGAAAAAACATACGGTCGAAGCCTCACCGCGTCGGCACGTAGACACGCTTGGACACGCTCAATCGTGTGTACCGCCCCGGATACCGGCATCGGCGCTCGTTTATTTTTACAACCAATGTGCGTGCGTCGATGGCGTGCAGCTGTGGCGTCACGCGAGTCAGCTGAGAGGACGTTTAGCGTCGCCCATAAACTCTCCGCGCATATACATACGTCTAGAATCGTCGTATCGATTTTTCATGCTGAAAATTGTATATTCTCCGCACGACTGTACTTCGCATATATAGACCGTTATGTGTCTATATTATGCGCATATATGTGTCATACATGTCCTAACGCAACGTCATTAGTCGTGATTCCCGTTATCGATCATTCACAGGCTCTCACGATATCAAAAAGCAACCAATGAGTCACATACAAATACGGGTAACCTCAAAATTTATCAAAATTTTCGACGAAATGGACTTTCGGGAAATTTTCGATAACTAATTTTGGTTTTTTCTTGACTTTGATGAATCGAACGAACTGATTGTGACGTAACGATCGATTTGGACAAGTTTCATGGTTGATATTCGAAATATTATTTCATTTGTAGCATTTGGAGCGATGAAAGAATTATTTAGGTCCCGGGTAGACGACCGAACCGGTGAGCTCGATTATTGAACGCGTTTCTCCTCGAAACTAATGTTTTTCGAAACGATCTTAATCCTTCGAGGTCACACGTTTTGGAAATTACGCAGCGGTCACGCGAGGTCGCAATGACCCAGGCCATGTTTGAACCATTGCCGTGTTGACAATGTCGGTTCGAACGACTCATAAAAATTTACGATATAAGTTTGAACACTTTGGAATGAGAATATCATCGACATTTTTCTTTATCGAATTTTCAAAACGGCGAAAAAAAATCATTAAGGGGTCAATCCGTGGAAAACCCTGATTTTTTACTGAAAAGATTCATATTTTTTACAATTTTTAATTTTTTAAAAATATTTGTTTAGCTTGAAGTTGCGCTTCGGGTCATTTTGACCCCTAAAAAAATAGAGACTGGCCTGAAAATGCAACGTATTGAGAAAGTGTGCGATTGTATAAGATCATTTGAGAAATCGGAAACGGAAATAACGAAATACGGAAGCGTATTGCGTAGAAAGAAGAAAATAAATTTAGATGGAATTTATAATTACATGTTGTTTGTAACATCTGAAGCCATTAGCCGAAATAACAAAGACTACAACCTACTTTGCTTGTTCACTGATCTTTATTGAAACGGTTATTTATTACATGAGCATTAAATAGAGCTGCGTTTTAAATGTAATACACGATTTATACAAATTAATGTTTCATTATCATTTTCACGCATGTCGGTTCAATTGATCGAATAATCTTTATTCGAGACAACGATGGCTTTATTATGAAATCCAAAAGGTCAAATTAATCACGAGAATCGATAATAATTAACATAACATTTTATTTGGAGAATCAAAATCCGTCGATGAAAATATTATTAGAAAGATCCAAAAGAATAAATCACGAAAAATCTATGCATAAAAGTAGAAAATTTGTTAATTGTTCACAAGCATAATTAATTCCTTTCTCCATCATCTTATTCGCTTCGTTAACCATAATAAAATTTCCAATTAGTTCATAACTTTCCAGAACGCCATTATAACCATTTTGTTTTGCTTACGAGATTGAGAAGAAACAAAAAATAAAAGATTTTCAAGGCAACGAATGGAAAGCGGCGTCGTCGTGACATACTCTCCAACGTTAGCCAACGTTTCGACAAATTTTCCGAAGAACACATAAATGTGCAGCCATGGCGAAACGCCCTGTGACGCTAGACGCAGAAATCCCATCCTCCTCCTCGCTGCAACGTTGCCAAGTCCATCGACCGTCACCAGTTGTTTTTTTTTTACTTGCAGCTTTCTTTCCTAATACGTAAAACAAATTTCATTCGACAATCCAGTTATCGCCTCTTAATTTCTATAGTCCATTTTATTTATTATTTCATTCGAACAAACGTTTCAATTGGCCTCGACTTACGTGAGTCACAATTATTCGTGACTCACGTGTAAAAACAAAAAAATTCGATTATACTCCAAAAAAAAAAATGGTTTTCGTGAGATCATGGAACCTTCTGTGCCAAATATGTAATAATACGTCATGAAAATAATAATAATAATGTTACATTTAGTGCGTTTGGGCACAAACATACATATACGTACCTGCGACGACGAAATATTTTTGGAAGCATCGAGAACGGGTTTTATTGAGCGGAAGGCGAACAATCTGGCAACGTCGTGGAACCATCGTGGGAAGGAGGAACGTCGTAGCGTCTCAACCCGTCTGCCGCGGCGTCAGCGGCGGGGGAAGTCAGGGGGGACACGACCGCGCCACGCCACCTACATCCATCGCTTACGCGCATAATAAATTCACTTTAAAATCATTTCATCGTTTATTTAAAACAAATTAATGTTGAAATAGTAATAGAATACACATTGACAATTATATTTGACACTTTGGTGGTAAAATGATGTGTGAAAATGTTTGAAAATGGTTATTGGCGGGGGAACTACTTTCTATCGATCGCGCGGAGGGTTACAGCGTCGGGTCGTCGCGTCGGGTATATAAAGCCCTACCCGTGCGCCAGGGCCATCGCATTCCTCGGAGCAATCTCAAACGGCGCAGACCCCCGAATCTTTGGCTCTCGGTGATCAGTGAATTGTTATTATTATTTTTTCCTTCTTTTTTTTTCCGTAAATTGTTTTTCAACTCAATCGAAAGAAAAAAAAATCGTCGAAAGAGACTCCACGAAGTCCTTCGCATCGAGAAACACGAGCTAGATACAGGTTTGTGGTTTCATTAATTGTCGATTATTATTCAATAATTTAGTGCCAGAAAAAAAAAACAAACAAAAAAAGAAGCAGAACAAATACGCTTTGAACAAATAAACTCTGTTTGACGAATTGTGAATGAAATTTTGCAATACTTGTTTTATCGAGCATTGAAAAAAGGAAAATTGGAACGAAAAACAAAAAGTGTCGCGTCTGTGAAGTGCGTGTGAGGGTTATTGTCGTTGGTCATTTGTTTCGCGACGAATATCTTTGAATTCTTAAAAAAAAAAAAAAAATTACAAAATGGTCGCTCAACTGAGACGGGACATCGAGTACGACGATCTGGGCAACACCGAACGTTTGTTCAAGTGGATCGGACAGATGCGCACGAAGAAGATAAAATATTTGCGCAATCGTCATCGTAACATACGCGTCGAGGCTGTGTTGGGTCACGCTTTGTCATACGCCGAGCAAGAATTGCGAAACAAGCAGTACGAGAGAATACGCCGTTGGCAGGACATCAAAATCAAAATGGCGTCCGCGACCGACGCCAACAACAACAACGACGACGAAGACGACAAGAGCGCCATCATCGAGCTCAACGATATCGACGAGGGCCATCGCATCATCAAACACGATAATTATCGCAACGATTCTTGGAACAGTGACGTTATTCCGGAATTGCAGAGTTTGGAAAAATTCATGTCCGAATTGGGTGCGATTAAATCACCGTTGCACCGTTGATCCGCCATTTTGTCAATGACGCCGCGCTACAGCAAGGCTTGAAAAGCCGAGCGAAGCCGATCGAAAACAACAAACAAACAAAAAAAAAAAAGAAAATAATATTTCAATGATCCAACGACGTGACCGGACGCCATTTTGGATTGGACAACGTTTCCCCTTCCATGGAACCCGAAGATGGACGCTTCAAAGACAACCGAATGATTTTTCGGTTATTTTTCTTTCTCTTTCTTCGGAGAAGAAGGAACGGAGTCTGGCTCGACGACAAAAAGGAAAAAAACTTTTGGTATACTCGATGTATACGTGTGAATCGTTTTTTCCCCATCGATCGACGCCATCTTGGATTCGACAACTTTACCCAACGCCCGAAGATGGACGCCCTACCATCGACGACCGACGATTTTTCGAATAATTTTGCGGTTTTGCGGGGAATGTGGGTTGGGAGGGGGTGTGTGAAAAAAAATGCAATAGAAAGTTCGACCGACTCGAGAAGAACATTTCATCAGTATTCTTGGACGTATATGTGAAATGTTTTTTAATTGCAGTCTCTCGCCGTTTGAGATGGCAATGGGGCGTGCGAGCAGAGGCGAGCCAAAGACATGAGCCTTCGGGTGACCTTCTGCGGGGCAACCATGGGCCTCGAGCCGGGTTATTCTCATCGCGGTTGGGGTTCGCTATTACCCCGCTCTGCGGTTTGGTTTGTAGATCGTATCGAAACATCACACAAAAGAAAAAGCAAAAGAAAGAAAAAAAAAACTATAATAGCTCGCTTAAAACTTGAATTTATTTTTTATTCATTTTTTTCCAACAAAACATATCGATTTGATCACAGCTAAGTCAGTTACTTATAGTTCCTTGTTTTTGTGATAGACGAATCAATCAATTCATATTCGAGAGACTAAAAAAAAAGACTATACGTATGTGTATTAACTATACGCGTCAACAATGGAATTATCAACAGTTTAGATAGTTAAATTGTCGTGAAATTGTTTATTTTTTTTTGTTTCACAAAAGATCTCTCTAGTGTAGCAATAGCATTAATAACGATAATTGTTTTTTTTAAATTTATTCGTTTAAGCGGAAATAAATCCACATATGGGGTTAATTATTATTTCTGATTCACGTTGAATCGCATTGTACCGTACTACTCTAAATACGCTTGTTTTTATACAGACGGTGAGACGGGAGACTCGGAATTACATTTCATAAATAAACATTTAAACCTTATTTTTATTATTACGATTATTTTTTATTTTCATTTAATCGAAACAATGAAATTTTTAAAAGAAAGAAAAAAAACGAAAAATTTCATTCTTACTATTAATGTGTCTCCATGCATCCTTTTCAGTCTGGATTCGACCCCCAGAATTCCCATTGCGATTCAGAGAAAGCGCGAGATCGGTGCTTAAAGAACCAAAGCAAAACAAATAATCTTCCTCAGAGCTGTTGCCGACATCATCCTTCGTTCCTGCGCATTGTCGCCATCTTGCCGGTCGTTGTAGACTCGTGAGAGCGGATAAAAGCGCGCCCAAGAGAGCTTCGGTGAGGATTTTCGTTTTCGTTTTTTTTTTTCCGGTTTTTTTCCCCTTCAAATTTCGTTTGATTTTGGTGGAAGACGAAGATGGCGAGAAAACGGGGTGAAGATACCCGTGCCGGGGGAGCCGGCGAGATCTGTGTGTGTGTTTTCTAGAACAACTTCGACGTTAACCGAGACAGACGCAGTCACGAAAATTCCTGGGCCTCGAACAAAACCAAAAAAAAAGAAAGAACCACACAATCCGAAAATAGGGTTTATCTCCGACGATCGTCCATAAACGCACGCCAACCACCCAACCTGCGCACCCACACATCATCGTCATCATCCGCACGCTATCTAGTACAATCGATCGATCAATCAACCATCGCGCGCACGCGCACTAAGCCAGCGAACGAAACGAGAAAGCTCGCGCATGCGCACTCCTCAACGTCCTCGTCGATATCACGAAACAAATATCAAAAAACCACGAACCGAAGCTAATTCGACGATTTTACACACACACAGCCTTTACGGGTGAGCCGATACGTTTAATTTTCATTCCAAGCCCCCCCCCCCCCCGAAGCAACGAAGGAGGCGCTAGTGTTTTCTCAGGTTCGGAATGTGAGACGGGCCAACCACCGTGACTAGATCTAGGCCGACGATTCACTGGCTTGTGAGTCACACCTTGCGAACCATCCGTCCAACCCACACAGAACGAAAAAAAATCATCGGCGCGAGGCGGTCGGTTTTCTTCCGCGGGTAACCAAAATGGCGTCATCCCCCGTGGACGAGGAGACTCGCTCGGGGCTCTTCGTGGGCGTTCTTCGCTCTTTACCCAAACGAGGGAGAGAGGGGCCTACTCTCAGACAGAAAATTTATTCGTACGATAGAACGAATTCTCAGGTATCCCAGAAATTTATGCATGAAAACCGAAACAAAGAGGATTTGAAAAAAAACGAGATGGTTGAAGAAAAAAATTATAATTATCGTTTAACAAACAGATGAATTTTTGGGCAAGGCGAGGCATTTATTTGATAATGAATAATGAGAGTTTTGTTGTCCGGCGTGACAAATATTTAATGTGGTTGTACGAAACCATTTTTTCTTTTTTTTTCTTGAATCTTTATTTTAGAAATATTGTCGCATAGAGGAAACGAGACGATGCCACATTTTATATACGTAATGGGGCGTCGGCGCCCCCCCACCCTTCTCGGAATAACTGTATTTTCGCAGATCGAACGAAGATGACGATGAAGGTCGTGCGTTGGGCGGCGATCCGGGAAGCCGACACGTGCGAGAGCGAGAGAGAGAGAGAGGTAGAACGAAAAATCTGAGTCTGTGTTTTAGATATCAAAAGGGAGGAAGGGAGAGAAAGAGAGAGAGAGAAAGAGTCGAGAGGTAGCAGGACATCTTCGTGCTCGCACATTTGGCGCATCGGAGAAAACGAGGGGGCGGTCCTCGGAGCGCAATTCGTGACAAACTTTTATGTACGGAGGTACAAGTTTTACAATCATACATATGATCATATCGTTATATATATATTTTCATATATTTCATTTGTAGAAAGGGGAAAAATAATATTTCAACGTTCTTTTCGATACATTTCGAAAGACGCAATTTACGTTCGTGCAATATATATATATCAATATTATATTTTTATATTACATATCCGTTTATAACGATTTATGAGAAAACAAAAAAATGACGCGTGCGTATTTTGAAAAAAAAAAAAAAAAAAATTCTTGTTACTCTTGAAATATTTTCTATTATGTGGCAAGGGGGCCGGGGAAATTGTTTAGAAGTGTATTTTCGCTTCAGCACAATGAGATTAGGATCGAGAGACAAAGGCAGAGGCAGAGAGAGAAAAAAGAACAGGACACCCGGTGGATGTTGCCGGGAGCAGTGAGAAACCTCTTCGAGGAGGGCGCAAACGTGTCCATCCCCCCATTGACGAATCCAGGATCTGCGACCGAGAACAAATTCACGTATATCACAAAAAAACAAACAACAATTTACTTTTATTATGGAATATAATTCGTTTGAACGAGGAAGATTGAGAGGAAATGAAAAAAATGTCGAAGATTGTGGAGATTTATATTTGTTGGATGATAACGATGAACATGTTCGGGGTTAAAAAACGGGTCGACGAAGGGGAGTCGAAGGAGAAACGGAAAATGTTATTTCTAGTCGCAGGATGAGGCAACGCGTGCGATTGGGGGTTGAAAGAACAAAACGAGAACGGGCTCGAGAAGCCGAGAGAGAGAGAGAGAGAAGAGTACGTGAGAAGGATTCGCGAGAAGGAGAGAGGATCTTTGAAAGACCCGAGGTTGTCCCAGGTATCGAGTTTGACGAGATAAAAGAATTTTGTTTCGTTCAACGTGTTCTTTTGAATTTTTTTTTGTTGGGGGAATGATGATTTTTGGGGGAAAATTGGGGGCTTTCTGTTTTGAAATCGCAGGTCACAGACCGAGGCTGTTTACATGGCGAATTCGGTCGGATCGAGAGGGATATCTCGGCCGTTGGGCGGTGCTGCTCCTGACGGTGCTGATTAAAACCCCAGAGAGACAGAGAAAGATAGACTGCTGATCGTTGTTCGGACCATCCGCGCATGCGCGCACACACGCACAAACCGTATGATTTGAAAAAAAAAAGCAAAAAATTTGTCGGAAGAATTTTTTTTTAACCGTTTGGCCAAACACTTCAGCATAACAATTCACGTTGATACGATGAAACACATAACAAACCGTAGTTTTGACCTGCGGGGCAGACGAAAATTTGATTAAAAAAACAAAATTTTGGTTCGAGTGTGAAAAATGCGAAAAAAAGAAATCTAAGAAGCTTGCTTCTGTTTCTTCTTCTTTTGTTCGTGTATCGAGCCCCAGAAATAATCGAAGCGGAGACTTACCGCCATACGGACGAATTGAGAAATCTGAAAAAGGATCTTAAGTCGAAAGGGAAATTGGAAAAAGGCTCTTGAGTCGAAAGAGGAATCGAAAAATGAACTTAAATGATAGGGAGAGATATTTCTGGGTCTCTGGTGATTGTTTTAATCGTATTTTGGTTAACGGGTAACGTACCGTGTGATAATTTATTACAACGATAAGGTTTTGTTTTTCTCTTGAAATTCCAACACATTGTTGTTTGTTTTTTATTTTCGTTTGATTGTTTTTTGGTTTTTTTAATTTTTATTCGGGGATCTCGGGATTTATTGTGTGTGGGCAACAAAGAGTTTTTATCTTGAGCCACAGGGTCTTCGTTCTTCTCCTCTTCTTCATCATCATCATGATCATCATCATCGTCGTCGTTGACGTGTACCGCGCGATAAGAGACCGAACGAGTTCCACGTGTGATTAGGGCCCTCCCATGTGGACCGCACACAATCATCGTGATGTGAGAGAACGCATATTATTTTTTTTTCTGTTCTATTCGCAATGAAAATTTCGAAATGTTTTTTTTTTCTTTCCTCCTGACTGTTATATTTAGCCCGTGACAAAGACGACCATCGTGAATTTTATATACAACGCATATATACATATATATATATATATATTGATATATCGATAATCGATAAATGTGAACGTGAAAAATATTTCGTCGGGGACTTTTTCGTCCGAGATTCGTTGAGTTTGTTTCTCAGGTGATCGTGACCCGGGGGAACGATCGAAAACATCTCCTCTTGGCTTCCCAACGGTGACGAAAACAAAACAAAAAACCATTCCGAGCCCTTGAAAAACCAAAAGAACAAAACAAACAAAAAAAGATAACGATAACCAACGGGAGGTAACAATATTCAACACATTTGGATATTCTCATTTTCTTTTCTTATTTTATTCTTTCTTTCACTTGTGTACATATTTGTACATTATAATAAATAATCTGTAGCGTGTAGCCGCACGATTACATAGCGGGAACGACATAATTGTCTCCCAATTTTTCTTTTTCTTTGTCTTTCTTTCGTCACAGCAAAACGCAACAAAAAAATAGGAAACAATACTAAAATACGAGCACATCGCATGGGCAATTTTTTCTGTTTTAATCGAGAAAAGGAAAAAATACACGAAGGATAATTTAGAGCTCGTCGAATGGAAAGAGAGGGAGAACATTTATTTTAGGACAACGATCGATGGGAAATGAGAAAACAGAATAATTTTAACGAAACTCACTGGGGAAAAGGTGGAAGAGAACAGAAACTCGACCGATCCAATGACGAAAGAACCGTGTACGTGAAATCATCCAGGTAATCGAATTAGGGGTTAAAAACAAAAAATCATTCATTCGGGAAGGGGGCACAATTAATGCACTTTTTTCTAGAAATCTTTTGACAATCGTTGGATCCGACACACGTAACCGATATACAAATATATATATTTATATTTATATATATATATATATATGTACACTTATATATATTTAATCGTCAAAGAAAAAAAATATGGAATGTTGCTTGTGAATAATGGTTGGAGAAGTTGGAAAAATTTGGCTCCTGTGTCGACTGGCTTTGCAAATTACAACAATTACCCGAGCAACACTTCCCCGCGTAGACCGTGGAAATTCGCATTAGCAGAGGCTTCTTTTTTTGATGGATCTAAATCGCACTTTTATTAGATGTCGAAAGGAACGAAAACCTCCCAGCAAAAAAAAAACCAAACTAAAAAAAGAATCACAAATGGCTGAGCACTCGATGGAACATTTGGCCCTCGCACACACCTTTGAATCAACCGCAAGAACAAACAAACAAACAAACAAAAATCATCATCGGAAGTTGCTCCCGATCCATCTTCCTTCGTTGGCTTGTTGGATTGAAAAAAATCACCAAAAGTAACAAAAAAATGTATTGTGGATAATAATTGTGGGTGAATTTAGCGAGTGATCCACCTGTGGCATTTGAACTGTGCAGTTTTAGTTGGTACATCATTTTATCTGCCCTCGCAAAAGTTTGTTAGTTACAGTTGTTACACTTTTTTTTAATTTTCGTTTTTAATTGTGAATCAAGTTTTTCACATCTGAACTCTTTCGTTATTTACACTCTCTTAAAAAGTATATATATATACACGCATCTATGCATAACAAAACAGAAAAAGTTGGAAAATTAATGATAATAAGTTGTGTAGTGCGGTAACTCTACTTTGTGCAAGTTGGCGAGCTCTTGTGAATGTTTTCTTATATGATTTAATTGTCGCAAATTAACATTCCCAACGTTATAAGTTCGCTGTTCTATTATATTATGTTTTTTTTTTTTTCACGTATACATATATATGAGCATTATGTGTTTGCGAATGGTACGAGTACTGGAAAAAATTAGTGGATTTTGTGGACCAAGTTTCACCGAGCTTATTTGTTGGTGTGGAAATGTGGACCGAAGTAAATAATCAACCCCCTTGGGCCCTTCATCTTCTCTGGCGTCTCGAGTAGGGGGCGCTCTCACCTTTCAATGTTAACTCAAGAACGAATTTCGGATGATCCGGGGGAAAACTTTACGGACGAACTCTCACAACACAAATTATCGTAGACACCCCAGTGGCTTGTTTCTCTTTACGGACTCGGTGAGTGAACTTGACCCAAACACGGACAGACAAAAAAAATAATACTCGATAGAGTTTAAATTGTTATTTAATTCTACGATATCCATATATATATATATCATTTTGTTTTTTAATTTTACATCAGTGGTGCTAACTTTAGTAATGCTGTTATTAATTGTCACGTCTTAACAACGCTCAGTAATTCTTTTTTTTTTTTCATCCGCTTGAAACATTTGTTTCCCACACACAGTCCAACTTCCAAATAACAGACCAGAAGCCCCCAAGGGGAAGAGTTTTTCTCGGAAATGGCATACCCCCCACCAGGCCCGCGCTCCGCGCTCGCTACCTCTGTCTGTCTCTCTCACTCTTTTTCGCATGCGATTCTCTCAACAAAACACTCGTGCGAACGAGATTCTCGAGCTCGGAGTTCGAGTCGGAGTGGGGGAAGCGCTCGAATGAGAAACTGGGGAAAGTCTGTTATAGCCGAGTCTGTTATTGGGAAGTCGGACTGTATCTTCTTCTTCGTATTATTTTTCTACAGAAAAAAAATCAAACGTAAATTTTGTTTAACACGTTGAGCGCGAAGCTTGTATTTCATAGAATTTTATTTGTAATCACGTTCTGTGAAAGTGGCCCGCATGTAGTATGTAAACAAAGAAATATAAACAAAATGATGGGGATGGGGGGGGGGGAAGACGGTTGAAGGTGATGTGCTACACCGAACGTGCGGGTCGCCATGCGTGCGAGAGAGCGAGAACGGGAGAACGATATAAATATTGTAGCACATTGTCCTGAGTGCCGGCTTCCGAGAACGGAAAGGCCTTTATAGTGTCTCTCTCGAGTTTGTTGTCGTTTTTCGTTTCCCTTCCAGGAAACAACGCCGTAGTGCTTTGACGTGTTTATAGTTTGTGTTACAATGTATACGTGAGAGAGAGAGAGGACTGGCATGGGTATTATGAACTACTGTCTATCGTGTCTTGTGTTAGTCAATTAATTTTGTTTCTTTTTTTCATTGTTAATTATTTTTGCCATCTTCTATGAGATGAAAAAAGAATTAATCATTGAATTGTTGTAAACATGACCGACGAACGAAAAGCCCAAACAAGGGTCTGAATAAATCGTGACTTATTTGGTGGGTTGGGGTTGGGGGCTACTAATTGTTTATTTTCTTGCTGCATTGTTTTTTTTTGTCCCTCGAATTTTTCAGATTGTCACGGAAAGATCTGGACGACGGCTCGATAATTTTATGTCTTGAGCCGCGAGGTGGTTTTTCATTTTTTGGTTTTCATTCGAAACCTATCGTTGAGGCTTGGAATAATTTGACACGATTGTCCAGACTTTTATAGACGATCCTCAATGTTTCTGCATTACGTCGAGCAACCTCTTCTCTATATTTATGGCAATTTGACATAATTATCGGATACTGGGCATGCTATATGTTTTTTACGACGCCTCCTTGTAAGATAATTGACTTTTTTTTTTTTAACTTTTTTTCTTATAACGAATTTTTTTGTCGCTATCGCAAAAAAATAACGCAACGATAATTTGACGAAATTGAGTCCATCACCAACGTGCGCGCGCACCTCACCACACACACCATCCGCTTGGAAGAAAAATAACGGGCTTTTTTTGGCGTATGCACCAATGTTACTTCGTTAGAGACGAGAGAGACAACTCTTCGAACCTCTCCTATCGCACGAACAAATAATTCCGCACGTGATCGTTTACTGCTGGTTAAGAGCCTCCTGAGAAACAAACAAACAAACAAACAAAGAGCGAAAAGGGGAAAGAAACAAAACTTCTCGTCGCAACGTCTCTGGGGTTGGTTATTTCTGTTCCGAAGAAAATGAAACAATAAGGTACGCACTTAACAATTGTTACAGAAGAAAGAGGGAAGCTTATACTACGCGTGAAACTCATAATATTAGATTTTAATATTTGTTGCACCTAAGAACCCGTTGGTTGTCGCATCCCAAAACAATATCTCGAAGAGTAGCGAAGTGAGATGATGATGATGCTGCTGCTGCCTTGCACTAATTTTGATTGATAGATTAAGTTGCGAAGATTATGATTCACAAATCACCACCCCCGCAAATATACGCTTCTACGTTTGTTCAATGGTGGGGGGAATGATTGAACGTGAAAACGTCGAAGATGCGAACAAGTACGAACAAAAGAGAAAGTAATATAATGGAAGACTGAAGAGATACGAAGACTTCACGCGATAGGAAGACAGGCGAGATCGCTGTCCTTTCTTTTTCTTCTTTTCTTTTATATCCTTTTAGAGAATGTTTTTTTTTTTTTTGAATACTCGATGGCTAGAATATGATAAATCGAACGAATATCGAGAACACGGAGAGGCTGAAAGCTCCATCCAAGACCAAGAGAGACTTACCATCATGAAGTAGGATAATTGAGGATAATATCAAAGTTTACAAAATGGCGGTTACCCAGAACAAGCGAAAGTAAGAAGGAAAATGAATGGAGAAGACAAAATGTTATTTTGGCGACTTCTGAATCAACATTATTCCGGCAAGACTTCTAAAACGTGAGTTGGCAAAAAACAACCAAAAAAAAGAACCTTTGTCCTGGTCCTATGCGCCACACGTCCTGTTGCCCCCTCGCCCCTATTTAACCGAGTGTTCTAGAGACCGAGCGAGAACAAAAAAAAACGTTCGTCTCGAGACGTGTCCATCGAAAGCACGAAAGAAAATGTAGGAACCTTCAATCGCGTCCAAAGGGTTGGTTCTGTCTGGTTCAACGCTCCGCACGGATTTATCTTCATCTCTGGCATGTAAGATTTCATCCGGGGGACGTCGATCCGGCCCGATCAACAAAATGGAGGGTGAAATCACATTCGGCAACTTCAGACTCCATCCAGGCGTACCAACCGACTGAATGAATAGAAATTGGGGGCTTATTTTTTCTATCGTCGGACTCCTGATCAGGCGAACTCTTCGACAGCACCATCGCTTTCTTTATTTCTTGCCCGACGTCCTTTCCGGATGCTGAGGAGTCTCATCACGACTTCGGGACTCGTTGACGATGATCTCGCGACGAACCCTCCCCAACGACGAAGGATTATGAACCCACGCGCAATCTGGGTCAATCTACCGTCCGAGGATGCTTTGCGAGTTCATCTTCTTCGACCGGTTCGTTCCTCCGTGGCTCGTGAGATGGGCTTCAGGCTTCGGGGTCCAGATTTATTTCCTTGGTGGGACGGTTCGGGCCCTGGTTTTCGGTTTTCCACTGCAGCCACGGGTTGGTGACCTCGCCGAGGGTTTTTCGGAATTTTTTTGTCGTTCGATTAGGATGTTCGTATCAACGCCTAGAGGACAATTGCAGAGTTCCAGCCAAAATGCTGGCCCACCAATTTTTAGAAAGGTGCGAATACTTTCTCTATCATTGATCGAAGACAAGAATTCATCCATGTTTACCAACATTTACATTTTTTTCATTCATGGTTTTTTTTTTCGGTTCATTTTGCAGATTCGTTTCTGTCTAATCTACCACATCCGCGAGATATTATAGTATTGGTTGCTATGGTTCGATAGTCCGATGGTTTTTTTTCCCCCGAGTGCGGAAATCTGCGAACAACTGCGTGTGGGGGCCCCCCCAATGACAGAGTCGGAAACACAGGCGAATCCTATTCGTCGAAACTTCCCGAAATTTCACATCCTTTCGGTGGTAACACCATTATCCTCGAATTTACTGCTGCATTCATGATATTTGAACAAGAGAAGAAAAAAAGAAAAAAGAATAAAATATATCCAACAGAAATAAAAGAAAAATAAAAGAAATAAACAGAAAGAAAAAATGAAATAAAAATTGAAAAAAAAAAAAAAAAATTGAACAACAAAACATTGCGTGTGAAAAAAGAATATATATAAAAAGAGAAAAACTTGAGTATAAAAAAAATGACGCTCGCTCTATAAGTTGGAAAAAAAAACTGAATAAAGAAAAAAAATATGAAAAAAAAGAAAAAAAATGTTTAAAAAAAATTGTACAAAACATGAGCAGAGCAGGTGGGTTTCAAAGGGGGGTTACAGGTGTCATCGCAGAAGAAAGAAGCCATCGCAGAAGAGGACCTTTCCCGATCGACGAGGGAAACTTCGTGGGACTTTCCGGGATCGATGGACCACGACGCGGGATCTTCCTGGTTCAACGGACAACGGCGTGGGACTTTCTTTGATCGACGGACGACGGCGTGGGACCTTCCGGTATCTACGGACGACGGCGTGGGACCTTCCGGGATCGACGGACGACGGTGTGGGACCTTCCTGGATCGACGGCACCGTGGGACCACTCCGAATCGACGAACTCTCACCTCTTTACTGTACAACAAGACCACATACCGGACTGACAAACTACACGAATGAGTCCCTGAATTTCCTGGCGACAATTCAGACTCTCACAACTTGGAGACCATTCAACGATACCCACCCTTCAAAGTCCTTCGGTGTAACACACAGATTTCTGGGTTACTTTAATATGGTATCACAAGTTTAAAAAAAAAAAAAAAAAAAAAAAAACAGAACAGAACAGACATAAGGGGAAAAATATTAATTTAAAAAAAAGGAATAGAAAATATTTTAAAAAACATGAGATTTAAAAAAAAAGAAAAAAAAACTAAAAGGAAAGAAAAAGATAGAAACAAAGTTGAAAAAAAAAAAAAAAATCAAAGGAGAGGAGTAAAAAAGTTGAAAAAAAATGTATTTAAGAAAAGAAGTTTGAAAAAAAAGCAATGGAAGTAAAAAAAATTAATAATAGGAGTAAAAAAAATATAAATATAATTAAGTTGAAAGGGAAGCGAAAAAAAAGGAATGGAAGTAAAGAAAATAAAAATATGATAGAGGGGCAGAGGGAACATACAAAAAGAAATTAAAAAAAAAAAAAATTAAAAAAAAAAACCAAATGAAAGTTGGAAAAAAAATTAATAATAGTAGTAAAAAAAAATATAAATATAATAGAAGTTTAAAGGAAAGGGATAATAAGAAAGCAAATTTGAAAAAAAAAAAAAAAAAAAAAAAAAGATTGAAAAAAAGGGAAAATCCAAAGAGAGATCAAACAAACCAAGTTAAAAAAAAAAGAAATAAAAGTAAAAAAAAATTATAGTAGTAAAAAAAATAGAAGTTGGAAGAAAAGGGAAAATACAGAAAAAAAATAGAAGTTGAAATAAAAAGGAAAAATTAAAAAAAGAAAAGAAAAGAAAAATACTATCGGAAACAGCGGGTTTAGGGGGTTTTTTCAGGTTTCAACGCAGAAGAAAGAAGACATCGTAGAAGAGGACCACCCGGATCCACTTCATGGGAGGGATCAGCGGGACGGGCTTTCGGACGGACGGACGGACGGATGACGACGTGGGATCATCTGGACCTCGGGATTACGACGTGGGATCATCCGGACCTCGTGGGACTCAACGGCGTGGACGGGAACAGGACGACGAGGGACTACATCGAACAACCTAGGACAATTCATCACACAGCACTTCTACGAGACTACACTTTTTGAGTCTTTCATCCAACATTCACTAGACTTCTAGGCTATTCACTCCATTACTTTTATTCTCATATTTTTTTTCCTCATCGACAATCAACAATTCGGTCATCATCATCGTCATCATCATCATCCTTTCACTATGTTACGAAAAACATTATAATCAAGACATCGTTATACTTCTTATCCAACTTGTGAGAAAGACTGAGAAGCACCCTTGGAATTAATTCAACATTATTCACCACAGCATTTTGTTACAACTTGAAATGACCAATCTGCTGTTCTTAACTCATTCACTACGACACTGTCGATCTATTCATTCAACTACCACTTTAATTCTCTCTCTAAGTTCTTCCAATATCATTCAGTCTCAATTTTTATTCACATTTCAACACTTTTGCCACACCTTTGCACATACACGAAAAAAAATCTCAGAGGCAAACAATTCACGACTTGACCATGAACAAGGAACAACTCTAGTTCGTCTCAGCAAATCACATCGATAGGACCACTTCTCACCTCATCATGCAAATCAACCAGCACCAACGATTTTCGAAACATCTCCTCGTGCTTCTCACCAATTTTTTGCAACATCCGAAGATTAATTCCACATTTTTTTTCCACGATTTTTTTCGTCTTTATTTGGAAATAGAAAAATTTCTGATCTTCCGACACAGCAACCAGTCATCACGATCCAAATAATTCTGCTAGGATAAGAGGACAATCATCTGTATTACATACTTTTGATTTGTCTATTCATTTTCAACTTCGTCAAATTTCTTGAAACGATTATCTACAAAATCTACAAGAACAATCATCATTTTCACACCCAATCGGACACCTCCGATGCATTTGGACGTACAAACAACCACGACAAGGCTCTATCTAGACGGTGCAACAACTTCGTCAACTATCTTCTCATGAAAATAATTATTAAAGACCTCTCAACATGAATTACTATTCAAATCTTCAAGAACAAACATCATTTCACATCGACTAGGACCACCTTGGATGCACTTTGAGTCTGATAACCTTGACTATGCTCTCTCAACAATCTAACACCTTAACACAGCACCGATATTCACTTTCAATATCAAAACCGTTTCACTACTCGGACATCCTTTCGAATTCAATACCAAACAAGAAAAATTCAATACCAAACAATAAAAATTTAACACCAAACAAGACAAATTTAACAGCGAACAATCAAAAATTTAACACCAAACAATAAAAATTTAACACCAAACAATAAAAAATTCAACACCGAACAATAAAAAAATTAACACCAATCAAAAAAAATTCAACACTAAACAAGAAAAAAAAAGAAGATTATCCGAAGAGTCAACGTCAACAGCAATCAAGATAATGGGAGAAGATCAAGCTCATCGATCCTGAGGACTTGATGGAAATTGAAGTTTATCCTCGCAACTTGATGTGGGAACTTGATTCTGCGACGTGGGTCAAAGATATTACTTGGGAATGCATTCGACACTTCTGCAGTTAAATGTAAAGATGATTGAAATTTAATCTCGACGACATGGGTAGAGCGGGGACGCGAGGCATCGGAATTGACTTGAATTTCACCGTAGCGAGGACTTGACGGCGGCGAGGGACTTGGACTTGGACTTGACGGCGGCGAGGGACTTGGACCTGGACTTGACGGCGACGAAGGACTTTGACACTTGGACTTGGACTTGGACTTGGACCTGGACTCGACGGCGGCGTGGGACTTCAACGACGGTTTACATGTGATATCAACAGATCCATAACTTCTATCCGGAACAAAAATTCAATCTTCCCTTCCACATTTTGCTTTGATTCGACTGCGAAGACTTCAGCTTCGTCCGAATAGCTTGATCGATTATAAAATTTGACGAAAATAATAAATTTAGAAAACAGAAGAAGAAGAAGAGACCAACAAGTTGAACTTCGTTGCATGAAGCGATGATGAATATTCGAATACTGTGTGTCAATGTAACTAACTGGACCGACAATTAACACAATAGACGTCTTGCAGGAAGAATAAATCGTTGATTATTTTAAAAATTCGAACGTTTGAAATATTAATAAAGTTTTCGGTCTTTTTTTTCATCTGAGCTTTTTTGGGTTGTAGACGGATAATTTAGCAATGACATTGAGACCGTCTATCACAATTGTATGCAACTAATACGACTCATTTAATATACGTAATACAACAAAAATTAATTGTCTAAGATTTCTTTCATGATTTGAATCTGAGATATATTTAATAAAATCGTAATTTTTCTTAAAACAAAGTTTGTAGTTTCTTACTATGCGCTGACTAACACAACGAAGTCGTTCATTTCAAATGCATGTAGCTAAAAAAAAAAACCAAAATTCTCGACAATATAAGTCTTTCGACATAAAATAATTGTTTCTTATTATTTTATAATTAAAATCATCGAAATAATAATAAAGTCTACGGTTTTTTTGAAGAATTAAATGGTTTTTATTTGATTTCTTACTGTGCCCTCTCGCTTTTCATGTGTATATGTGACTTATTTCGGCGAGAAAAGAGATCTTGAACACTTGAGGAAAAACTTTTCAGGACGAACGTTTGAGAGCCCGTCGAAAAGGTTTCGTACTGTTGGTGATTGGTCGTTGAACCCAGGAAATCCAGCACCTTCATCAAAAAGGCTGAAGATCACTCGTGACTACCTGACCTTCACTTTTTTACTTACGATTGCACCTTCAGGGTGCCTTGTTCATGTGCCAAGCAAACTTTGGCTCTAACTTTCCTCGTTTATTCGTTCTCGCTGTCTTGCAAACAAGGATGGGCATCCATTCAATGAAAATGTATTTCAAATACTTTTTCAAACAAATAACTATGATTAATTATCATGGAAGAATCAATATTTTCACATTTTGCTTCCTCATAGAGGAAGCTTTGTTTTCGTGAAATTTTTTTTTTTCGAGATGTTCGTGAAAACGTGTTCAGTATGTCTCAAAACACCTAAAAAACACATTTAGAAAAAATGTCCGGACGTATGTGTGTGTGTGTGTGCGTGTGCGTGTGCGTGTGCGTGCGTGTGTGTGTGTGTGTGTGTGTGTGTGTGTGTGTGTGTGTGTGTGTGTGTGTGTGTGTGTGTGTGTGTGTGTGTGTGTGTGTGTGTGTGTGTATGTGTGTGTGTAGTAATGGTTAACCGCTCACAACTTGAGAACGGCTCGAGATATCAAGTTCAAAAAAAAGGTTTTACAGCATTTTTTAGAAATTCAAAAATTTATTTTTGGTCTCTAGCTCCCACAATTTTAGAGATATCGAGCTCAAATTCAGTATAATGTCGTACGAGTACAGGGAGATGCTCGATACCGAATTTGGAAAAAATCCACGCATTGCTTCACTTTTAAAGCATTTTTAAATGTGAAAAAAACGATCTTTACACTCTTACTGGAGCAATTTTTGAGATATCGGACTTAAATTTGGTACAAAGTTGCGCAATTATCCAAAGAGAAACTCGATTGAATTTGGGCGAAATCCATCAGGCCATTCATATTCTATGGCGTTTTTAAATTTTTCCAAAATTCAATGTAACTGCTCTAGCTTCCATAATTTTTGAGATATCTGGCTGGAACTTAGTACGAAGTTGCACTACCATCGACAGAGGTTTCGTATTGAATTTGGACAAAATCCAACAAGATGTTCGGATTTTATGGCGTTTTGAAATTTTTCCAAAATTCAATGTAAGTGCTCTAGCTTCCATAATTTTCTAGATATCCGGCTGAAATTTAGTACGAAGTTGCACTACCATCCAAAGGGATTTCCTATTGAATTTGGACAAAATCTAACAAGGAGTTCAGATTTTATGCGAATTATAATTTTTCAAATTTCACATGAATTGCCCCATGTATATTGATTTCGACTCACATCACACTCACAAGGAGCCCTCAACGTCACAAAAGTAAACAAGGGTGCAAAGTAGAACCTTGCACATTGCTTCCTCATAGTTTTGTACCGTTTTGAAATTATTGAGATGTAAAGTAGAACCTTGCTCATGGCTTCCTTATCTTCTTACACATTTGCCAAAGCTTCCTCTATGAGGAAGCCAAAATTGATCGACACATGGTTCCTTATAGAGGAAGCTTTGGCGAATGTGTAAGAAGATAAGGAAGCCATGAGCAAGGTTCTACTTTACATCTCAATAATTTAAAAACGGTACAAAACTATGAGGAAGCAATGTGCAAGGTTCTACTTTGCACCCTTGTTTGTAATAATTATGACCAATTTACGTGAATTATGATTTTACAATGAATCAAATTATTTGATGAATTTGGTAAAATTCGTTATCATTTGGTAAAAAAATTATTTGAAATACATTTTCATTGAATGAATGCCCATCCCTGGTGTTACAGAGCATACACCGGTCTGTTACTGGCGCATTACAAAGTATTATTATTATTATGATGTTACAATGTGGCACATTGTAACTTGATCAGTTTCCGCGATTTTCTTCTTGTTTTCTATGAGTTTTGGTCACCAAAAAATAAGTTTTTTTTTTCGCAACTTTCACTGAGGACGTATGACACGTGTCAAAGTATCAAGAAAATTCGTAAATTTTTACAGTCATTAGCTTTTATAATTTCGAAACATCATCCAAAATTTCGAAACGATTGTCTGTTCCGTTTGAAAGTTATAGCTGTATGAAATTTAACATGTGTTCTTATGGGAAATCAGGCCACTGAGGCTATTATTGACGGTAAACGCATGGAAGTGGCATAAAAATTTTTTTGAAAAAATTTCAGTGTGTCAGAATAAAGATTGATGAATGTTCACGAAAAAATTGGAGAGGATCGAGAACTGGAGGGCGTCGAAAAACTGGATATCGATTTTTATTTGGCTCAAGGTCTCTTTTTTTGAGGAAGCTTCAGCTATTATATTTTATGTTGATCATACGACAACGAATATCGACGAAACGAACGTTTGAACGAATCGAGACGTAGTTTGGACAATCGAGGTTCTACTTTGATGGGATAAAACGATTTTATTCCAAGCTTATGATTCGATTAACAAAAAATTAAAGAAAAAAACAATCTATACAGTGATACAACATTCATCCATGACGAACTACGTTGTTCTGAGCATTTTAGCTTCTTTGGCTTCCTGCAAGGCTTTCTCTTGTTCCGCTACCACAATGGCTCTTTGCGACAAAAATTCTGCATACTCCACCGGATCCAATTCTCTGACAACCTGGATACCCACGCTGCGAGCAATGCCCACCATCATTTGCGTTATCTGTTCCAGGGTCATGAGAGCCATCGGCGGATCGGTGGATTTGATCTTTGCTATTTCGTAAAGATGTTTGAGCGTTATCTTGCCAGCTGTTTCTTTACCTGCAATTTTGTTGAACGTTCGAGTCGAATAAAATTCGATATATTTTTTTTCGTTGTCGTTGAAATTGGATCGCTGGGATTATGAACCGTGGTACGGAGACTCGTGCAAACTAACGAGGCTAATATTTTTAAAAAATTTTGGTATTTCTTTAAATCGAAATGTAATTTCAAGTGTGAGTCATTTGAGAGATTTACAAAATCATCTAAAATCAGAAAATTGTTTTAAGAGACATGGTTCTCCAACCCTTCGAGGTCACACGTTCTAACGCGCTGGTCAAACAGGGTCATAATGACCCCAGTCATGGTTAAACCATTGCCGCGTTAACAATAATAAAAAATATAATAAACTATAATAATAAAATATCGTTCTGAACGACTCATAAAAATTCAGGATGTTAGTTTAAACACTTTGAACTGAGGACATCACGAAAAAAAAAAAATGTTATCGAACTTAAAAAATGGCGAAAAAAAAATCATCAATGAGTCAATTTGTGAAAAATTCCATTTTTTTTCTAAAAAAAAAATCATATCTTTCACAATTTTCAAGTTTTCGATTTTTCATTTATTTCCCTTAATTCTTTTGGCTCGAAGTTGCGCTAGGGGTCGCTTTGTCATGAATATCTTGTGATATAAAGGTATGAATATAATAAATCTGACAATTATATTCACATGTTAACCACAATTATTGTTACGCAAGAAATCGATAAAAAAAAAGTTTGAAAAACCAATGAAAAGAAATTATAATGTAATAACGCATTACCTGCGTTCATCGCTCCCTTCTGAATGCCAGCTGCTTGCTTCAAAAAATAAGTCGCCGGAGGTTGATGCATGACCAGATTGTAAGTACGATCGGCATTTACTTTGACTCTGCAAGGTAACGGTATACCTTCCTTTATAGTCGACGTTCTCTCGTTGAAGTCTTTGATGAACGCAGCTATATTTATGTTTCTCTGTAACGTGCGAATGAATACGTGACAATACAATTATGCATTAAAACTTTTGTTGTCATAAGCAAAAAAATGGCATCATTATATACACATGTTTACATATATATATTTTATTTAAAAAATTTTTTTGGAAACCTAACCTGTCCAAGTTGAGGGCCAAGAGGCGGACTGGCCACAGCCATTCCCGCAGGAATATCAGTTTTCAATTTTGAACTGTGATCCACTTTTTCAATCACCTTCTTTATCGTTTTCATACGTCCCGCTGCTTTTGACATTTTTGGATTGTTATAAAGTTTTTCCTACTAACAAATTTTTCAATCACTATGAAAACAAAAAGTAAGGTTCATGGACGGTGGTTCACATTGGTTCACAATTTACCACATGTATCACACCGGTTGCGCCGGTCCAGAGCAACAGACACACACACACACACACACATATATATATATATGGGCATATATGGGCATTCCATGTCAAATGATTTTATTCTTTGGCGTTCATTCGACCCCAAAAACACTCCTGGTTTTTTTGGAATTTTCGGATCCATCTAGAACCCTTAAAAAATTAAAAGCCACCCCCAAATAAGGAAACACATAGTTGGCCATATAATTGAACATTTTTATTATTTTTGTTTTGTGAATTCAGTATGACAAAATCTAAAGTTTGACAACGTTTCAGAGTAGTATCTCAATTGCAACTAATTTTTTTTTTCACGTTTCTTTGATAGAAGAATGTTATTAATTTTTTGTTTATTTTTTGTTTTGTTTTTGGAGTCGCAGGCCTTGTGGAATGAGCTGGCATGATTTTCCGGGCCGACGCTGTAGTTACTGCCCCAATCACCAGTAGTGCTGCTGTCGTCGTATGATCGCGTTGTCTCTCTCTCACTCACGGTTTTTCGGGTGCTCGACCGTCTCGCTCTTACTCATGCTGTCTTTCTCCGACTCACGCCTTAAGTATGCACGAGGCAGATACCTCGCTCACGCTCGTGCGTCTTCGCTATGAACGCAATGTCTCTCTCCTACTCACGGGTTTCCTATACTCGAGGTACACGGCTACCTTCCTCCCACTCATGCTTGCTCAATTCTCGAAATTTCATTTACATTTGAATTTCTATTTCGTTCGAAATTCGTTACATAAAATATCGTTAGATATTTTTTTTATTTCAAATAGGTAATTAAGGTCAATACTTATCTGTAAAATATCACGTACGAAGATTTATTTAATTCAATAAAATAAAATAAAATAATATAAAATAAAATAATATAAAATAAAATAAAATAAAATGAAATAAAATAAAATAAAATAAAGTAAAATAAAATAAAATCAATGTTTAAAAAAATATCCTATTGATTATATTTCTTTCATTAACACGTGAGGATGACACCTGCATTCCCATATCACAATTGTAGGCACAAATAGCAATTTACACGTGAACAGAATTGTTTTGACTGTAATCTCTATGGTTACACGACTATACGTAGTCGAATTTTCTCACTTTTCCCGACTGCCCAAGCGCAGTCGTTCGATATTCCTTCAATTCACAAGTATTCGACGTATAAAAATAATAATAATAATAATAATAATAATAAAATTGTTATTCGAATTAATTGCAAAAAATAATAATGGAACGCGAGGATAGCGCTTGGGTTTTTGATTCGCTCGTTGGATTTTTGCAAGGTCCGATATGGTCCTCGCCTTTGTTGACTTTTATAGAAGAAAAGTCATTGAGTGAGTGATCATTAATTCGTTTTAATTTTAATTATTAATAATCGCTTATTGAAATATTTGATATTAATACTCGATGAACATAATTTGTTTTTTTTTTCCGTAGTTTTCGAAGCTGATACGGAGGACAGTGAGGAATATCGTGAAATTTATCAGGAATACAAGAGTCTGGTAGATTTGTTGCTCGGTTGTTACATGGAAGATATGGGCATAACTCCCGAACAATTCGAAAACGCTTGTGCTGTTAACAAAAATACTAAAATGCCAATACCGTTTCAGCAGGTACATTTTTTCATTTGTTTGTTAAATAATAAAATAAAATAAAAATAAAATTAAGCGTAACATAATAACAAACGAAATGATAATTTGTCTGAGAATAATTGAATTTAATTGAAAAACAATTGTTGCAGTGCCTGTTCGAGCAGATTTGGGCGGCAAACGAGTACGAAATATTCAAACGAATGATGATACAAAAGAATCTCGAACTTCAGTTGCAAGCTCTGAATATGATAGAACAGAAATATGGACTTACACCAGCGTCTTTAACCTGCGAAGCCGGAGGCATGCCCGACGACGAATTGGCAATGGAAGAATTGTTGCAGTAAATACTTTGCCAACTAATTTAAAGAAAAAAAAACCCTTTGGGTTCTATGTATAAATTTTATTTTTCATTGGATTTCAAAAATCCTACGAATCGAACGAAAAATGATTGAATGAAATCGGTAATTAGGTTCCTCGTGTAGTAATAAATGTTGACAGTACGACGATGAATCAGTTAACGAGAAATACAATGCAGGACATTTTTTTACGCTGATTGGAGCTAATTAAAATATATGACAATTTTTTTATTCAATTCAAAAATTTATCGAAACATGAATGTGATTCAATGAAATGATCGAATGAAAATAGTTTGAAGGTTGCTGCTATAACGATTAATTTGTGTCTCATGAATGTGATATTTTTCTATGCAGCAAACAAATAATGGAAGATCGTGAAGACAACGAGCCTCGGGTGGAAGATGCACTGGCTTACGAGGAGGAGCACGTGAGACTGGCATCGAAATACAAAAATGAAAAAGTACTTTTGGAGCAGGCCCTGAAAGAGTCGTCGACGACTCCGAGAACGTCGTCGTCCGAATCCAAACGATGGGAGACCGATGAAATCCAAGACGACAAAGCGTCGTCCACGTTGCAATTGGGCGATGAAAAAAAAGTTGTTCTGAAAAAATTTGCTCCTCTGCGACCTATACCGAAGACGAGGAAAGAATCTGTCGATGAGACGGAAGATTCTTCGCAACTATTGCCAACTAAACCCAACGTAAGAGTTCATTGAATTATTTTCAAATTTTTTGCATATACGATAATTCAATATTTATTTAATTCATTTGATTTATTCCATTTATTCAAATTAAAAAATTTATTTAATTTATTCAATTTTTTCAATTCACTTTATTTTATTTATTTTATTAGTAAATGTAAAATATTATTAATGACATTTTTTAAGGATTGTAGATTTATCGTTCTATTTCGATTGACAATATTATTATTATTATTATTATTATTATTATTATTATTATTATTATTATTATTTGAGGCAATTGTCTTAGTACACTACCGCTCAGAATTATCAGGACACTAACCACGCGCGCCGCCAGGAATCACTCCTGTCTTTGAATGACAACTCCTCGAGAAAAAATGCTAAATTTTTTTTTCTTTCACCGTCAGAAAGCTTATGAAATTCTGATTCAAATGATCTCCATCCGATACTCTTGCCACAATTGAGTCCCGAGATTAAAGATGAAAATCATTAAAAGAAAATTTCGATTTTTGCGAAATTTTCTTCGTCGATTTCAACTCGCTGCCAAACCTAGAAAAAAATTTTCACACATCTACAATTTAGTATTGGTAATCGCTGATATGTTACCATCAATTTGAGCCCAAAAACATATGAAAAATCTCAACGGGTTCATGAGTAATTAAGAAATGAGTACAGGCATGCATTATTCGCCGGCGAGCCAACGATCGCGCGAGTCGGCGGTTGCGGCCACCGTCTCGTCCGTGAAGCAAGGACCGTAACGGGCCATGAGCACAGAGGGCGCTTGAGTCAGGCGCAGTTTCGTCCATACATTTTCGTTTCGATATTTTCTTTAATTAGTTTTGAGCTGCATTTGATAGTTTTCAGCGAAAAAATTCGAAAGTAAATTTCGAAACGAAAATGTACGGACGAAACTGAGCCTCACTCAAGCGCCCTCTGTGCTCATGGCCCGTTTCGGTCCTGGCTTCACGGACGAGACCGTAGCCGCGGCCGCCGACTCGCGCGATCGTTGGCTCGCTGGCGAATAATGCATGCCTGTACTCTTTTCTTAATTACTCAAGAACCCGTTGAGATTTTTTATATTTTTTGGGCTCAAATTGATGGTAACATATCAGCGATTACCGATACTAAATTGTGGATGTGTGAAAATTTTTTTCTAGGTTTGGCAGCGAGTTGAAATCGACGAAGAAATTTTCGCAAAAATCGAAATTTTCTTTTAATGATTTTCATATTCAATCTCGGGACTCAGTTGTGGCAATAGAATCGGATGGAGATCATTTGAATCAGAATTTCATAAGCTTTCTAACGGTGAAAGAAAAAAAAATTTAACATTTTTTTTCGCGGAGTTGTGGTCGTTCAAAGACAGGAGTGATTCCTGGTGGCACGCGTGGTTAGTGTCCTGATAATTCTGAGCGGTAGTGTATTTCAAAAAAATTGTTTATTTCATTTATCTTATCTGATTCGATAATTATTTTAGTTCTTTTTCTTCTTTTAATTAATTTAAAGAAGAAAAATAATTTTAATTATTTTTCTTGTTGGATTTAAAAAAAAATATATTTTTATTAATTGATGTTTCATTGTTTTTTTTTTCGTGCCAACGTAGCCTCAACAGGAAAGCCCCGAGGAAATGAAAAAGCGCGAGGACTATTTGAAAGCTCGCCGTGACAAATTGGTCGCCCTGAAGAAACAAGCGAGAAGCCGAAGATTGGAAATGACGAAGACGCGTCCGGGTAGCGCGAAAATCGCGGCCGAAGCGAGTATGCGCGGGATTCAGGATTTGGAAGCTTCGCAAATTGCCGAACCTTCGATAATTCAAGTGCGCAAAGCATTGGCCGCACGTTTGAAAGCCGAAGTCGTACGTTCGTGAATACAAGTTGTTTTCTTTTCCTTTCGTAATTTCGTTATCGTCGTCGAATAATAATTATCGTTAAACGAGAGTGTTCTGTTTTTATTCGGACATTGTTATTTTTTCTGCAATTTTTCTTTTAAAAAAATAAAAAAAATTGTTGAAAAAAATATCCGAACAAAAAGCAATTCTCTCTCCTTAATATATCCTATTAACTGTAATATCGTTGGAATAAAATGATAATGTAGTGAATTATACGTGCGAGTATTATTATTATTTTTTTTTTATCGAAAATGAATCTTTTATCGTCTAAATTTAATTTTATTTAATTAAATATTCTCCGCACTTCTACAACACACTTTTATTCTTATAACACTCATTCATATCACTCTGTACGCTTCCTCACTTGTGAAATTCATCGAAGAGCATAGAGCATAATTCATTTGTCTGTTTTCTTTTTTCTTTTTTTTCGGTATAAAACGAATGGAAATTTAATTTGCTCCGACAACCTATTACACGAACGTGTTTAATTCATATTTTACTCGTTCCGATAACTTAGAATGAGACAATTTTTGTAATTTTTCTTTTCATTTCGTTCGAAAAGAAACTTAAACGTTGCTTCTTCTATGCGTGTGAAAAATCATTCGCTTTTGTTTTAAAAAAAAAAGTTTTTTACACTTTCTTTGGGTATTGTGACAAATCATCCGAACTTGTGGCGATTGGAAACATGATTTTTGAACCATTTTTTTCTTTTTTAACTTGAAAAAAAACTTATTAATAATAATAATAATAATAATAATAATAATAATAATAATAATAAATGAGGACAAGAGACAATTACATAAACATGTACCAAATTCGCTCATACATTTAATGCTCCTTTATACCGACTGTTTCACATCCAATAATTATTTTTCACATTTTGTTTTCTCACACACAAATTCACCGTAATTCCGTTTGTTTCTTTTGTGTGTGTGTGTGTGTATATATATGTGTATATATATATATATATATATATATATATATATATATATATATATATATATATATATTTCGTTTGAGACGAAGTATGAAGAAAAGAAAAATGATGAGAAAACGAAAGGGATGAAAAAAAACCACGAAGATACAAAACGGAAACAACATAAGAAAAAAAAGAAACATTAAAAAAAGAAACAAAAATCAGAAATAACGACCCACTGTGGACGCGATGATGTACAAATTTAACGCATTGATAACAATTGATTCATTCGATATCGTACATTGCGTTGACATATTTTTTCATTTTTTCCTTTATTCATTAATCTCCATTGGTTATTTAAATATTATATCGATGTGACGGCTGTGATAATTCCGGATGATCGCTTCGGCGCAGTGTGTCAAACAATCGTTGCGAAAAAAAAAAAATTCGTTAAATCGTCCCTTCGCTTTCGTGAATAAAAATTTCACAAATTTTTTCAACGACGTTTTTTTTTTTACGACAAACAACAAAAAAATCATCATCAACCGATTGCGCCATCTGCAAAAATCGTTTATTCTCGAAATACTTCGTAACTCGTTCGTTCTACATACAGCTCTATGTACGGCCCATCGCAATTAACATTAATTAGTCAAACTTAAAAAAGAAGAAAAAAAAAAACAAAAAATTAATTCACAAAAATTTCAACTAAAAAAAACAGAAAAGTCGAAAGTAAAGAAGAAAGTTGAAAACAAAAAAACGAAGAAGCTGCGTTGTTTGTTACCCGCGAACGATCATTCGCAACAATACGGCTCATACACTTTGTACGATGATTTTTTTTCAATCGAAAATTAATCCACTCGACTCGCGCTCGATATTCCATTCTTTTTCTTCTTCAATTATCACTTAGGTAAAATTTTCCTCTGTTATCATTATTTTTTTATTATTATTTATTTATTTATAATATTATTATTTTTTAATATTTTTTTTTTCTCATCGTTATCATTATTATTATTATTTATTCCTTTCTTGTTTTTTTTCCCTTCTTTCTTTCCTTTTCTCTCATTTACTTACATTTGTCGCGAGTGCATTAGCACGTCGCGGCATATCATTAATAGTATCAAGATTTATCTTCTTCCTTAATTCTTCATCTTCTTCTTCGTCATCGTCGTCTCATTACCGGATAACTTGTAAATATAGTAAAACACATGAGGGGAGGGGGGGGGGGGTAGCATTATGCGTTGATAGGGCGACTGATCAACCAATTTTTCGTTTCTTTTTCTATTCTTCATTCCTTTTTTTTTTGTTTTCGATTCAATTTTGTGAATAGCTTTTGTTAAATAGTTTAAAAAACGAAATCGTGGACTCTGATCGAGTTGCACGATTTCGTTTTTTTTTCTTTCATTTATTTCATCTCATTTTCTCTTGCTTTCATTATATATATATATATATATATATATATATATATATATATATATATATATATATATATATATATATATAGTTTTTTTTTATGTTTTTATTTTATATACAAATTCGTGATTTTTCCGCTTCCGTAAAACTTGTTGCTAAATATTTTTCGTACGCGTTTTTTTCTTCGTTTCTTTGTTTTTTTTCTTCCTCCCCCCTCCCCCCAAACTTATTTCGCTTTTTTTTGTTCTTTTCCGCTCAATCGCGTCAGGGTCAGCACGAGAACGTGAGCCTTGTCAACCACGACGAGTGCGGAGACTCTTAAGTTTTATCTTACAAGTAGAAATGCCATTACAAATCTGTACATTAGCTTACGTCAATTATTCTTTTTTTTTTAACAATGGTTTTTTTTCATTATTATTATTATTATTAATTATTATTTTTTTTAAATTCATTTTTTACGATAGATTATTTGTTGTTAAAATAGAAAATAATACGTTCACCATGAGCCAGCTACGTTGCGGGTCAGTTTGTGAAATACCCAACGAAATAATAATTAAACGGAAATTAACGAAACGAGAAAATTAAAAATTAAAAATTTGAGGAAAAAAAAATCGTTAAATATGTAAAATAAAGAGGCTGCAATTGCGAATGCGAATCGCTAGGGAAAAACGTAGTGACAATCGTTGAGCAGATTAAGAACGTGCAATCATCGATCTATCAACCAACACGAAGGACGTTTAAATGTGTCGTTTTTTTTTATCTTCACATTATTTTTATTTTTTTCGCAAAATATTTATCGTAATTAAAAATTCGCACGATTATTACACATTCCGAGTCTGCGATTGGACCGCTAACGATTAGTCGCCACGTTTGTCTCTCGAGATCGTTCGATAATCATCGAAATAATTAAAATTAAAAAATACCAAAAATTCAAAAATAATATTTTTTTCTTTCAAATATAAAAAAAATAAAATAAAAAATTATCGCAATGTTGATTGACGAAAGTGTGGTCTCTGTTTACCGTGTAAATTGCGCTTAGCGACGAACAACGAAGATTCCGGACTCTCGATTTTTCACGTTGATAAACAAAATTAATATTAAAAAAATAATAATAATGAATTCGCAAGAAATGGAGATGAGAGAGAAAAAAAAACAAAAAAAAAAGAAAAAATACACACACACACAAACAAATATAGATATATAAATATATGTGTATTGCGGGCGTTATAAAAAATGTGGGACGAAGGTCCCGGGGCACGTTCTGGGCGGTCGATGGTCCCGGGACCGTAGCGACTGCATCTGCGACTTCATGAAGCAGAGCGAATTTCGATCGTGCATCTCGGAAATTTAATCCTCATAAATTTTATATTAATTTTTTTATTTATTTTTTAAGAATTTTTTCAAATTTCATTTGCATATAATTTTCTGTTTTCTCCGTTCAAAAACTCTGCGAAAATTTATTATTTCTTCGTTCGTCATGAAAAATTAAAAAAGAATGAAATTTACTATTACAATTTTGACTTTTTTTTTCGAAGCTGTGGAATCCGATATTTTTGTTGCACGATACGAAATTAACTGTGACAGCGAGATTATTTTTTCTTCTTTTCTTTTCGATTATTTATCTTTCTTTCTGTTTTTTTTTGTTGTCGTTTGTTTTTCTTTCTTCATTTAATGTTCGTCGATCGTTCGACTCAGGAGAGTTCTGTGAATCTCGATGAGAGACGTCTCTCGTTTCGACGATGGGTTACAGATACGACGAAGCGAATTTTTAGACCAGACTCGATCGTAAGTCCTCGATCGTTCGAGATTATTATTATTATTATTATTTTTTTTGTAATTGCAGGCTTATTTCGAACGGTTTGTTTTTCTCTCTCACTCTCTCTCACTCTTTCTCACCCTCTCGCTCTCTCTATCTCAATTTTTTTTTCTGTCTCAATCACTCAGCTTCTCGCTTTCTCTCTCTATTTCTCTCTCTCTCTCTCTCTCTCTCTCTCTCTCTCTCTCTCTCTCTCTCTCTCTCTCTCTCTCTCTCTCTCTCTCTCTCTCTCTCTCTCTCTCTCTCTCTCTCTCTCTCTCTCTCTCTCTCTCTCTCTCTCTCTCTCTCTCTCTCTCTCTCTCTCTCTCTCTCTCTCTCTCTCTCTCTCTCTCTCTCTCTCTCTCTCTCTCTCTCTCTCTCCCCCTCCCCCCCCTCTCTCCCCTCTCTCTCTCTCTTTACACAAACATAGTCGTACAATAAGCGTGTAAATTCTTATTTACCTTGTCAAGAAAGTTTCAAAGTTCTTTTTTTTCTTTTTCTTTTTTTTTTCTTCTTCTTTTTCGTTTTGTTTTACAAATTCATTCATAATCGTGATCTTGTCGACACTTGTGCATAACCACACGATTCCTTTCTCTCTCCCTCTCTCTCTCTCTCTCACACACTCGTCCCCTCGTCCCCGTCGTTCATTCTTGGCGTTTTTCATTTTTGTGAATTTACGTTCGTTTTTTTTTTTTGTTTTTTTTCGCCCGCTCATTACTGTACACCGTTTAGACAACTGCACAGACAATCGTGTAAACTGTCCACCACACACTACAATCTTGTTTTTTTTTTGCTTCTCTCTTTTCTTTCATTCATCTTTTCTTTATTTAAAATCATTTGTCATTATAATTATTAGATTTTTCTTTGTATGTTTTTGTTGTTGTTTGTTTTGTTTCGTTTTTTTTTGTTGTTGTTGTTTGTTCTTTCAAAAAAGCACCCTTTCCCGCCCTCAAAGTACCCGGCGCCTCTCGCGGATGCACGAAGGTAATTTATCATTTTTGTTTGTTCACGGTTTTTTTTCCCTTTTTCTCATTTTACTTTCCGTTATTTATTTATTTTTTCTTCCAAATGTTTTTGTTTGTTTGTTTGTTTGTTTGTTTGTTTGTTTTTTTTTTCTTCCAATTCGACGGATCTCACCCGTTGGTTGAAAAACGGATCAGAAGAACCTTGGATCGCCTCGAGGGGCCCGGATCGGGGAGATAACGGCAACGACGATCGATAATCGCAGCACACGTGCTGCTTTCACGTGATTCGTCTACTATGACAGCCGTTGCCGTTTGGGCGATGGACTGAGCTCCGAATCTTCGTCGTCCTCGTCCGAGTCGCCTTCGTAATCCACCAGTCCCTGAAAAAATAACAAACGAAAAAAATTATAATTAATTAATATCGGAATTACAATCCATTTGAATAATTCTACAACACAATTTTTGTTGGTGGAAGCAATGATTGAAATTTTAACGAATATCAATTTTACGTTTTTATTTCTCTTTTTCGTTTTTTTCTCAACAAATTTACGAACTTTCCAGTCTCAGTTATTATTATTATTATTATTATTATTATTATTTTTTAAATTAATTCTTAAAGATTTAAAATATTTTTGTGTTACACTTAACGCATAAATACGAATCAAATTTAATTTGCGTTGAAATCGTTTGTCAGTTGTTATCATCGTTCATCGTTTCCCCGTTATCGATAATACAAAGTTGAGGTCTTGTAAAAAAAATTTACGACTAGTTATACCCATTAGCAATGGATTCATGCCAATAAAGAATTTTTCGCGTGCTCAGGGACAACTCGAAAAAATAATTACCGAATTAGTCGGAAAATCCCATGTTATTCAAATGGGAAACAGAACGAGCTTACAGGCACGTCTTCTCATTGGACTACAGTGCTGGGGTTTCGCACATATTTTTATTTATTTATTTCGAACCTATCTGGGGGGTGCACTCGTCGAAATTCGTCAACACCCTCATTAAGGTCCACCCTAAATTTTTTTTTTTTTTTTTTTCGAAAATTGGGAGTTTACCTTTTTGAAAATAGTCGTTCCAGCTTTTTCCACAGCAACGTCGGTCGTGCTGTCGATTATCCCCGTGGATATGGACGTCTCGTTGACCGTAGGTGCGCCGCTGTTCAATTGTTGCTGCTGCTGTTGCTGCTGCTGCGTCGACGTATTGTTGTTGGCCGTGTTATTGTTGAGAACGGTTTGTTGCTGGCCCTTCGAGTCCGTGGGCATTGGATTCGGGGCCGGATTAGGCGCGGGCGGTTGTTTCTTGGCCGAAGCCGGTGGCACGAGATCGGCGGCCGCTGCCGGTACAACCGCCTCGCCCTCGTCAAAGTCCTCCTCCTCGTTGAACCACATCTCCTCGTCCTCGTCCAGCTGTCGTTGATCACGACGATACCGACTGTTTCTCAGTATCGACGGTACGCTATTAAAAAAAATAATAATAATAATGATAATAATAATAATAAAATTATAATTTTCAATAAATAATCGTAATAATAATAATAATAATAATAAATTGTTCGCAGATTATTGAAGCGATCATTTTGTTTGTGAATTTTTATAACATTGCCTAGATCGATCGTTGGTCATAGATTGAATAAGTATAAATGGAAAACATTTTTTTGTTGTCTTTTTCAATACATTTAAGGCAACAATTAAGGAATATGCAAAACAAACAAAATATCGTACATTTTTAGGTGATTTTCAAAAGGCTTGGAGAAAAATGATTGCAGAGAAATGATATAATAATAATAATAATAATAATAATAATAATAATAATAATAATAGAAATAATAATTTAAAGCTTCAAGTTTTTTAGTTTTGAGATTTTGAGTTTAAATATATATATTTTTTTTTTACCGTTGGATGTTTCTGATTAATCATAAAAAAAAATCAGAGGTAAAAAATTTGTTTCTACATTTCTTCCTCGTTTTCCAAAACGTCCATGGACTTCATAAAAAAAACACATTTTCAAAAGAACATTCGATAGCACATCGTTGGAATCGTGGATGGAAAAAAAAAACATACCTCTCCAGACTCAGTGTAGCCCTATCGCGATCCTTAAGTTTATCTTGATGCTGTCCGTACCTCAACTTTAGCGCCTTAAACGTTTGAACATAATCGATAGCCTCCAACTCCTTGGAAAAATTTTCCACAACGTGCGAACACAGAGACTTGATGTCCTCCTGCAAAATTGAGAAAAAAAAAACACAAAATAAAAATAAAAAGTCGTACTTCATTGGAAAAAAAATATCAAAGGAGGAATCTAGTTTCACACATTTTCCGACAAGTGAAAATTTTTATAATAGCCAAAATGTAATTTTCAGTATACTAAAAAAAATCTTTAAAAAAAAAATAATTGAAAACAACTTTTTAAAAGTACTAAGGTCCGATATATTTTTTTTAGTTAACGTGACATACTTCAATTTGAAAAACCATTAACCCAGTCTGACTGAAAAGGGTTGATAAACGTGTTTCAAAGAGGAAAGGAAAAAAAAATTCAATTCCCATCTCCGATCATTCAGTATGAAAAAAAAGTTCTAAAGTGACCTATTTTCCAGGGTCGTCCCAAAACTAGAATCCTCCCTCATTTTTTTTTCCAAATAAAAAACAAAATTTAAAAAAAAACGCATTCTCACCAATTTGATGAATTCGAACATTTCGAGAATCGCCGAATCCAAAAGATTGTACCTCCCGTTGTTTCTCACGAAAGCGTCGAAGACCGGTGCGAAAAGATTGCCCTTGATAATGTATCTGTTATAAAATTCGTCCTTGAGAGCAATGATTTTTCGCATAAACCTCAATGCGCACAGCACGAGAAACGTATGAGTGGATTTCATGAGTATGAGTATTCGTCTGAGCAGATCCTTGTGCAATATGCAATTTTTGATTTGATACATATGATGTTCGACGCAAAACGACAGCAATTCGAGTATCAAACCGAGCAACTGCACGGTTCGATAATCCTCGCGCGCGGGTTTGTCGCCTATGGTGTTGGCCAACAAAGGTTCGATCAGCGTGACGATGCTGTTTTTGTAAAAATAATTCAAAAAATCCGTTTTTTCAGATTTATTCACGGAAGCCAACATATTTTCCGGATCCAACAATAATCGTAAAACCCCGGCGAGTTGCACGGCTCCGCCCAATTCCGGATCGTTGTCACCCACCAATTGAGCGACCACAACGTTTATCAACATTTGTTCCTGTTCCGTGTTGTTTATCTGTTGCAACGTGTAATCCCTCACGACACTGGGCGAATATTCAACTATGTACGTCAATATATCGATACTTGCGGTTTTCGTTTGTGCGTCATCAATTCCCAATGTTATTTCCAAAGCCGGTAATATACCGAGTGCCGTGAGTGTCCGATAAAACGCTTCCTTGCCTTGTGGTTGTAAATTTTGCGAAAAATTACAAAATTCTTTGAGAAACAACACGAGATCGCGTCTCTTGCCGACGGACGTTCCATCGTCGGTCAATTGACGAAACAATTCCGTGAGGAATCTCTCGTCGTCCTGTATCAAGGTCACTATTTCGACCTTGTTGAAAAATATAAAACTGCTCAGTGTGCTGAGCATATTGTCCTCGAACACGCTCGGTGTTGGCAATACAACGTCCTGTATGTATTGCACGCGATAAGTTTGATGAATCTTGGCCAATAATTCGGCATTCGTGATGGGTATGGCCTGTTTGAATCTCGCCAATTGACGCAAATATTCGCGATGTCTTTTGGGTTGGGGTAACGAAGGTTCGTACTCGAGACAACCAACCACGTCGAATATCGTGTCGTCGCTGAACATAACCTCGAAAAGAGCGTTTTTGTTTAGTAAGAAAATATTTTTGAATATGTCGTAAAGATGATGGAGACCCTCGATGTTTTCGAGATCCTCGCACGTGTTGAACAGATTCAACAATTTTCTTATGTAACCCTCCGTCTCCAGTGCCATCGCCAATTTTTCTTTTCTCATGGGCGACGACAAACAATTGCCTATCAATTCGTTTATGTCTTCGAGTCTGCCCAATTCGCAAGGCGGCAGTTCTATGGGCGGTGCAGAATCCGACATGTCGTCGAATCTCTCATCTTCGGATTCTTCGACTATGTCTTGGGTTATTTCTACTGAGGGATCTTTACCCTGTACCTGACATATCTTTTCCCATATCTCGTCGCAACCGGCTTTCTCTTGAAAACTCAGGGCCAGATCAAAGTTGTCACCCTCCGACCATACTATCAACGTGTCCTGTTGACATAAAAATGAAAAAAACCATTTTGTTTCGATTGTTAACGATGGGTTGTGATGATATCGTTGATATCGTAATGATGACAATGACGATACGGCGGTGAAAGAAATTTGGTTCGGCAGAAATGAATATGCGGCTGGACTGCAAACCATTGGAGAGATAAACAATCGCAGGTTAAGTCAGAAATAGGCAAATTGGATTGCGGACATCTATCTTCAATTCTATGTAGTTATACATATGTACATACATACATACATACATACATACATACATACATACATATATATATATATATATATATATATATATATATATGTACATAATCGAAAAAAATATTAAGAATTGTAACAAATGAAATTATTATAAAAAATCCAATATTATGAATTCCGAACGACAATGTTAATAACAAATTTCCAGTAGTTCCTCAGATTGGACGCATCGGTGAACAATAAACAAAAACAAGAAATAATGAATTGCAATAATGCAAATGCAAAAGTATTCGTCGCTTTGAGTTTGTTTGGTTAACAAAATAGTACATATTTTACCATATAGCATCAACAAGAACCGGATATTGTTCGTGATATACAGCTAGAATCATCGATTTTCATCGATTCAACACCGAGTGTTGTGTACTTTCACAATTGGAGCGACATCGTCGCTCCGATCGTCACATAACCTATAATTACTCCCAAACATCGTGAACGGGATAATCAAGTTTTCGGAAAATGCGACAAATGCTCCTGTGAAATTGCAAAGCGTCGTTACAACCGAATATTAAGACATTTATCTCTCGTCACAGCCGATGCGAGAACGCGTCCTCGATCCTTCTGCTTTCAACAGGTCCTCCTGGTTCTCACGAATTGCAGGAAAAAAAAACAACAACAAAACCGACAAACACACGCACGCACATATAATTTGAAGAAATTGTTTTCCAAGAAGCAAAGCAAATTTGTTGGTTAGCAGTAACAAAGCCAAAAGCAATGGAACGAGACGCAAGTCCTTTCACAGCGGTCCACTCTGCGTCGCACTGTTCAGTCGAAGATAATAATATCAATGACACGCACATATAATTTGAAGAAATTGTTTTCCAAGAAGCAAAGGAAGTTTGTTGGTTAGCATCGACAGAGCCAAAAAACAATCGAACGAGACGCAAGTCCTTTCACAGCATTCCGCTCCGCAACGTGCCGCTTGGTCAAATATAATAATAACAATGACGACACCAAATTATTCGAGCGAGAAAGAAGAAACGAAAAAAAGCTAAAATTTTCTTACCTGCTGTTTCTGATATGCGGTGTCAGGTTGGATTTTGCTCTCAAGCAGAAGCGACCCGTCGCTCTCGGCTCTGACCAGCAACGAAATGCCCTTTAGACGATCCACGTAAGACGACGAGACATGTCCGGTGCCGCGATCGTCCCACTGTCTGTCCGCGTTCAGTGCGTAAAGCTTGACTCTCTTGCGCGTATCTGTCATCTTGCGTGATGAGTATCCACAAACTCAATGGATTCACTATCCTACGACCTCCAAATCGGCATCCCCGCCGATTCTACTCCTGGCTCATAAAATTCCGTCTTCCGTCCGTCGACCTTCGACTTTTTCTTCCTTCCTCCTCGAAACCTTCGCGTCGTCGTGCAATTCTACCCAATTTTCACAAAACTTGTCCGCGTACCGTGACGATACAGTCTATCATTGCCTCAAACGTCGCGGCGCCTCTACGACTCAAATTGTCCAGGGATTGAGGGGAATGGGAGTGGGGGGAGAGAGGTTCCGTCTCGCCGCTCTGTTCTTGATTATCGATTCACACAGTATCACAGATCTTCGCCAAATTCGTTGGGACGTACATAGTCGTGAATAAACATAACTTTCTATTACTCCGTTTCACCGAGCTTCCGTCGCAAGTCCGTCGTTCGCTTCTCTTCTCTCTCTTCCTCTCTCGCTTCGTCACTTGGCGGACCCTTGTTCATCCCACATTTTTCCAAACTAATATTATCTACCGTTATGCCCGTACTCCGCTCTTTCTATATCGACGCATCAACGGTTTATCATCGAGTCCGAATTAATCGTCTCCGATAACCAACAAATCCAAAAAAGTAATTATTCTCTCTTGTCTCTCTCTTCTTGTATCATCAGATCTCGATGCTTCAATATTCTGAAACTAAAAGATAAACAAACAAAAAAAAACATCAAAATAACTCATTAATACCCTTTTAAACGTGGCATTGATAACACAAATATGTTTTACGTTTGTCAGAATGAGGGGGGGGGAGGGGGGTTGGTCGTTGTCGCCATCCACGTTACCGACGTTTATTCACGCGATCAAAAGAAAAGAAAAAAAACGGCGAGAAAGAGAAAAGAAGAAAAAAAAATTGCGGTGAGAGGATTCGTAACGGTACCCCGCTGCTGTTGCTGCTGGTGCTGCTGCTCGTCGCGATGGTTTCTCGCTAGGAAACTCCGGACAACAACGACGACGACCACCTACAAACGTACGCTTGTGTGCATATGTATATATATCTGTATATCTCTAGATATATATACATATATACTTAAATACAAACATACACATACACCCGCGTTGTAACCGACCGAGCGCACCAACGACAACAATTCGCGTCCACTCGCAAAAATATTGTTTACCGACAAAAATATTTATCCCCCTAGTTGCATAAGTCTCTTTCTCTCTCCCTCTCTCGGTCTCGCGTACGTGAAACAAAAAAACTTCACCCCCTCCCCTCCCTCCCGCGCCGCCCCCCTCCACCCGCCCGACGTACACACACGGACGCACGGCCGAAATATCGAAGCGATTCGCCCGCGCGGGAAACAAATCTCATTTTCAATTTTTCATCCCGACCGACAAACCATTTTCACAACTCACACAAGTTACACACGTACGTTCCGAAGAAAACGCAAAAGAAAAAGAAGAAAAATTCAGAAGAAATAAACACAAAAACAAAAACAAAAAAAAACTCTCCCCACCCCGGGTTTTCGATCGCGCGATTGGTTGAACAAAATCTTGGAGCGCCAAAGTCTCGCGACGATATTAATAATTATTATTTTTTCTCGCGATGAGAAGAAAAGAGAGAAGGAAGAAGAAGAAGAAGAAGGAGAAAAATACGGTTTACGGACGACCGCTGTAAGCACGGGTTACGACGAAGAGCGGTATCGCGGCACACGCGAGACGAACTTCTCTCTCTCTTTCTGGCACCCCTACCCCGCCCGACCAGCCGCCCCTCCGTCGCCGCCACCAGCCGCCACAATCGTTTATTCACACGTTTGTTGGGTTACAAACGCGTGAAAAAATAATCGCTTATTATCGTGGATTATCACAATTTTTTCATCGTTAATCCGTTCACTTGCCAGGCATCGTCGATTTATTTCCACGGATTCCGGTGTGCTCGATATTTACGATAAAAATTGACGTAGACACTCAACAGCCACAACACTATACCGGAGACGATTGTACAAACGTCTAGAACGACGTTTCTCGTGGGGACGCTCGAAGTTCGGGTTCTTCGAGGGAGATTGTTTGGAATCCGTCGGATGGCGCCATGTGCCCGTACGATCGATTGGCTCCGCCCATCGGTTGGGGTTGCGACGAGCCACTGATGCTCGGGTGTTCCCCACCCCGCGACCGAGTCACCCAATGGGAGTGAGAGAGATGGAGTTAGCGCTGTTCCGGTGCAAACACGTGTTTAATGTGATTGCCGTGAGGGAGACAGTGCGATTGTCACGATGTGGGGGCGACCAGCATGAGAGCGAGGAAGGAAGTACGATTATCGCGACCAGGGTTGAGCACGAGTGCGAGAGAGAAGGAATGTGGATCGTGGGCTGGTGAGCCAATGGGAATCGCGATGGAAGCTTTGTGGGGCGTAGCTTGGCCGTTACCAAGCCACAGTCTCGTGTGAGATCCTTCGTGACCCACACGTACGACACACCAACGCTAGCGACCTCTGTACTTTGAGCCAACAAGCTTGTTCGGTTATTCCAAATTTTATCGGGTCGAGCGACGCGACGCGAATCGTCGTTCTAGGTTCATACATTTTCCACGACACTTGCGGTCCGCCATGTTAGATCACAACAACGCGCCACGGGGTTCACCGCGCTCGTCTCACGGACTAACCCGCCAAATTTGAAATTCTGCATATTACTTTCTTCTCATTTTTTGTTTATTCATCGCGTCATTATCGTATGTATATCTTTTTCATAACGTATTTGTGATTATTTTTTGGAAGAAAAATCTGTGGTTGAATCGTCGACAAGGACGCGACAGGGGCGCAAAATGGCGGCGTGGGCGATGTGTTCGTATACTTTTCGTATATTTTTAGACGAGCCTGCGAAACGCGGTTTCGCGTTGCTTCGAGTGACTTGAGGATCGCATTCGATGCAACGTTCGAAGATGCATTCAATTATATACATGTATGTCAGACGATCGATAATATGTGAGCAAATCGTTTCTAATAAATATCGCTTGTTCCTTTCAGTTCAGCGCCGCCATTTTCTTCAACGCTCTGCCATCTTCACGAGACTCCGATTATCTCGATTGCAACTCGCGAAAGTTCATTGCTGTTGAATTCTTTATGTGTCACGCGAGAGAGCCCGTTTACCGATCGGGCATCTCTCGCGACTGGCAATTATGTCGGCTCCGAAGGTCATTTCCGTGCGTTATAAAACCGTAAGGTGTGCCAGAGTGCTAAACACAATTTTACGATTCTCGCCCGCAGCTGTGCGGACGGTGCGGAGATTGGGCAATGATGGGATCACATCGATGCCGAATCTCCGCAATATGATATAACGGCTCATGTCGAGGAGATATATGTATATATGTATATATGATGTTTACAATGTAAGTAAGCCGGCAATCTGTCGTGCTGACAAGCCGAAGATTTTTAATACAGAGAAAATCTTTATTCCATTCATAGACATGCTTTCTTATTTTCTGGCGCCTACACGACTGCAGAGGTGTATCATCATCAGCATAACTGACTGCAAGTACTGCAAATAACATGCTATTACAGGAAAAAATAAAAAAAAATCATTCGATTTCCAGCGTAATATCGGAAAATCGTCAAAAACATCCCGAAAATGTCGAAAGTGCGAGCGAGTAACATAAACACCGCTGAAATGTAAACAATACTCGTCGATGGTTTGACGAGGGCGGAGCCTTGACGCTCAGTTTTCGAGACGAGGCAGCAACGGCGGGGAAACTTTCCCCACCAATTCGCCACTTATGTCCGCGAGACCTTTAATACCGCACATTTGGAGGATCACACTTTAGCCGATATAGCCGGAAACTGAAATACCGCCCGAGTTGCGGGTTTTGGGGGATCACACTTAACAGGGTTCGGCATCTGGCCGCTACAATTTAGCGCCAAATGCCTGACGTTTTGCCGCCGCCTAAAACGCTGGCATTGTTACGTCCCGGGATCTAGTTCGGCGTAGTCTATGACACGAATCGTAACATGCACGAGGGATGCGCGAGAGTTATAAGAAGTGGCTCCCTCTTGAGATTGGAATGCGCCAATCAGGGACGGGAGCCCCGTTTGAAACTGTATGATTATCGATAACGTCAAAAAGGATCGCGTGTGTGTATTTTTTTGTGTTTAAATTAAATGTTTTCTTACCTTTTTCAGGTGTTGTAGTTGTTCGGCAACAGATGAGCGTCAGAGCGTAGCAGGTTGAAGGTGGTTAATCCAAGGTGATGATTGGTATTCCGGTTGGCAGGATCTCCTCGCAGTCCCACAAGTGACGGATGACGTTCGCGGAATTCCCAAGTGGTCGTTGATTTGATTATATAATAATCGAAACCCACGTTTTCGATAATTCGCGGTTTTTTGACGGCTTTACCCATAGCCCATACCCATAGACAATTAATAACGTTCGTTGAGCCATAATAACATTTCAAATAAATCAAACATTCGAAAAAAAAATAAACAACAACATTTGTAAATAATGTAAATAGACAAATATGTTTATTACACGTGGTGATTGTTACCTGAAACTCCTATATTACAGTTACCAAACCAAAATAGTGTGTGTCAGCGAATCATAGTTTCACATATGCGCCGGGGAGGGAGGGTCGTTCGAAAGAAAACGGTTTTTTTTCCCAAAAAAAAAAATTTGTTATACAGCGTTTTAGTCCGGAGAGAAAGGTGCGAAGAAAAAAGAAGAAGAAAAGAAAAAAACAAACAAATATTACATTACATTACCTGTTAACGTTTTACTTACATGTAAAATATCGCTTATTTTTTTTTAAAACGATCGATGGAAGAATCACTTTTTAGAACATGAGCTCACGGTTTCAGGGTGGACGATACAAAAGTCTGTCTCTCTCTTTCTCTTTTTCTTACTCTCTCTCTCTCTTTCTCTCACACACACACACACACACACACACTTTCGGATCTTCGAAACTGTATGGGGAATACAGTGGTAGAGGCGATTCTTTTTTTCTTTTCTTTATTTTTTCTTCTCTCACTTCTTCCGAGTCCTCGAGATTTTCACTGTCGTGCGATCGCCCGAGGATATTCGTTTATACACTATAAAGACGCGAGAAAAACAAAATAGTACGGAAAAAAAAATCAAAAATTTTGGGGGGGAAAAATAATCGAGAAAAAAAAATATTTTAGGCGTCGTTTTGCGACAATCTCGTCTCGAATGTACCACCTGATGTGTTTCAATTGTTTCAGCGGCGATTGAATGATGAAACAGCGACCCACTGTCGACGATTGATTTTTTTTTCTTCCTCATTTGGTCAACGTAGAAATAGGATATTTATCAGCGTGTCGCTGTTTCGATATAATTTTTTTTCCTTTCTCTCTCTCTCTCTCTCTCTCTCTGTCTCTCTTCCTCTCTTTCTGGCTCTTTCCCCCTCTCTCTCTGTCTGTTTTTTTTGTATCACATATCATAACGTAAGTTAATTTCGTTTGTGTTCCTGTTAATCGGCAGCCGGTTGGGCCGAAAATTTTTGTAATCTTCGTTTTCTCAAAGCTTCCTGCTCGAAATTCGTTTCGTCGCTGGTTCTCGACGTGGACGGTGACGTACCGTCGTTCGAGCTGCTACCCGATTTCGACGATTCGTCGTCGATTATCGTCGTTGCACAATCGTCCGTTGATCTCGTTGACGTGTCGGCAATTATCGGCGTTTCTTCGTTGCTTCTCGTCTCGGGAATTACATTCGTCACCCCCGAAACTGGAATAGGAATGCTGGAAAAAAAAAAAAAAAGTCGACACAAATTTTTTTTTCTCATCTCAACAAAAAAATGTATCACGAAATTGGTATTTTTATTTATCCCTAGATTGGTCACCATAGGAGGGAACCGCATTATTTTTTTTCCACTTGCAAACTATTGTCAGAAAAATTGAAATCAAGATTCAAATTTTTCTGACAATTTTTTATAATTATTTATATTTTTTCTGAATTTCGCGTCGGTCACGTATACACCCCAGTGTATCCATCTAGTGTTAAAATATAACGTGGTTTAAAAGTGCAAATATTTATCACGGACTTGAAAGATAAACTCTACAAAAAAAAAAAAAAAAGTCTTTCGATGGAAAGTCGAGGTATGGGTCAAATGGACCCAGTGTCTACTTGGCCGGTAAATTCAGCGGTGATGAGTTGTAATCGTTTGACAAGTCGCGAAGTAATATAAATAAATAAATAAATAAATAAATAAATAAATAAATAAATAAGGGAAGAAAACAAGAATAAAATTTAACTAACGTGGCAGTAAGGGCCGCTGTCTGATACTGATTCATTATCGCATTCGCCGCGTCCAACAAAAGTTGAACCCTCTGCAACGTTTGTATCCTCGCTTCCACGGATTGTCGAAGATTGCCCTCCATGGCTCTGAGTTCATCCTCGCTCAGATTCGAGAGATTGGGTGGTGGCGTTGGAACCGGTGGCAATGGTACTGCTGCCGGAAACGGGGGTGCGAAAAATGGCATTGTCGGTGGTATGCTGTTTGGTGGTGGCAAACGTCCTTGAGCTATCGCCGCTCTCCAATCCGCGAGAGTTCTTATTTCCGGCGCTGGAACTGGAATGAAATAACATTCGGTATTTTATTCGGAGAAAAAAAAAAACAATCACGTCTTTGATAATTATTTCTATCAAAATTTTTAAGGTTCTCAGAATTTTTCAAATGCAAAATATCAATTTTGTCACGACTTGCCTGACGCAAAAAAAAAAAAATCATTTAAATGAAATGGAAAAAAATACTAAATTAATTTTAAAAAAAGAGAGAAAAAAAAGATGTAGCTTGTTCAAGTCTCGCTTAAAATGTGCGAATACAAAATTTCGATGATCAATTATTCGCTCCTTGATATTTTAGTCATAAAAAACATTTTATCGACGTTTAAAATTCGTGATATCAATTTTCATCTTCATTATTTATTAAATTTTATTACATTATTTTTTCTTGAATTACCTTCTTGATTGGCACCAGTCGTTTGAGCGGCCTGGGGGGCTGGGGTGGGTCCCTGGGGTTGATTCTGGGGACGCGGTTCGGTATTGCCGGCAGCCGGTCGCAGAATGTTCAACCGACAGGTCGGACAAGTTTGCTGACGTTGAAACCACGATCGCAAACACGCTGTGTGAAATATGTGATTGCACGGCAACTTTTTACTCGCCGACACCATTTCCTCGCTGTTTAACATATAATTTTGAATTTATAATTTTGATCTCGATCACCTTGATACGTCACTGTATCGCAAACACATATATGTACATATATATGTATATAGATTGATTTTTTTTGAAAAAATTTGCGCCACCTTTGTGACGATAATTACCGGCAAATAATGCAGACGTTGTCGGCCGCGGCTAGTTCCTCGGGAGTCGCGTCCGGATAATACGTGTTCATGTTTCGTATCGCTCGTCGCGACATCACGATGTCTTGAAATGCTTTTTTGAAATTTCGCATGGTATAATACATCGGACGAAATGCAAATAGCGGCAGAGCGTAGAGCTTTACCATTACCGCCACGAAAGTCACGTACAGAATGACCTGAAATTGATTTAAAAAATTAGAATGAATTAATTCGTCTGGCAAAAAGTTAGTCCAAACAAATTTAGAACTAAGAAATTATTCAGTGAAAAATTCTGAAATAATTTATGTACTATTATTCTAACAAACCTATCATTGCTCAAATTTTCAAGAATTTCTGACATTTTTTTCATATCCAACCACTAATAAATAAAAGGGCATCGTGACGTCGAATCGCAGACATTTTATATCAAAGGAAATTGAGAATGTCATCGTAAAAATATGGAAAAATTCATGAACGAAGCTCAGAGTTTCTACTTTACGATAAAATTTTAAAATATAATGTTTCCCGAACTCATTCATTATAAAACTAAGAATAAACAATTGAACTTGTGGAGAATGCGGTGACTTTGAAATTTTTGCCTGGACCAAATCGAGGGCACGACACAGCGAAAGAGTTGAGGGGAGGTCTCTCGAATCTTTTTAATTTTTGAATTTCCAATTGCATTGTTGAATATTTTTTTAAAATTCAATTAATAAAAAAAAGAATATGTTCAATACCTTGAAAAATCCGATAACGAGTTCTGTGTAGAGCAAGAAAACAGGCTTGTTCTCCCAAGGTCCTTCGCTGTGAAGATCGGCGGTGTGCAGTATGTACTTGACAATAATGTTCAACACGACAGTCAACAGTATGGCGTATTCGAATCCAAAGACCAGCTGGACTGACGCGCCTTTGGCCTGAGTCGAATTGTAAGCGTACTGGATCATGTTGACATTAATAACAGCCAACAGTGCCAAAAGGGTGCTCACTCTGAGGTGAAACAGCCACGTTATTACCGGACTTCGCTCCATCTACAAAAATAAATAGATAGATGAGTAAATTGAAAGAAAATGCATTTTTTTTTAAATGACAAAGATAATTAAATTATAAATAATAAAAGATTTGTTATAATAACGACTTTTAAAAAAATATTTCGTTACATAGTCGACCCGATCCTCGGCCAGCCAGTGAAATGACTTGAGGAACAGCAACAGCGTGAATAACGCTATGAACTTGGGACTAAAGTCGTCTCTGAAGACCGTGAATGCCAGACCAGTTTCGGTCACCGCGTACCAAGCTTTTTCCACGAGGTGCTGAAAAAATCAACAAAAGTTACGTGTTGCGCAATCTCACAAACAATTCTTTTTCTCCGCTTCTACCTGAATAAACCATTTTTTCAGCAATTTGCAATAAACTTACTTCGAACTCGGCTGCTCGTAGATTGCCAAAGAATATCTTTCTCAAAAATATATTGGTCATAAATACAAGAATAAATCCCTGTACGTAGATCACCTGCGGGATCAAATAAACAAATCGTTAATAAGCATCGTCGGCGTAATGTTATTTTTTTCAATATTCCGCAAGCAAAAAAGTTCTCTGTAATCGCGTCAATGAAAAAATAAAATAAAATAAAATAAAAATTGCGTGTCACTACGTTTTGGTCGACTCTAGCTTTTGAGAAATTCTGGCAGTACAAAAAAATCATATCGTTCCAAATATTTCGACATCCCGATCTTGCGTATCTTTATCGATGGACCAATGTTTTGATTCGTTTTAGCCCAAGAATAATTATGTGTGTTAAAAACGAATAGACGCCTATCGAAAGTAACCTCTCATCGCCAAAAATATCTATATTGATTGAACCAAATGAAATGTATAATGAAAGATGGTTAACAAGTAAACCGCGGATTCCCTCGACAGTCAACGCGCTATTGGACTTCTATTCAACTGCGTTATTCATAGTCGGCTGCCCGCTCTATCCCCGACTAACAATTTCCCACAAACAATCTCTATCCTAACCTATAATCACATCAACAACAATAATAACAAATCAACAAATTAATACGAGGTCAAACATCAAATCGCCACCTAATCATACGTAAAACCATTTCCACCATCGATAACCCAAACACTCCGACGCAGCGAAGAAAATGCAATCAAATTGATAAAAAAAATACACAAAATTGAACCAAAAATAATGAAAATACATCTGAAGCTTCATAACCTCATTGGACGTTGCAAAAAAAGGGAAAAACATAAAAAACATATATATATTCGAAAAAAACTTGACCATGGAAGAGAAAAGAGGAATAACTCACAGCCATACTGGGATTCGATTTGGTTATGTAGACGACAGAAGGATAAAACTGTTTCTTCTGATAATATGCATTGCTGATAACGGCGCACGTAAGTGCGACACTAATCAGCATTATCCCAGCGGACCTCATTTTCCACCACGTCCCAGCCCTTCACAGGCCGTCACGCTCGTCGAAACAATGTTTATAAATTTTTTTTTTTCGTCTCTCTTTTTTCGTTTCTTCGTGGTTAATTTTTTTTTCGCCCCACCCCCCGGAAAAAATGTTTATTTATATTTATTTGTATCGATAAAGTTTGACAATCTGCCGTCGTGTTCACGGCGGGGTCAGCCCGTTCGACCGAATAACGTACGGAAAACTGATTGCCGAACTAAGGAAAAAGCAACGATAGCGCTGACAGTTGACGGGTTAAACGGTGATTCGTGAAACTAAACGTGGGGACACGTACGTGTCGTCTGGTACGCGGAGTCGCGGCTATTGTGGGCGGAGCCGGGCCGAGGCGAGCCGAGCGTTTTTATTGGACGGCAGCGCGAGTTTGTCCGGCTAACAACGTGGACGAATCTTTGACCGTACCAGATATATATATATATATATATATATATATATATATATATGTATAAATATGCAGTAGACCTCATGCAATGAGAAAGACGGAATCCAAGTCAGCAGGTGCTAATTGGAGATAACGGGGGTGCGAGAGAGCCTGGTAAACATAGCTACAATGTAAGCGAAACGCGCGACTGGATTGTCGCGAACGAGACGCAAACGGCGAAAAAATTCTCCGAACCGAAGCCGTCATCCACAAGCATTTACGTGCGCGCGTGCTATACCAAGTATCGATCGACTCCGTCGGTAATTTGCCGGTTGGATTATACACGCTGACTGTGTGCGCGCGAGCGCAATTCGACGAGCGCCCGAGATTGCTTGGTTGAGTACCCATGTTAACATCCAACTTTCCAATTTCGCCGCACCACGGCTGTGGCGCTTATCCACGCCCACTGCGTGCGCGCGAACGCAATCCGACGAGCGCCCGAGATTGCTTGGTTGATTACCATTGTTAACCTCCAACTTTCGGGTTTCGCCACCAGGTTCGCACGTCTTCCATCGGAACCACTAAAAAGGCCTCCTCCAGACATCTCCCAACTCATCTCTGCCTGTATGTAAGACCGTGGTCCAAATCCACGTTCTCTGCCCAAATCGACCTCACGAGCATTGATCAACACGTGATCCTCTACTTCAACGTGAACAAACGTGAATTATTTTCTTCACGAACGTCGACGATCTGGTTCATCGTTATTTTTATTTTTTTCCAGTCCAATATTTTTTTTTTCACAATCAATTTTCGCGTGACACACGTCGTCGTTGTTTCATTTTCGTTGGTTGATTTATTATTTAAACCGGCAAATCATCGGGAATATTGTCCGCGGACCGGAATAAACACGTACTACGTGCGAGAGCGTCGAGCGTGCGATCTCATTGGTCGAATTGGCTTCGGAACGAGCCAGTCCGAGCGTCGGAAATCTCGTTCGCCGCGAATTTTCGAAACACGCAGGTGGAACACATTTTGGCACGCGTTCGTTATTTCACGGACACGCGTTGTATATGTTACGAATATTCCGAAGATGGGCGACATCAGGGAGCGGAAAGAGAGATCGAAAAATTCGAAAACAATGATGGGTTGTCGAAGAATTTCGATAAAACATTGGAACGTCGAATGTTTCTTCAGGATTATTGGTATTTTGATTGTTGAAAATCGAACTACGTTGATTCATTGATTTCGATAAGAAAAAAATTGTTTCAATCGTTGCGTAACTCATTTGCTCGGCGGGCAGTCAGGTCCTAGCTTCTTCTAAACTCAATTTCTTCAGAAAAATTTATATTTTGACTGCCGGCAAGAAAACTATACTAATTCATTGATTATTTGAAAAAAGAAAAAAGAATATCGTTACCTAATTTATTATTATTTAGAAATATTCGCTCGCCGGGCAAAAAAAAATTTGTTTGTGAAATTTGTGTTTCATTTTATATTTTGGACGAAACCAATGGCCTATTATATATAGGTAACATTTGCTACGGGCCCCAATTTGCCTTAATCCGGCACTGCAACAATAACACCGAGAAGCAAAAAAAAATGCGCCCAAGTGGGGCAACTGAGACTGAAAAATTATGTCATAAGTGAAACTGGGACCAGAGAAAGTTGGGATTACGCTGCCCGGCGACACGTTTTTTGTTGTTGTTGTTAATGCAGTGCCGGGTCAAGACAGAACAGGGCCCGGTGGCAAATGCCATTGAGAACCTCTTTGTTTAATTTTTTTAGAATGTAAAATAAAATCCAATCCAAAAATTTTTAAGAAAAAAATAGTTTGCTCGATTTGATGTGAATAAATTCCGATGCAACACTAGTAACATGAATTTATCAAAGTAAATCACAATTAAGGTTCATTAAAGTGAGATTATATAGTTGGAAAATATTGTGCCATAATGTCCTTTAACTCTTTTTTTTAATGAGCTTTAAGGTCGGAAGGGACGTTTGGTGGATTGTTTTTTTTTAATCATTTCATAACTTTTGGGAAATTGAGGTAGCGCTCATGGATTAATCGAACATATTATCTTTGGGTGCGATAATTTTTGTTTTTTTCTTTTTTGCAGACGACGAAGTCGAGGATCTGTTGAAATACGACAAATGTCACAAATTGGCCGACAAATATCTCATCGCAATGGTTTTCATGTATTTTTTGAGAGCGGCTTTTCGTCCCGAGGAATACACGCGTTTCAATTTTTTCGCGGCTCTGTAAGTTTCTGTAACTTTCATATTTTAACATTTTTTTTTGCGGCGCGGACTCAACTGTACGTGTATGGGACGTTTTACGAAAAATTCTTAGGACATTATTCATTATGCGTTTATTTATTTGTAGAATTTTCATTTCGGTCTTTTTTCTTGTTGTTTCACGTTTTATGATCTTTTAAAAACGCAGTCTTCATGAAACTTGATAATTGCACATTTATTCAATTTTAAAGAATTTTATTATCATTATTATTCTTTTCATTTTTTGAAATGTTATTATCATTATTATTTTTTTGATTTTTTCAAATTAAATTATCATTATTATTTTCTCATTTTTCTAAATTTTATTATCACTCATTTTATTTTTCTCATTTTTTAAAAATTTATTATCATCATTATTTGTTTCATTTCTGTAAATGTAATTATCATTATTATTTTTTCCTATTCTTCTAAATTTTATTGTTATTATTTTTTTCATAAAAAAAAATTTATTATCATTATTATTTTTTCTTTTTTTTTCTTTCATTATCGTCATATTTTTTTCTCCATTCATCGACGATCGAGTAATTTTCTTCGTAGTGTTGTCTGTAACTCCTGATTATCGTGAAATTTGAAATTTTGATTCCACAGATACTTGGCTCACGATATGGAAGAGGAGGACGATGACAATCGCATGGATCTGTTGCTATTCGCAGCCCCGGACGATTCTCCGTGGTCATCGCGTGCCGTTTACGACGAACGTTTGTATCTGTTCAAGAGAATGGGTTATCGGGCGGTTGTTTCCCGCGTATGTTGCGAGTCCTTGATGCAAGCCACTAATCCCAAGCATCCTGTGTGGCAAAGGGACCGATACCAGGTCCACGCTGGTGCCAATCGTCCCTACTACAGGTAAAACCTTGAAGAAAAAAACTTAAAAAAAAAAAAAAACACATTATTTCTATAAAATATTTATTTATTCAATAATTTCCGTTTCGAAAATTTCACCATAATTAAAAACTTACGTTTTAAACCTTACCGGCAATACGGCAAGCCATTGGATACACAAATTGGCTGTGAAAAATTTGCAAATTGGATATTCAAATTTGTTATTTCATTTTTCAATTTCAGGACTCGAAATGTTTGTCCAAATTGCATAACCGCCCTGCTCGAAAGAACCGAATAAACGAATTTTCGATAGAACGATTAAAAAAAAAAAAAACACCATCCCATCGACGATCCAATTCGTTCTATTGGATATTCAACAATGAGAATATCATCCATTTTCGCGATGCCGAAATGGAACCTGCCAAACACTATGTTGGATCGCTGGATTCGATTTGAGAACCAAAAAAAAACACCAGTCACGTTTTTTTTCAAATAAGGTTTTACGGTGACTCTGGAAGTCATCGGATCTTGATTTTTATTTAGACTGTACACGACGAATTTTTTTTTTCGTCCAATCGTTATAATTGCTAATTACGTGGCAATTAAATTATTGCATTAACAACGTATGAAAAGCAGAGGAAGAGGGAGGAAAATAACAAGTTCCTGAAACGTTTGAGGCTATAGAAATATTTTTTAAAATAAAAAATAAAATAATATAAAAAAAGAGAAATCGAAAAATGAAATAATATAAAAAAGAGAAATTAAAATATTTAAAAAAACACGAAAATAAGAAGAATATTATTTATTCCGAAGATACTACATTATAGACATAAGACAATCAATGTTCCCAAAATCTTGCCCAACAAGTTACAAGATTTTCAGATGAAAAAAAACAACAGAAAAAAGTAAGACAAACCTTACACAAAAGAGCATATATATATATATAAGACTCTGACAATTCGAGTCGTACTAGATTTATCTGTGATGCTATCGAACGGACGTTGGGACATTCCACTTCTATTCATCAAAAGTTTTTTAAAAATTATTATAATAATTATATTTAAAAAAAAAGGAAAAAAAAAGTATTATAAAATACGCCATTTCCACCGTCAATGTCCGTTAAAGAAAAATAACTCGAAGAAGTAATCGTAGTAAATCGTAGAAAATCTTACGTCGAGCGTCTAGCATCTTCACAGAAGACTTAAATTCCGTTGTGCGAATTGATAAGGAAAAAAAATTGATCGCTCATTTTTTAATATTTTTTTTTGTTTGTTTTCTTTTTCGTTTTCCGTTAGATAATATAATTATTTTATTTTAAACGAAAATATGTTGGTCACTGATACAATTTTTGTTACTCATCGATATTGACACCAACCAACATTTGCGACGAGTACTCGAACATTTGTTACATTTTAGATTAATTAATCGATCACACATAACGTTTTTTTTGTTTTATTTTTTTGTTCATTTAATTTTATCCAGAATTCACATTTTCACGATTCTCAGACGTTACCGACAACACTGGGAAGCAAAGTACTTGAGGGTCCATAAATGTAAATAAATAAAAAAAATGAAAAAAAGGTAATAAATTTTTTTTTTTTTTTCGAATAAAAATTTACATTCATTAAGATTCATTTTCAAGAAAACCATTAAATGCCTTTTCACGTCTGTGATTTGGCGAATGAAGGCTATTTTTTAATTTTCAATTGCGGGTTGAATGAGATCTAAAATGTGTTTCTGGTTTTTTAAATTTCTCTCTCTCTCTCTCACTCTCAATTTTTCTTTCACTCTCTCTCTCCTTCTTTAGCACAGGCATATGGCACTTCGATATTCCGTCGACATTCGATCAAAGGTACGACTCGGTAAAACAACAATTTCAATTACAATTGCAGATCGGACTAAAAAAATATTAATAATAATAATAATCAAAGTGCAATCGGAAAAAAGTTGAATCAACCATAATTCCATTCTCGCGTAAATTTTCAAATTGTCCATTTCACTAATACAGACGAATCACGTCGATCAATGTCGGCCCAAAGCTTCTTTTATATTCATAAATCGGGTCATGTTCATTGATTCAACGATGACATTGATGACAACGATGACAACGATTACATTGAAAATACATTTTTCAACCAACCAAACGCACGCCAATCGATCAATCATCATCGAAACTTTGCTTTTCACTTTCCTTTCTTTCTTCTTCTCGATAAAAAAAAAAAAATAATAATTTCGACGTATCATCGTTGATACAATTGATCATGAAATAATTGTGGAAACAATTTAATTCACGAACAATTAATTCATCAAATCATTTTCAAATTATTATTTTCCATTGATACGAATTATCATTATTACATCAATCGTAATTATGAAAAATGCAATTAATAATTCAATTAATGGATTTTCCGAGATTTTGTGAAACCTTTTTTTTTCGAGAAAAAAATTACACAAATTGTAATTCAATCATCGAAAAAATCCAATTAATATTCAATTAATGGACTTGCCGAAATCTCGTGAAACCTTTTTTTTTCTCGACGATTTAAATTACACCAATTGTAATTATCAAAAAATTCAATAAATAATTCAATTGATGAATTTGCCCGAGATTTCGTTAAACCTTTTTTTTTTTGTTTGTCGACAAAATAATTTACACCAATCGAAATTATCGAAAAAAATGTAATAAATAATTCAATTAATGGGTTTTCCGATATTCCGTGATTTCGAGACGATTCGTGGACTCTGTCGTGTCGGTGTTGCAACGCTAGTGGGAATGGCTTTGAGAGGAGTCCTTCTGGTATCCACAGCCGGTCGTTTGGCCAACGATCTCGCGCTCTTCGGTGTCTTAACTGCAAGCGGTCTCTTAATATGCGGCGTCTTCGCGCCATTATTCACATCAGGATCATGAATATTGACATTAGCTTCCTGTAATATCGTGTTAACCGCAAAACCCGCAACGGGTGGCGATTTAATCCCATCACCCATCGCAAAATCATTCAAACCCATTTTCCCGCCAAAATCATCGTCCCTGATGAATTTCTCATCCTGACGAACAAATTCGCGATTTTCCATGTCAAATTTTTGCGTCAAACGACGATTTCCACGTTTGTCCGATTGTTGCCTGGACGAACTTTGCGTTGGCAATATCGTCAGTTCCATTTTAATGACCGGCGAATAATTCGGCGACGATGCCAATCTCAATCTCGCGTTATTATTGTTTTTCGGACTTTTCGCATTTTTACGTCTTGAATTTTGCATCTTCCGCGTTGCATCTCCATGATCGTTCGTTCTCGAATCTCTCACGCGTTTTTCCGTTATTTTCGATAGATCCGCATTATTTTCACGTTCGCGGAAAGTTTTTTTGTGGAAAATTTCATCGTCGTTCGACGATTTGCGTTCGTCGAACAATTTCGCTTTTGCGAGTACCATTCCGGCGTTTTGGGTGCGTAATTTGGCGATGGATGCGCGTCCGGTCGGTTGAACAGGTGTATTTACGTTCGAACGATTTTCCATTTTGAAATAACCCGAAGCGTCTTTCCACGAAATTGGTTTTTGTCTGTTACAATCGTCGACCAAAATTCCCGAATTATTATCGTTTATCAGACAATTTTCGTGTCCTACATTTTGTTGGCTATTAGTTTTCTTCAATTCCTTAACGCGATTGTTGAAATATTGCGAATTATCGATAAATTCATTGCCGTGAAACGAAGAAGCGCGTTTTGGTCGCGACGAAAATTTTTCGTTCTGCGAATTTTGAAAAATTTCGTCGTCCTCGTAGTTTTCGAAATTTTCATCGTCGCTCACGGATCCACGAGTGTGTTCGGCCGTGTGGGTTATCAGTGTGTGCAATTGTTGTTGCAAATAATTCAATCTCGCGTTTGTTTCGTCGCTGCACAAAGAATCAGCGCGTTGATTGGAATCGTGATGAAAATTCAAATTTCGCGAATTTCTTTGTCTCTTCGGGGTCGTGCAATCGTTGTTTATGAATTTTTTGGATCTTTGAGGTTGTTCCGTGGGTTGTGTGACGTGCCACGAGGCTGTGCGATTTATCGCACGTTTGTTCGGCAATTTTTCTTGCGAACGTCTTCGCAAAATTCCGATTTTTCTGGCGCTGGGCGAACGAATTATTTTGTGCTCGTTCGAGCGACGAATTTTCAATTCGCGACTCAAACGTTTGGCCAGATTGTCCGTGGTCGTTGTGTTGTCCATGCTAGCTTCGTCCAAAATTTTTTCGTACTCCGTTTGCACGTTTAAAGCGGATTTTTTTAGAATCGACGATGTTTCCGTGTTTATGCAATTAAATTCTTGCGATATTCTGGATTCTATGGCTGATACGCGATTTTTTATTTCTTCGTATTCGCTCTTTGGTATTCTCACGTATTCCTCGCTATCGTTATTTTTTTTTGTGGTGCTCGTTATCGTTGAATTTGCATTTGCGTTTGTGAACGTATTTTCGTTGGTGGAAAAACGTCGACCCGACGATGTGGACGATGAGGATGAGATGTTTTTGTTGTGTAGGGAATTGTAATCCGTGGGGGAATCGAAACTCGTTGGACTGATCGGCGACAGAGCCGCGTGAAGCGAACGTCTGCAAGAATTTGTTTCCCGACTGTGTTTTGTCGATGTTTGATTCTTTTCCAATGTGTTGGGTTGGGCGTGGGAATCCACCCAATCGTCCGACAAATTTACATCGGCTTCCATGAATATGCGATCGTAATCGTCACGAACGTTCACCAGAGTCGTGGCTTTTCGTATCATCGGCGACGATTGCAATGTTTTGTCGTGGATTTTTTCGTCACGAGATTTTTTCGTTGCCGATGAGCTGCTTGCCGAACTCCATCGTCTTTCGATTCGGGGACTCGTGAATTCTTCGCATGGTTTATCGTTCACTGTTTCGATGTCAGCGATTTTCTGTAAATTATTTATTTATTTATTTATTTATTTATTTATTTATTTATTTATTTATTTATTTATTCATTTATTTATTTATTTGTTTATTTATTGTGAAAACATTGTATTTTTTTTTCTTATTGATGGAGTTGAGATTGAGGTTTGATATCGAGGTTTTGTGTTAATGTGACGAGTACACTTTGATCCGTATGTCAATTTGATCCTTAACGCGAGTTTTTATCGAAATTAATTTAATTTTATTTTTTTTGCTAAAATTATCTTTCAAGTCTCTGATGATATTTACATATCTGAACTGGATCAGCACGTTCTAAAATAGTGAAAGTATATCCTTGAATTTTACCAGATCGATTGGACTCGTTTATTTGGAATGGCAACCCATCAAAGTCAGTAAGGGTCATTTTGACTCATAGTGAGTGAAATTTTAGCGATTTTTTTTTCATTCTTTCTTTCTTTTTTTGAATTGAATAGATTGAACTGTGAAGATTCATTTGCAACGAGTTATAAATTTTACACACAGAATTCTGGATGTGTAAATAATCAATACAAATTTTGAAAAAATAAATAGCATTGAATTTATAATTTTTCGAAAATTAATTCACACTGTAATGAACCCTTGATAAATTGTTTTTCAGCATCAATATATAATCGAAAATATTCGAATTATGATAAATGCGATAAAAAACAAAAATTCATTTGAATTTTTTCTTTTTTCAACAAAAATATAAGCAAAAAAATTAAAATATCGAAAATGTACCTGTTTGCTTCTGGATACGAGCCGATCCAGGCTCATTCTGAGTTTCTTCGATTTGTCAACTTTATCGAAGACGCGTCTGCGTATTAAAAAAAAAAAAAACAAATCGTATTACCAATATTTTTTTCTTTCGTTATTACGTTATTCGTAATTATCGAATCACGATGACGAATTACCACACCACCAAACTTCTACAAAAATAAAATTCTTACATTTCTGAGTGCACTTTGTGGGTCAAGTATTTTCGGACCTTCGACTTGTGCACCGGACTTCTTTCTCTAACGGGGCTGTGAATAATAAAAAAAAAAAAAGAGAAAAAAAAGGATGAAGATTCCCAAATTTTAGTAAATGTGCCAGGTTTACAAACACCGGAGGATGCATAAAAAAAAACAAATTTTTTTTTTCAAACCCTATCAGTGTATCGTTGTTTTTTCACACCACAGTGCATCGTGGTGTCGAATCGACTCGAGGCTTTAAAAAAATAGAAAAAGTCATCCTACAAATCTCGGAAAACTCATGAATGAGGCTCAGGGTTTCTGCTTTACGACGAAATTTCGAAATATGAAGTTTCCGAATTTTTATTCGTTATAAAAATCAATAAATAAACAAATTTATTGATTTATTGACAAAGAACTCCTGGAAAATGCGGAAACTTTGAAATTTTGGCCTGGGTTGAATCGACACCACGATACATCGATAGGATTACATAGCAAACGCAGAAACTCTCAGCTTACGTACTTTGGATTGCTAGAAACTGGAGATGCGAATAATATACGTGTATGTGGATGAGTTGTGCGTTCGGGCATTGTATCCAAAATATCTCGCCTGCAAAGTCATTGGCGTTACATGACAACGAGCAAATTATCGTACGTGTAAAGTGCATTATTATTATTTACGTTTTTTTTTAAATTTTGTTTTTAATTCGTTTAATTTCTCAAAAACTTTTTTAGGTGTGCATATACGTGCAACGTGCAATGTGTAATAAAAATTATTAAAAAAACCGAATAACATGAGATCAAATGCAAATGATATTCGTGCTGAGACAGTTTGAGGTACTTACTTTTTTTTCACACTTATCGGAACCGAACTTTCTGTGACCTTTCGTTTTTTTCCTATTTTTATCGACGGGGTATGCAACGGATCCATTTCGGCCGGTAACAATTGATTGTTCATTTGATTAACATCGCCGGGTGAGGGTTCGCCCTTACCCACCATCTTTCTCAGACCGTTGAACATTCCTACGACGACAATTGTGCGATTTAGATTTTAATAACAAAGACAATTTTTTTTATTACGAAATGAGGTTAAGTGGATGAAATTTTTAATCGATGCCGACTGTGATGGGCTTATTTGTTATTTGTTGAAAATGCATTGAAAATACTTCAACGCTCGTGGATAAGACTCACGAAATATTTCAATTATTATTGTCGCAAGATAATTCATGAAACTTATCGGTTCAAAGACAAATTTTCAATTTTTCCACCACCAACGCCAAAAATTAGCTCTGCAAAGTTTCTCATGAACAAATTGATGCCAAACAGTTCTTACGAGTGAGACTGCCGCTCCGATGTTTCTTTTTCTTGCACCTGGCTCTCGATGATTCCTCCGATCTGTTCAATTCCGTCTCCACGCTGCCCATGGCCTCCGCCGCGATGGCTTCGCTAATGCGTTCCGGTACGACGCCGATCTTCTCCGCGTTCTCAATCAGAATCTGCTCCGTAATCAAAAATCATACCCCCCAAAAAGTTCTCGTTACCGTTTTCGATCTCATACGCGTTACAAAAGTTTGGTTAGGTTACCTTGACGATGACCAAATGAGCTTCGAGCCTGGATTGCACAGCAGACATCGTAGTCTCCTGCAGAGGCATGACATTAGGCCCCACCACTTTGGCCAGATTGTCCACGCTCATTTTGTTCTGACTCTCGTAAGTGGAAACTCGTTTCAAAAATCCCATAAAAAACGCCAGAGTATTCAGATGATGCGGAGGCAGCAATATGCAACCCAGCAGCAGCGCTTCGACCCTTCTCTCACGCAGCACCAGACATCTGACTAACAAATCGTGATAAGCAAACGGCACAAGAGGTTCCGGCAAATCCCGAAAGAAAGTTTTCAAGCAATTGGCCACGTCGATCGCATGATTCTTGTCGCCTAGCGTGCCTCCGTTGTCCAAACGTGCCACAAGTTCTTTCTGACGCGCGTGCGAACCGGCTTTGCGAAACAAACCCTCCTGATGCAAACATTTGTCCAAAAACGACGTAGCCTGACTCACGAATACGGGCACATGAACGATCGCTCCGGATGACAAACTAACCACTTCCAAAGGTTGATACGACAATGATACTTTGAATATCTTTCGCAAATTTGTTTCACGATTTCTATCTAATTTTTCAATCTTCACCGTGGATTTCTTCCATCGGTGTTTAACCCCCAAATCACGCAAATCGTTCACCACTTTTTGATAAACTTTTTCTTTGTGTAAAACGTCGCAGATCAACATTTTTACGATGTTTTCGGGCTCATCGGGTGTCGAACATCACTCGTTTGGATGACAAAATTTTTTTTTTCGTTAATTTACAAGAACCGAGGGCCATTTATGAGGTTTTTTTTCTTTTAAAGCGAGTTCTCACAGTCGTCCAAACAAACACAATGTATGACTTATGTACGTGGATTGGGCGAGGAGGGGGAGCTGTTATCGTTCGTTTACATTTGAATTTCGTGTAACCGCCAAACAACGATCCGACGATCGATAAGGTAGCGACGATCCTGTTAGACTGTCGATGTGACAGTTAAGCGCATTATCAACGGTCGGTGCAACAGTTTTCATTAATATCGACACGATCGTCCCGACTTGATCGGTAATTCTTTTCTGCAGCGGCCAGCATGTCCCGCAATCGGTGAAAATTTATAAGATGCGGTTCTCTGTTAAACCCTTTGTCGATAAAGTGAAGCGCTGTTTTCAGTGCTTACGCTTTAACCACTTTCGTAACCAATGTAAAGCTCCAGACATCTCCCAACTCATCTCTGGTCTCCTTTCCTCTAGGCTCCATGCTTTCCTCTAGGCTCCATTCATTCATTACACTGCTTAAAAAATGTTTGGGACATTTTTTCGAAAATATTCAAACATTTTTAGATTTTCTTTGTAGGAAACCTAGAAAGAAAACATTTATTTCTTCTTTCCCTTGAATTTGAATCATTTTATGCGTTACGGCTTGTCCAAACCTTCGCAAGCGAATCTTTCAATTCTCCAAGTACGTCGATTGAAAAGTTTCAGAGGAAATAAGGTTAAGACAAAAATGTCTTGTCTTGACCTTTGGGATGAGAAGGTCTTAAAGTATTTTGAGATGAAAAGACAGTTCTATAAGCCATGAATGTTCCGTAGCTTGCCGTTACCGAAAAGCATAGTGTCGTGGAAAGGCGTTGAGCACCAGAAGGAAGTTCACGACAATCCGTTGGATCATGAAGGACGAAGGTCGAACGAGATCGTTCAAACACGAGCGTGGCAATTGGGCAACATTGGTTTACGCGCAATGCAAGTATTTAACCCTCGAACGGTAACACGGTAACACCGGGTCGCTCGTGCCTCGTCCAAATGGTACGCTCTTCACTATTTTATTCGTTCATTTGATCGTATCGTTCGAACGAATGGTCAAATCAGCAATATAGCGATCGATCTTCATATCAGGATAGTCGAAGAGCATTCATGAATTATGTAAAATTCTTTACAGCGCTCCCAGTACTTTTCAAACTGCCGAAAACGAGCGACCCAGTGTTACCTTTTAACGGTGCCGAAAGTGAGGTTATCATTTGAGGATCGAAACCATATAATTCCAAAAACCCCGTCAGATTTGTTTGTCGATTACATTGAAATGGAAATTCAACAGACACGCCGGACGACGCGGTTGTAAATTGGATGAAATCAGTGAGTTCGCAACTTCGGGTTCAAGGTAATTACCTGTTTCGACAGTTCCACCTCAGTCTTACGCGCACTCTGGTACTTAAGTTTCACTGGATCGAATCGTTTGTGGACAGCGTCAAAGAATTTTGTCGGACAGTCAAGAGATTCGCTGTCGAATTGAGAGACGTCAAAGCTTATTGCAACGACGAAAGAACCAGAACGTTTGTTGCGATAAGTTGCGAAACGCGAAACAAAAATTTGGAACGAATAACAACGGGTCTGGATAAGATACTTGCGGAATTTCAATTGCCACCGTTTTTCGAGGTAATTTTTTTTGGAACATGATGTAACAATTGACTAACTTTTTGCCAGACGGTAAAACCTCAAAAATAATTTTTTTTTTTTTTTTTTTAAATAGATTTTTGCAAGGACGCCTCGTTTGACGTGAGTTTCATGTGGAATCACGGCGACGTCGAAGCCCGATTGAAGCCTTATCTACCCTCCCTCACAATGACTCTGGGCAATGTGCTTCAAGAAAATTCGGGATGTGAAATAACGATAAACGAATTGCAATGCAAAATAGGAAACAAAATATATGCATTTCAATTGAAATAACAAGTTACAACAAAGTGTAATTACATCCACGTCGAAGTTGATTGTTATTTTTTTTTGTCTCTATCGCTAAATACATAAATAAATATTTTTATTAAAAAAAACCATCGTTATAACTAAAAAAAAGACCTCAACGCAAAATTGGTTTGAACTTGACAACATTGTGCGGAAAAGAACAAACATCAGCCGTTCCACGCCACAAACACAACCAAGATTGTTTAACATTCTTCGACATGGTGACGATCAACGTGCACGATCTCGGATTTTCCATGTAAACATCATCATCAGGTACTTCGACAATTTTTTCACAATTAGTCATTTCGATCAACGTGAGAGTGGGTTTACGTTTCAACATCGCACTCAAACCGATCACCCCGACTTTATCATTTCCCGTTAAAACGAATTTCGAAAGATTCGGAGTTTTCGCGATGATATCGATGACATCACGATCGCCAACGTTGCAACAAGATAGTTCCAAATTTTCCAGATTTTCGAGAGTCGACGTCGACGCATTGACGATTGATCGAACGATGGAATTGCCATTTTCACGGACTGTATTCGATAGATTCAGACTCAACATTTGTCCGACAAACGATTCGGTGATTTCATCGTCGACCGGATTCCACGAAAGATCCAAATTAACGAGATGCGTCCAATTTTTCGAACACGTGAATTTTTCAATTTCGCACATTCGCAATTTCAAGGTTTGAAGATGACGATGATGGGAAATGAGTTTGTGCAGTTGATCGTGCGAAGAATTGCCCAGAGGATTGTAACTCAGATCTATCACGCGAAGTTGCGATGGCAGACTGTCGATTTTCAGTAGACAATCGAGATCCATGTCGCAACCGCGAAGATGCAATTCTTGCAACTTTGACAAACGTTTTAGAGTGTCGTTCAACGTTTTGCCCAATTGATTTAACGACGATCCGGACAGCTCAAGGATTTGTAACTTTTCCTCGTGTTCCAGAGTTTTGAGAATCACGAGTTTTTCGTCGTACGTTGTTGTTTTGTCGTGCTTCAAACGAAACGTCGATGTGTTGTCGCAAATTTTCAGGGATTTCGTCGTCGATTCGCTCGGCTCTGAAACATTGATTAGAGTTTTTTTTTTTTTTTTGTAAAGCATATTTTCGATAATTTTTTTTGGGGACACAGTTGACGTGTATTTGTTTCTATGATTAGTGGATAATGAAGTAGCATTTGTAGAATATTCTGTGAAATTTTTGTCAATTTATATGAAGAAATGAGCCGTTGACAGCGAATCTTCGTGGACGTCTTGAAAAAGAATAGTTTCATTGCTGGGCTCCTCATAACTCATCGCTGGTTCATCGGAAATGAAGGAACCAAAATGATTTTATCAGTTGGGTTGGGGTCGAAATCCAGAACGAGCAATGTTTAGAAAGGGCAAAAACCCGAACGCGCAATGCTTCGAATGAAAATGTTCAGAAAGGGCAAAACTCCGAATGAGATTGTAGCGAACGTATTATATGCCGAACGCCTACCAGTCGGCGGGGTTTTCAACATTTCCCGACTTTCGAGCTTTCCCACGCGTAAACGATCAAGGTTAGATACATGCCGTCACTGATTTTTTTATAGGAAATTCAATTCTCTACAACATTGTTTATGTACACTTTTGGTCTATATAGCGTTGTTTAACCAGCGTTTTGACGGGAAGGTAAGAATGCATCGATTTTTTTATCGTTTTATTTTGTTTCTGTCTAAACGCTGGCTAAACAACGCTATATAGACCAAAAGTGTACATAAACAATGTTGTAGAGAATTGAATTTCCTATAAAAAAGTCCGCGACGGCATACATCTAACCTTGATCGTTTACGCGTGGGAAAGCTCGAAAGTCGGGAAATGTTGAAAACCCCGCCGACTGGTAGGCGTGCGGCATATAATACGTTCGCTACAATCTCATTCGGAGTTTTGCCCTTTCTGAACATTTTCATTCGAAGCATTGCGCGTTCGGGTTTTTGCCCTTTCTAAACATTGCTCGTTCTGGATTTCGACCCCAACCCTATCAGTTGATAAGTTTCTGCAGGTAACAACGTCGAGTTTCTTTTTTTAGATTGATTTTTCAATTTTTTACAGCACTTGGAAGTCAAAATACTGAATTTTCATCTAATTTTTTTTTCAGTATTTTGACTTCTAAGTGCTGTTAAAAAATTGAAAAATCAATCTAAAAAAAGAAACTCGACGTTGTTACCTGCAGAAACTTATTAACTGATAAATTTATTTTGGTTTTTTCATTTCATTGGAAATTTCATTGGAATTTTCATTTTGTTGGAAAAATACTGTTTCTGTATAACGCAACCAGCGTTGCGTTATACAAATTTTTCAATCAAGTTTAAATACCAATAAACAATTTTTACTATTTACTTGGGATTAATTTTCATTGTTATCCCTACTAAAAAAAAAAAAAAATTATTTCAGCTTATTTTTGGGCGCTGCTAGACGTATGTAACTCGTCAATCGATATAAATCATTGTAAATTAGAGGAAAGAAGAGAGTGGCACGAGTCCCCAACGAGGGACGAGCCAGCTGAGGCTAAAAAATGGAACAAAATAAAATAGAATAAAATAAAATAGAATAAAATAAATAAAATAAACAAACAAATAAATAAATATAGTTAACTCACGAATCCGATGACTCTTGCAAATACTCGTGTAACGTTCGACAACCGAAGGTATCTCTCTGTCAACGATTTCAGCGATGAGTCTGACAACCCCATCGACCGGATTAACGACCCTCAATGTATCATCAGCCTCGATGACTTCACCGCTCCAACTCGTCAGACGAATTCTAACCACGCATCCGGTTTCGTCGCGATATTTATCCGCAATTTCTCTGGTTATACTCGCCACCGTCGATTTTTGTCGCTCGGAATACGTCAACGTAAAATTCACGATTTTACCGTCGATCAAAACGAGCAATTTCATCGATTTCCTCAAAACATTATCTTCAATGATCTCCGGAGCGTTCGAAATTCCCGGGCAATTAATGAAAATCGGTGACGGTGTTCGCGAAGCGGAATCTCTGGTGAATCCAGCTTTCAACAACGAAATTTGTCGTTTTTTCGTTTTTTTCGCCGATTTAGCGACGCTGGAATTTCTTCGAGATTCGTTCATAAGGGAAACGTCGATGGTGGCGCTGCTGCAGCTGCTCGAGCTACTCTCATCGCCGTTCGTCACGAGTTCCGAATTATCGTTCGATCTTATTCTCTGCCTCTTCACCGATTTTTGTCCCTCTGGCGTTGAATTGCTGGATTTTCTTTTAATCGTTGGCAAACGATCTTCCACGATGCTGCGTTCTTTGATCGTGCAATTGAGATCGTCTTCCAGCCAATCGTCGATCATCGTCTCGTCGCAATCTATCAGAGCGGCCTGTGGCCTTTTGGGTGTCGTTGACGAACGTTTTTCCCCTTTTTTCGACGAATTAAATGTGGAACTTCTGTTCATGAGATTGGCGATGGTTCTTCGATAATCCTCGCTCGCTGAAATTTGTTCTTCGTCGTCTTCTTCGTCTTCTTCGTCGACGAGACCGTTAAAACCGGTCGCATTACGATCGCCCGACGATTCCTTCGATCTTTCCGATCGTCTCGTCAAAACTTTCGACAATTTTTTGCGAATAATTTCATAATCCCTCTGATCAGCTTCTGACAAATCTCCAACGCGTTCTCGCCAATTTTCCAGACAATCCAACGCGTTGTCGCCCTCTCTGGTGGTCAATAAAAAATTCGCACGTGATTTCATCAACAAAGTGATTATGGAAAAATTTCCACAGCTCGCGGCATCGTGAAGAGGAGTCACGCCGCCGCATTCGGCGCCTCCGGCGTCGTTCACGTGGGCTTTCGATTTGATCAAAAGTTTGGCAATTTCAACGTAACCGTGATTGGCCGCTTCGTGCAAAGGAGTCCATCCTGCATTGTCCCTCACGTTCGTAGGATGTCCGGCTTCCAAAAGTCTCTCCACCTCGTCGATGTTTCCGTTTATACAAGCAACGTGCAATTTTGTTTCACCCTTCGCGTTTCTTTTTACAACCAGGCCGCGTTTTCGACTCCGCGAATTTTCCGGATCCACAGATTTTTCATTATTTTTGCAAATTTCCGTTTCTACGTCTGACAAATCTTCCAGACAAATGTTCGAGCCTATGTTCGTGTTTTCGGATTCAGTATCGCTGGGAGAATCGAGGATTGTGGTGGAAAATTGATCGTCGAGTTTTTTCGTGATTTCCGAGGCTGACGAGTGATCTCCGGTGTCTTGATAATAAATTCGCATTTCTTTGAGAATCGTAGCTTCCATCGTGGGATTTTCGTGTTTGCGAGCGGTTTCCAGAGCGTGATTGTAAGTTTCTAGGATGGAGGATTTATCGGAGTTTGTGAGGCACAAGAGATCGACGAGGTTGAGGGCGGAACGACAGATTTCCGAGGGTTCGGTGCAAAGTTCGAGCTCGCGACGCGCGTGGGGAATCGCTTCGTCGTAACGGTGGGCGTCGCGAAGGGTTTGCACGAGACTCACCAGGGCCAGACCGATTTGTTCCGGGGAATCGCTGGTTTCAGCGTGGATCAACATTGCGGAATAATATTCTATGGCTTTTGTGTATGAACGTGCGGCTACTGCAGCGTCGCCCAATTGCTCGTACAGCTTTTGACGGGATTCTGGGTCTGTCTCCACCTCTAGGCTCTCTTCGGCTCGGCAAATTGTCACGACTGAAATTTTTACAACGATTACGAATCAGTTTATTGAGAGGCAATGTTTTTGATAATTTTTTGAGAAGCATATTTTTGATAATTTTTTGAAGTGAATACTTCTTAAACGACACAGGATCGGCTCGCCAGCCGGCGCGTTGTAGGACGGGACAAGAGAATGAAGGAATGAAAGAAAAGAGAGAGGGGAAGAGAATGATGCGTGAGCCGTGGGTATGCGAGTGAGAGCGAGCGAGTCGCCCTACAGCCAGCCGCGTGTAGACCGGACGAGAGAATGAAGGAATCGGAGAAGAGAGAGAGAATAATACGTGGGCCCTGTGTGTGCGAGTGAGAGCGGCCGAGTCAATGCAGAGAGGGGGCAGGATCGCGTGACTCGTCATCGGCAGTATACCTGGAGTAGACGTGTGATAGTACGGACAGACCTCGTGCGAGAGAGATAGCGCCGTGGGCGCTCGCGGCGGAGCGAGAGAGAACGTGGGTCTTAAGAGGATCCCGAACGTTTGGGCCACCTTCTCTCTCGCTCCGCCGCGAGCGCCCATGGCGCTATCTCTCGCGCACTTGTTACGCACGCGAAACGTTTGGGATCCTCTCAAATGGCGGGTAAGGGCTGGAGCGTAAGAAAAAACACTTCTGCAATTTTTTTCATAAATAAATAAATAGAGATAATTCATTTAAACCTTTTACCCATCATTAAGTATCATTTCGATAACATTCTGTGATTGTTTTATGCGAAAATATCGAAGAACAAGCCGGTGACAAAGCTTTTCCAACAACGTCTTTGGATAAAAACTATTTGCGGTAATAACTGTATCTCAGCTGAAAATTATCTCAAATCAACGATCATCTAAATTTAGTCGAAGTATCATCAAATCCTCCCCTTTACGGTCTCTGATTTTTTTTTTCATTCTTAAATTTTCGGTGTTCATTTAAAGTGAAAATTTCGTGGTCATTTTTCATGAAAAATAGCAGTTCTCACTTTCAATGACCACCAACAATTTAAAAATTAAAAAATAATAATCAGAGAACGTAGGGGGGAGGATTTCATGATATTTTGACTACATTTAAATGGTCTTTGATTTTAGATAATTTTCAGCTGAGATATAGTCAACACTGCAAATCGTTTTTTTTCCAAAGACGTTTTTGGAAAAGGTTCGTCACCGGCTTGTTTGTCGATATTTTCTTATTAAAAGATTACAGGATGTTATCGAAATAATACTTAATAATGTTCAAAAGGTTTGGGTAAATTTGCTCTATCCATATTTATAAAAAAAGATGTCTACCCTCCAGCCCTTATGCCCCCCCCCCTCCGTTAATAAATAAAAAACATTTTTGAAAACACAAATATCAACGTGCATGCTACTTTCGACTTCCTTGTCAATTCATAATTCGATCACTGACTCTTCCTCTCCTCCCCTTCTCTCTCTCTTTCTCTTTCTCTCTGGAATCATCGGCAGAAATAATTTACCGCGCCAGCGAAATGCATACAAGTATTCACTTCCATCGTGTGTGAATCGGACACACACTCAATTTTTTTTTCTTGACGACACAGTTGATGGGTATTTGTTTCTGTGATTAGGGGATGATGAAGTAACATTTGAAGAATATTCTGTAAAATTTTTGTCAATTTTTGTGAAGAAATGAGCCGTTGACAGCGAATCTTTGAGGACGTCTTGAAAAAAAAAAGTTTCATTGCTGGGGTCCTCATAACTCATCGCTGGATCGTCCGAAATGAAAAAACCAAAATGATTTTATTAGTTGATAAGTTTCTGCAGGTAACAACGTCGGGTTTTTTTTATTTTAGATTGATTTTTTCAATTTTTTACAGCACTTGGAAGTCAAGATACTGATTTTTCATAATATTTTTCTTTCAGTATTTTGACTTCTGAGGGCTGTAAAAAATTGAAATATCAATCTAAAAAATAAAAACTCGACGTTGTTACCTGCAGAAACTTATCGACTGATAAAATCATTTTGGTTTTTTTTATTTCCGATGATGAAGCGATGAGTTATGAGGGGCAACGCGCTGAACCTTTTTTTTTTTAACATTCTGAAACGTTAACCGTTTTTTATTTCAATTATTCAATTTCGAAAAGTGAAACGCGCCACCCTGTATAATGATAATTTGTTGGAGAACTGATTTGTTGATGTAGCAACGGAGGCTTGCGACGAGCTTACCAATTCGCAATAATTTCTCGACTTGTCGCAATATCGTGAGTTGACGATTTTTCGACAGAAACAGATGAACCAAGATTTTTCGGGCATCGGACCACTGGCCCAGCCTGAGAAGCAATTCGGCTTTGGTCAATCGAGCGTGAGCTCGTAGAGTCGAATCCCCGGTTTCAATGGCTTTGTCGATGTGTTTGAGAGCGAGGCCGAAGTGATTCTGACGTTCGTGCAAAGCTCCCAGAGCTATGTCCGTTCGGTGAAGATCGTCGTCGAGTTTGTGTTTTTTGCAAAGTTCCGCGGCTTTCTCGATGAGCTCGATCGCCTGATGAGGATTTTTTTGTTCCTCCAGAACCAGGCCGAGATTCAGGAGCAATCTGGCTCTCATTGTCATCATTTCCGCAAGCTCGATGTCCGTGCTTTCCAGTCTGTACATTTTATTCGTATTAATTCATATTAATTTTATTTAACTCTTCATTTTTTATGTATCGACTTGAATCTTGCGTTCAAATTTCGATTTAACATGTTTTCTAAATAATCTAATAGTCGTTGTCTTCTATTCAAGGTTTTTGAGTAGTCAAAAAACGATGAGAAAAAAAAATTTATGAAATCTGACTTTTTTTAGAAAAAAATTCGTGTAAAATTTAATTTTTGCCATATGGTAAAAAATCTTACGCCGTTTTACTCTTGAGATATTATATTTTTGAGAAAAAAATAGAGCTTTTCATGGACTTTGAAAAAAAGTAATATTTATTTTCAAGTTTGAACTCGAGAATTTTGGTCGATGTCGAAAAATGAAAGTGCGTACGGTTCGATGGACAAAGTAATGTTGAAAAATGGTATTTTTATTGCATAATGGCCACGACGTTGGCCTGGGGTCCAATTGGACCCCGAGTGACCGCTTAATTAAAATCAATGTGAATTGATCGATATCAATTTTAGTTAATTCAATATTCTTGTTAATAAAAATTCAAAATTTTAATTCGAATGTACCAATGAATAAATAAAATTACTTGCCGATCGCAAAGTCGAAGACTCTTGGAATAAGCTTTCTTGGCAGCCGCAAAAGCCTCAGTTCTTTGATCGGAATTTTCTGGAAGCGTTTCACCGAGACAGAATTGCGTTCTGCCGATAGTTGCCAGGGCTCTCTGCTGTTCCAACACGTTGTTCACCTCCTTGGCTCCTTCTGCGATTGCAAAATGAATTTAAACGCATTGAGTGGACTGCGAAGTTTGCTCGAGTTTGTGACGATAGCGAATTATTACCCACCCAGATGAAGAGTCTGATGGGTCAGAGCCTCTTCGTAATTGCCGAGACTGGCGTTGACCTCTCCAATCATTCTGTGAGCTATCGCGTGATTGAGCTTGTCCGCCAAAACTTCGCATGCCTGCAACTGTTCGTTGTACTCGGACAGAGCTTGGTCCAGACGACCGGACTCGAAATACATGTCGCCAAGCTCCTTAGACAGCTCGGCCAGCTGATGAACATTTCCGTCACGTCTCGCTTTGTTCTTTCTTTTGACTAGCCCTTCAGCAAACAAAAAGTTTCGAATCGATAAAATTTGTTTACGAACCTTTTATTCAAAATAGTTATTTTGATTTTTTTTCTAAAGGTACAATTTTTTTTCTCAATTCACAACAATCTTGTACAAAAGTGTAACAAAGCTGCAACGATTCTTAATTTCAATTTCACGATCTAGAATGTAAGTTCCGCAGAAATATGGTTATAAGCTAAATTAATTGTTTTGGGCTCGATGTTGCGGTTGGGGTCATTTTGGCCCCCCAGTGATATCGAAGGGTTGAATATCCGAGTCGATGATAAAATTATTTTCAAACTGAATTTGGCAGCTGGAAATACTTAACAGGATGCATGTAAATAATGTTGACCAATGAAGTTTCGAGTCAACAATTGATTCGTGAGTTATCACTCATCACAGAATGTCGTTCGATGGTTGGAACAAAAAAAACAAAACTTACTATCCTCGTCCATGTTTAGATCTCTTTGTGTTATCGTGTTGCATCTGAAGATTCACGATCACGAATGATAAATAAAGATTTTTTTTTCGCCCGAAAGCGATTTCGAAGATCGGTTGGCGCGAAAGCACTGCGCGGTCGTGGCCGATCACCGCCGACATTTTGGTTGAAGATTTTCATTCACGGAAAGCATGGAGCCTAGAGGACAGGAGACACAACTAGCCCAGATTTGGCTTCAAAATCAGTCATGAAAAGTTGGACCAGGTCCGTAGTTCGAGAGGCGCCGAGCGCAGCGCTGTCAACCGTAGCGGGTAGTGTGATATATCTATCATACGCACGTCCCGGTATATCTATATATTATATCTCCATGAATGTGACGTCAAGAACATTAGTTCGAGAATCGCCCACTATGCACCGGCTAACAGGAGCGCGGTTCCTCTAGGCTCCATATGTGATGAAGATTAATTTTTTCCTTATCGCAGCAAGAGCACACTGTCACAAATGCCGAAACCGATGGATACCGCGAACAATGAATGAATTTTTTTTTCAATAACTTGGTAAAATTGATCAATCGGGAGTTAATATTAAATAAATAAATAATGACGTACGCTTTTCAACTATATATATATATATAGATAGATAGATGTATGTGAAGTCACATCGCCGACGATGTCACCCCTCCTTTGAACAACCAATCGCGAATGAGAGAAGGAGGGATGGATGGAAAAATGATATTTATGTATTATTTTATTGTATGGCGAGATTTACAAGTGCTTCGTAGACACTGGCATTTTTTTCCGACAACTTTTTTTCCTCCGTGTTCGTCACATGTACAAACCTCTCCCCTATTCGTCGGCACAATTATTTCCTGTCCCTCGTTATTATTATTTTTTATCCTTTATGGACACACGGCACTGTGGTATCGCGAAACTGATCGTATATATGGATGAAGCCTCACTTGGCCTCACTGACCCGTATCGACCACCTTGCGACGATTCGTGTTCTCACCCGCGTCGGCGTCGGCTGTTCCCGCGGCGTCGAGACGTTTTGGGGGTGTCGAGGCTTCGCGCATGCGCCCGCCGCGCTCTCGCCTTCATCCCAAACGAGGTCACGCCTTGATCTCGTGTCGTTTATTATGAGGTTGTATTATAAGGTTATATCGGTTGTAAACAAATCGATATTTACAGAGATGTCAATAATATATATTTTCAATTTATTAAATCATTTTAATTTTTTTTTCTTTGGGGGGGCTCCGCCTCCCAAACCCCCCTGAGGTGCCACAGATCAGGAGCTTCGCGTCGTCATTCTCATGTGAGAATGACAAAAAATAGTATGTGTTGCGCGGGCGCGATAGGTGACTCCTTTATGCACGCGAGGCCTGCACTCGGCTTGACACAGACGATGCCTCAGCGATGGTTCCCGATATCTCGTCTCCGGGTAGCTCGACTCGACTTAGGCTCGTCTTCGCATACCCGTTGACTCGACATCGGCAACCACCGCCTCAGCATCATCGGCGCCTGCGCCTCGTGATCACCTCACATGCATGCGCGAATCACCGACATCGCACCCTTGCAACACAATATACTATTGTTGAGCCCAAAGAAAACTTAAAAAAATCAAAAAATTTATTTGCGACATTTTTGTTCATAGCGCTATGACCGATGGCAAAAAAAATTCATCACAAGAATTTAAAACTATACATTTCATACTACAAAATACCTTTTTATTCATCTCAATATGACAATATTCCGTAAAGGTGCACCCATTGAAAAATCACCTAGAAAAGCTGAATTTTCTCCCGTTCCTTCAATTTTTTTGGGTGGGTGTATATATAAACAATCAACTCATCCTACTTTTTCCCACAGAAGCATCGTCAGCTCTACAATTATTATTATTTTTTTGTTCGCACGATTTATTGCCGTCAAACGACGACGACGAAGGCTCTAGAATGAGTACGTAATGCGATCCGTCGTTCCCGTACGTTTCAGACACGCTTGCAAATTTTTGTTCGATTCGTAACCAAAAGCGTCGAGTGGAATTCGATTCATTGCAGCCAATCTGCATGAAAACGATTTTGAAAAAATAATTAGTAATGATAATGATACAGAGATACGATTCTCGTTAAGCAAAAAATTTGTCATTTCGCAAGGTAGGGGTCAAAATTCAGAACGATCAATGCTTCGGAGGTCGAAAATTCAGAACATGTGTATACGTGAGTCAAGCAATAGAACAATTTTGAGAAGCCTGTAACTCGACGAAAAATAGTTGTCGAGCAATGATACAAAAATAGCAAATTGAAGCTTCCAGCTTCTAGTTTTAAGATCCTTAGTTCAAATATTTGTGTCATTTACTGTTTATGAGGAATCTTTAAAAAATTAGCGGTAAACATTTTGCTGAATTTTTTTAATGTCACGCTGTCCGTAAAAGTGCGGTTTTACGCTCACTTCGTTCGCTTCAAACCGCATTTACGGACCTTGTGACATAAAAAATCGTACGACACTCGTACGAAAAACGTTTTCTGGACTCGTGTGATTGCAATACTCGCCTTCGGCTCGTTCTGCAAACTCACACTCGTCAGAAAACAAATTTTCGTACTAGTGTCATAATATACTATTTGCCTTTCAAAAGGTCCACGGGACTTCAATACATTTTTTTAGTAAATCGATCTGAAAGCTTGGACTTCGACTGCCCCGAGACTACGTTCACCGTGGCACACCATCCATTGTTGTGGAAACTTCTGGTAGTTAATTTGGATTAGCCGAATTAACTGACAGAAGTTTTCAATTGACGCGAAAATCTTTCAAAGGGCGTTGATAAAATCATACAAATTTCAAGAGTGTAGCCTCTTTGGAGAGTAGTCCTTAAGGAGTAATCCTTAAGGAGAGTAGCCCTTTGAATTGTCGCCGGAAACCTATTAAAACCATAAAATACGATATATTTTTATCTTCCCGTCCCAACGCTCGCTAAACAACGTTGTATAGACCAAAAGTTTACATAAACAAATTTGTAGAGAATTCAATTTTCTACAAAAAAGTCCGCGGCGGCACACATCTGATCTTGACAGTTTACGCAGGGGAAAGGTTGAAAGTCGAGAAAAAATTGAGTGTGTGTCCGATTCACACACGATGGAAGTGAATACTTGTATGCATTTCGCTGGCGCGGTAAATTATTTCTGCCGATGATTCCAGAGAGAAAGAGAAAGAGAGAGAGAAGGGGAGGAGAGGAAGAGTCAGTGATCGAATTATGAATTGACAAGGAAGTCGAAAGTAGCATGCACGTTGATATTTGTGTTTTCAAAAATGTTTTTTATTTATTAACGGAGGGGGGGGGGCATAAGGGCTGGAGGGTAGACATCTTTTTTTATAAATATGGATAGAGCAAATTTACCCAAACCTTTTGAACATTATTAAGTATTATTTCGATAACATCCTGTAATCTTTTAATAAGAAAATATCGACAAACAAGCCGGTGACGAACCTTTTCCAAAAACGTCTTTGGAAAAAAAACGATTTGCAGTGTTGACTATATCTCAGCTGAAAATTATCTAAAATCAAAGACCATTTAAATGTAGTCAAAATATCATGAAATCCTCCCCCCTACGTTCTCTGATTATTATTTTTTAATTTTTAAATTGTTGGTGGTCATTGAAAGTGAGAACTGCTACTTTTCATGAAAAATGACCACGAAATTTTCACTTTAAATGAACACCGAAAATTTAAGAATGAAAAAAAAAATCAGAGACCGTAAAGGGGAGGATTTGATGATACTTCGACTAAATTTAGATGATCGTTGATTTGAGATAATTTTCAGCTGAGATACAGTTATTACCGCAAATAGTTTTTATCCAAAGACGTTGTTGGAAAAGCTTTGTCACCGGCTTGTTCTTCGATATTTTCGCATAAAACAATCACAGAATGTTATCGAAATGATACTTAATGATGGGTAAAAGGTTTAAATGAATTATCTCTATTTATTTATTTATGAAAAAAATTGCAGAAGTGTTTTTTCTTACGCTCCCTTACCTTACCCGCCATTTGAGAGGATCCCAAACGTTTCGCGTGCGTAACAAGTGCGCGAGAGATAGCGCCATGGGCGCTCGCGGCGGAGCGAGAGAGAAGGTGGCCCAAACGTTCGGGATCCTCTTAAGACCCACGTTCTCTCTCGCTCCGCCGCGAGCGCCCACGGCGCTATCTCTCTCGCACGAGGTCTGTCCGTACTATCACACGTCTACTCCAGGCATACTGCCGATGACGAGTCACGCGATCCTGCCCCCTCTCTGCATTGACTCGGCCGCTCTCACTCGCACACACAGGGCCCACGTATTATTCTCTCTCTCTTCTCCGATTCCTTCATTCTCTCGTCCGGTCTACACGCGGCTGGCTGTAGGGCGACTCGCTCGCTCTCACTCGCATACCCACGGCTCACGCATCATTCTCTTCCCCTCTCTCTCTTCTTTCATTCCTTCATTCTCTTGTCCCGTCCTACAACGCGCCGGCTGGCGAGCCGATCCTGTGTCGTTTAAGAAGTATTCACTTCAAAATATGAGGAAACCACGCGGCTGGTAGGCGTTCTGAATTTTGTACGTTCGAAACATTGGCACTCGAAAACAATTGCGCGTTCGGAATTTTCGTCGTTCTGTACATCGATCGTTCTGAATTTCGAACCCCTAACCATTTCACAATATCGAATATAGAACTTTGTTTATATTCATGCGCGTTACCTTCCGCCGGAGAGATTGAACAAAAATTTCCAATACGACGGTCGTAAATTCTGTGGCTCGATGATAGCCGCGTGGAACAGCAGGGCGGTGCTCAAGCAGTACAATACCATTGAAAACCACTTGACTTCCGGCAATCTTCCGTTCTCGACCTCGCGATTCCACAGTAACTGAAATTTGAAAAAAAGTTGTTAAGTAGCGTGTTGGGCACGCACATGATAGGGTTCCTTGGTCATTCTGTAGTAGCCATTAACGAAAGAATCTCTACAAAAGCGTTTAACGGAAACTTTTTATTTTTATATTTTTCGTAAACTATTTTTGCTACAATGTTGGTCGTTATAATTTTGACTGCATTTTGGAATTTTCTCCGATTTTTTGAATTCATAGTTTAGAAATTAGAGCAGCAGGAGGGTGGGTAGTACTCTGATTATCACTTCGAAAGCGAATATCTCGTGACTGAAGGGTTAAAATGAAAAAGGTCTTAGAACATTCTCAATGCTTTTAAGAAGACCTATTCAAAGACACCTTACTCGATGGGGTGAGCGAAAACAAAATTCGAGTTCACTTTTTAATCTGTGGGTCAAACCATTTTTTTTTTTAATGTTACGATTTCTACTTTTTGATCATCGATCTACGTCTGTGTATTAAATTTATATATAATAAAAATCGAAATCGGTACATGAATGAGATAATGGGAGGACTGTGACATACAGACAGACCGACTGACCGAAACCATGAAGCTTTCTAGACTTCTGGGGAACCCTAAAAATCATCGCAGATCCATAATTTCATTAATATCGTGTATTTGAAATATTTTGTATTCGGTGTCATTTATATTCACCTGTAAGGCTTTCCACATGACGTACAAGGCAATTGTGTTGTTGGGATACATCGTAAATGCGATACTGGCTATTATTCCGGCTGGAATAGCGTGATACTTCGAGTCTCTGTCGCGAGCTCGTCGCAGAGAGCACGATGTTAGCTGTGATGGAAAATAATGGAACAAAAACCAACAAATAATTCCACAAAAAATTTCGCACAGTAATCATCATTGCTACGTATTTTACTTGCACAAACTTTGAGACAAATGATTCATTTGAGGGAGGATTCTAGTTTGGGGATTCCCTGGAAATGGCTCATTTTCGGATTTTTCTTTTGTTTATACCGAATTACTACAGATGTAAATTAAATTTTTTTCTTACATCAAAATACGTTTATGGAAAAACTTAAAAATGGATTTGGGTTATTATTTTCTTTCTCCAAAAATTATGTTTATAAAAAAATGTCACAAGTTTTTTGGATTACGACCATCTAGTTTTTTAACATCGAATTCTGATTTCCAAGAAAAAAAACTATAATAACAATTACGTGTACATCACTGGCAATCCATATGTGACGTTCTGCGAGGAAAGAGACCCTAGGCGTTCGAAGCAAACTTTCCGCGAATGCTTGGATTCACGCAGTTGGTGAGCACCATAATGACAATTTACAAAGATGCCTTCAAATAGAAAATAATTGTCTACTGCGTTGATTGTTCCCAAAATCACAGATAATATGGGCATTATAAAGCACCACAGCTGTGCAAGATTTGAGCGCTGTAGCTTGAACCGTTCTCGAGTTATAGACGTTTGAATTTTAAACCTATTGACATGAAAATCCCGGTTCAAATTTTTCGGACCGTCACATAACGCCCTTCATGAAAGAGCAAAATTATAAGAAATGTGTTATGTGACCCCTATTTTCCAGTTAATTGCAAAAGATAAATCATAAAAACCGTTATAACTCGCAAACGAAGCGAAAGGGCGAAAATGAGCGGTCTCGAAAAGTTTGCCGCAAACGCCCAGGGTCGCATTCCTCGCGAAATGTCACATTTTATGCAAAAAATTTGAATGTCGATTTTTTTCGAATTCCACGTCAAATACTTTTCACGACAAAAAATTCTTGAACATTTCGTAAGAGTATCGTATACAATTTTATGTCACAACGTGTGTAAATGGGGATTTGCCCACGCGAAGCGTGGGTAAAACCGCATTTCACGCACGGCGTGTCATAATAGTATCGTATACAATTTTATGTCACAACGTGCGTAAATGGGGATTTGCCTACGCGAAGCGTGGGTAAAACCGCAATTTACGCACGGCGTGTCATAATAGTATATTACGATACTAGTGCGAAAAAAGTTTTTCTGACGACTGTGACTTTGCAGCACGAGCCGAAGGCGAGTGTTGCAATCACACGAGTCCAGAAAACGTTTTTCGCACGAGTATCGTATACAATTTTATGACACAACGTGTGTGAATGGGGATTTGCCCACGCGAAGCGTGGGTAAAACCGCATTCTACGCACGGCGTGTCATAAACACATTTGTCATTCGCAATACATATCACAATTCACATACCCTGTAAAGACCTACGAATGCACCGAGGAAGACACCCAAATTAAAATTTTTTCTTCTGAATAACGTCGTACCGATGAGTTTTGGTCGGTTGATAATTTTTTTCATTTGAAATACCAATTTTAGAGCTAATTGAGCACCAACGCCAATACCGAATAGTTTTGTGCTTCCCTGAAAACGATTATTTAAATGTGTCAATGATGCACAACTGTGATCGTGGAAAGATAATGTTTGATAAAGTGATAGTCGTAACAACGAACCGTCAAAATGTAGTGAACGCAACTGAATGGATGAGGGCACGAGTTATGTTGAGCGCAATCTTTTATACGATTGATTATGTGTTCGTAAATTTTTAACGTTTTCCAGAGTGAACTGAACGTCGATTTGGACGATTTTTTCACGTCTCTACGAGTGTTCGGTCCGTGACAATTGTAATTCACATTATCGGAAATCGGTGTGGAAGTGTCGAGCATCGGAGATTGTTGTTTTTCCAGGTATTTCGATTCTTCGTGCTCACCGATGAGGTATCTACGAACATGTAGTTTATATCGTAAATTACGTTGCGAACTAAATTACACGTAACGATATATATGAGGAATTCCATACAAATTCAGTCAATCAAAACCTTGACCCCGGCCCCGGTTCCTTTTGTGAGATTAAAAAAATATTTGCCATCTCTTTAGTCCTCAACATTAGCTTAAGGACTGAAAAAATCAGTTTTTTCCGGTGTTTAAAGCGAATAATAAGGACTGAATAGGTGAAAAATAATTTTTTTAATCTCATATGTTGAACTCCGAGGGGCTATGAATTGTGAATTATTGGATTAAGGCTATTTTTACGAAAGACCTTTGTTGTAGAGAATTCATTTAGCTCTAAAATATCCTTGTACATTTTTCTCGTGGAACAAAGAGTTTAGCTGTAAAACTCGTTTGAAGACAAATTATCGTCGAAAATAGGTTTAAAATGCCTGTAAGTCTTGAAGATATCGAATTTTTAGACTTGAGGCACTGATACTTTTTGGAGGAAATTCAATTTCCTAGAGAATGGTATCCGGCGGATTCCGATTGCAATTTTTTTTATTGGCATTTTCATTGAAATAAGCAAAAAAAATATTTTTCCCGTGTTATTTAAACGGGGAAGAGAACCTTGCCTTGAGATCCGTAAAAAAAAAATCTCTTCGAGTGGGCCTTTCGGTAGGTTTTTTTTAGGCCTACGACCAACTTTTGCGACCTGCGACATCGAAAATAAAGAATAAATTGTATTTTTGACACAGTCTAATGGGCACATATGTGAAACGAAATCCCTCCAAGTCGCAACCTTGAAAACGTATTTTTATAGGAGTTATGGAGGGGAAGAGATAAATCAAAAAAGTTTTTTTTCCTCGAAAACGGCTCAACCGATTTTGATGAAAAAAATATATGTTATCTATGTATGTCAATAGACGCATTCAATAAAAAATTAGATAAAAATTGGGCCCAAAATACGGGCCTTAATTTATTTTTGGAATTTTTAACTATTCTTTTTGAGGTTATGTTTTATAGTGACACCCGCCATTATTTTGTGCATGTCCTTTGACATGTTTTCTTCAACATGTAATTTTTTCAAATTTTTTGATGTGGTGCAACATTGTTGAAAAAAAATTAAAACCGTTCCTGGGATACTCTACGGTACACAGTATCCTGAGTGTACAATGGTGTGAGGTTTTCGCCGTTTATTCTTTTGAGAACCTTTTGACCTTTTTCATTTGTCATTTATCAGCGACGTTGTTGGCAAGCTTAATATAAAACTTACATAATTTCATGAATATTGCTTGGAAAATTCTCTTCGACATGTATTTTTTCTAATTGGCGCAACACAGGGGAATCAAATTGTACTAGTGTCAGGAGGTACCTTTATTTTTTGTCCTTGATGGAAAGTAAAAAAAATTGAGTGTGTTGGAATCACACACGATGGAAGTGAATACTTGTATGGATTTCGCTGGCGCGATAAATTATTTCTGCCAATGATTCCAGAGAGAAAGAGAAAGAGCGAGAAGGGGAGGAGAGGTAGAGTCAGTAATCGAATTATGAACTGGCAAGAAAGTCGAAAGTAGCCTGCACGTCGATATTTGTGTTTTCCAAATTTTTATTTATTTATTAAGGGGGGGGGGTGCGTAAGGGCTGGAGCGTAAACATCTTTTCTTATAAATATGGATGGAGCAAATTACTCAAACCTTTTGAACATTATTAAGTATTATTTCGACCACATCCTGTAATCTTTCAATGCGTAAATATCGACAAACAAGCCGGTGACAAAGCTTTTCCAAGAACGTCTTTGGAAAAAAACTATTTGCAGTGTTCACTATATCTCAGCTGAAGATTATCTGAAATCAAAGACCATTCAAATGTAGCCAAAATATCATGAAATCCTCCCCCCTACGTTCTCTGATTATCATTCTTTCATTCTTAAAGTTTTGGTGGTCATTGAAAGTGAAAACAGCTATTTTTCATGAAAAATGACCATGAAATTTTCACTTCAAATGACCACCAAAAATTTAAGAATGAAAAAAAAATCAGAGACCGTAAAGGGGAGGATTTAATGATACTTCTACTAAATTTAGATGATCGTTGATTTCAGGTAATTTTCAGCTGAGATTAACACCGCAAATAGTTTTTTTCCAAAGACATTGTTGGAAAAGCTTTGTCACCGGCTTGTTCTTCGATATTTTCGCATAAAACAATCACAGAATGTTATCGAAATGATACGTAATGATGGGTAAAAGGTTTGAATGAATTATTTCTATTTATTTATTTATGAAAAAAATCGCAGAAGTGTTTTTTTTTAAGCTCCAGCCCTCACCCGCCCATTAAGAGGATCCCGAACGTTTGGGCCACGTTCTCTCGCTCCGCCGCGAGCGCCCATGGCGCTATCTCTCTCGCACGAGGTCTCTCCGTACTAACACACGTATACTCCGGGTATACTGCCGATGACGAGGCACGCGATCCTGCCCCCTCTCTGCATTGACTCGCTCGCTCTCACTCGCACACACACGGCCCACGTATTATTCTCTCTCTCTTCTCCGATTCCTTCATTCTCTCGTCCGGTCTACACGCGGCTGGCTGGGGGGCGACTCGCTCGCTCTCACTCGCATACCCACGGCTCACGCATCAATCTCTTCCCCTCTCTCTCTTCTTTCATTCCTTCATTCTCTTGTCCCGTCCTACAACGCGCTGGCTGGCGAGCCGATTCTGTGTCGTTGAAGAAGTATTCACTTCAAAAAAAACGATTTCATATAATGTACAACATTGTAACACCATAATAATACTTATATAGTAATACGCCGGTGACGGGCCGGCGCATGCTGTAAGAGAGAGCGTACTCGGAGAAACGAAGACCGTTGGAGCCAAAGTAGCCCGAAGCTCTTTCGCTAGTTCAGTTTGCGATCTTTATTTGTTAATGATTTGAATTCGTACATTGTTCTACTGTGAGGCACCTTTTACGATCGTACAATTGAAATATGGCTCCACTACAGCACAATCTTATGTGTGCACGCTGTGCTGTAATTTTGAGAAAAACTAAGGGTAAAAAAGTTAGTTGAGAATACAAATGAAGCGAAAGTTTTTTCCCCGTGTCCGAAACGAGTAATCGTGATAAGTGACATTTCGTGTTGTAAATGTCGACTCACCGTTGACAAAAAAATTAATTCGAACGAAAATTCTGGTTCCGAACCTGAACCAGTGTTTGACCACAACAGCGATAAGGATTAATAGTATATTATGACACTAGTACGAAAAACTTTTTTCTGACGAGTGTGAGTTTGCAGAACGAGCCGAAGGCGAGTATTGCAATCACACGAGTCCAGAAAACATTTTTCGTACGAGTGTCGTTAGAATTTTTATGTCACAAGGTCCGTAAATGCGGTTTGAAGCGAACGAAGTGAGCGTAAAACCGCACTTTTACGGACAGCGTGATATAAAATACATAGAACTGACGGTGAAAAAGTAAACTGTAGTGTGAGAGACGGGGGGACTCACGGAAAAAAGAGCACCTCGTATTGTGAGAGGCGAGAGCACTCACGGTACAAAAGCACCCCGTATTGTCAGAGGCGAGGGGACTCAAGTAAAAAAGCATCCGGTATTGTGAGAGGCGAGGGGACTCACCGTAAAAAAGTACCCCGTATTGTGAGAGGTGAGGAATAATGCATTGTTCATAGTTACGTATAAATTGTATAAGTTCTAGATTTTCTGACAATGTTGCTTATAAATGACATTGAAAAAGTGTTGTTTTTCAAAAGAATAAACAGCGAGAACCTCACACCATAGTACACTGGGGATACTGTGTACCGTAGAGTATCCCGGGAATGGTTTTGATTTTTTTCAAAAATGTTGTACCACTTCAAAAAATTTGAAAAAATAACATGTTCAAGAAAACATCTTAAAGAACATGCACAAAAAATGGCAAGTGTTACTATAAAACATAACCTCAGAGAAAAATTGTTAAAAATTCAAAAATAAATTAAGGCCCGTTTTTTGGGGGCAATTATTTTTTTCTAATTTTCATAGAATGCGTTTATTGACATACATAACAGATATTTTTTCCATCAAAATCGGTTGAGCCTTTTCGAGAGAAACAACTTTTTTGATTTTCCTTTCCCGCTCCATAACTCCTACAAAAATACATTTTATGACACGCTGTGCGTAAAAGTGCGGTTTTACGATCACTTCGTTCGCTTCAAACCGCATTTGCACACCTTGTGACATAAAAATTCGTTCGACACTTGTACGAAAAACGTTTTCTGGACTCGTGTGATTGCAACACTCGCCTTTGACTCGTTCTGCAAATTTACACTCGTCAGAAAAAAAAATTTCGTACTAGTGTCATATCTTCTACAACCCTTAGAGAAATTCAAAAATTTTAGGATTCTTTAAGGGCTGTAAAGAAAAGTTTTGAATTTTCGTAAAGGTCGTAGCGGATCCGAAAATTCTGAAAAAAATCGTGAGTGTTTCTGGGGTCAAATGGAAGCCGAAAAAAAATCACGACCTCATCGGCGGAGATCAGGTTTTGACCGTCCGATTTGAAAAAATAGTACATTATGACACTAGTACGAAAACATTTTTCGTACAAGCGTCGTACGAATTTTTATGTCACAAGGTGTGTAAATGAAAAAAACCGCACTTTTACGCACAGCGTGACATAAAAAAATAGTTGCAACACAGATCCCACTCTAAAATTTCGACCAACTTCATATTTGACCTCCCGAAAGCATGAAAAAAAATCAAAGTTTCTAATTATGTCGGAATACGAGTTTCTTCATTTGGAAGTAGTTTTGAATTTCTCTAAGGATTGTAGGTGATTCGAAAATTCTTGAACAAATCAGGGTGTTTTTGGGACAAAATGGACACCGAAAAAAATGATGAACTGGATGGGCGGGGGTCAGGGTTTTGACTGTCTGAATTGATATGGAATCCCTCATATGTATAATTTTTTTTACACTCGAGACTCTGATAATAATCACCCGATCAACTTATATATGGAATCTCTCTTGTTACACTTTGATCTATATAGATAGAGTAACGTGGCCATGCTTGCACCATATATATAAACTTCTCCTCTTGGCACAACTGAATAATATCCTCTCCACACACCCATCCTAAACAACGTCTCGGTTGCCTGTAAATAAAAATATATTAAAAAAGGGGATCATTGATGATTTAAAGCTTACGAAAAAAATTGAAATGGATATTTCATTGCACTTGAGAAACTGATTTGTGGATTTCTCATAATTATATTATTTTTCTGTCTTACGTACAATATTTGAAACATAGAGACACAGTAGGGTGTGTCTGGAAGGCCTTTCAATAAGAATAGCAGTAAGGCTCGACAAAAATGATGGAATAAACGACACCGTGAGAACACTGAATTTTCCTAGGGTTCGTCTGTAAAGATCAAGAAATTATGTGATAAGATTCGTTTGTGCGAGTTCAATTTATTGATAATTTTTTCTTTTTTTTTTACAGCGTGGATTATTGATGGTAAAATTGATTCATCAACGTCGATAAGTTACATGAATATCTCGCGGCTTACTCAAATGGCTTACCTTAGAGAGCAAATGAACATTGAGTATGTAAACGCGCTCCACGAGAGAAAAGCGGTGGACTGCATAATGCCCAACATTGTTTTTGTGATATCCGATTTTGTTGGTATTTTACCCTTCATCAACAGCGTTAACTGAAAACAATAGTAAAGCATATATTGGGATGTACGGTGGTTTTTTCAATTCTTCAGATTTAAAGTGTAATCGATTATATCCGATGGATCAATTTCCACGAATGAATTGAGATTACAGTTTTTGCTACCGACTGAGTTTCAATCACGTAAGTTCACGACGCGCTGTAGATTTCTCTCTGTCTATGGCGCCCTTTCGCAATAGCGCCATTACTTTGCATTAATGGCCGCTGGGCCTGCGAGACGCATCAGAGATTAGTTGGGAGCAGTGCTGGGCAGCCCCCGACCCCCGAGTACATTTGTACTTGAAGGACTGCGGGAACGTGGAAGTACGGAGAACAGATGTGTTCCGTACTGCGAGAACGTGGGAGTACGAAGTACAGCTGTACTCCGTACTGCGGAAACCCGGCAGTACTCCGTAATACGTACTACTTAAGTATCCCACAAACTTTAAGAGTCAAAAAGCAAGCCTAAGATATACCATCTCCTGATTGAGGTACGTAGTACTTTGATGTGGCAATGTCGCGTGTTATGATGTTAATCAGAGAGAAAGAGAGAGAAGATGGGAAACAAACGCGCAACGTTGCCATGTCTACTGGATCACGACCAACTCCTGATCTGATATAAACTGTATTTTCCCGATGTTTATTTGCTTATTATTATCATCACAGTCTCCTGATCTCTACTGTCAAGTGCCCAAAATGTTCTCCGAATATTCAATTTGCAGCTCAAGTGTTTTCATTAAAATCTGACGAGGACTTTTTGTATTATATCAAATCGAGCGTGATTCTCCGTAAGGGTCCATGTTGAACGTGTGAAAATAAAAGTGTTGATATCTTTTTTCTCGCACTCCGGAAAGCCATAAAAATTTAACGGAACCTTTTTCTTATCAATACCTATAAGTATGCCAAGTTTTATGCAAATCTGACGAGGAACTCTCTTATGGAGGAAGTGATGTACCTTAAGTACAAATTTGGTTGGGAGATGCATATTGGAGGCCTTTTCAGCACAGCGATATAGGGTTACGCGCGTGTTCG